>CM070073.1:1352500-1861902 GCA_036320875.1 Cotoneaster glaucophyllus | reverse complement strand
ATGCCTCGTGTTAGTTCTTCTCGTTCCAGTTAAGAGACGAGTGATTTCTACATTATGCTTCCTAGCCGATCACCTGAAGTAGCTTGACTTGCTTATATACAAAAGGGTTTATATACTCACTCTAGACTCGATCGGCTTTCTACAGAAGTGTATATCCGGACCAAGTTCATACGGTTATTCGTCATTCGGATTTCTGATGACCAATTCATCTGATAGCGATCTTTATATCGGTTTCCTGACTCTGACCGATGGCTTCGTGTACTTTCTTCTTCTTGTGAAGCCTCTCCAGCCGAGGCAAGAAAATGCTGCAGTTGCTCTCTGCACATTTGTGAAGCCTCTCCAGACTAAACTCTGCGTGGCCTTGCAAATGCTCGAATAACAGCACCTTCAAACGCCCATTTTCGGGGATGAAGTAGCCGTACGCATAAGTCCATCGCAATACCTGCCTACACTCAACGGTCCGTGCCCACACATCTATAATGAACCTGAGCATACAATCTTGACTGGCATTGTGCGTCGCCAAGTTTCGTGATCTGCACGCTTTCTACGTTATGTAAATCCTCGATTGCTTTTTGCTTTGAAGATTGATTGTTTTCCTATCGTTCATCAATGTGGGATTCATCAAGAGAGAAGATTGATAAGAATTGTTGTTGTTCATACTTGTGCGGCTAAGCCAAAATCCCTCACCCCTTCGTATAAATATATTGTTGTATACAGTAAACAAAACCAAAAGTATTGGATTTAGCATTTATTCTCAGTTTTTGTAGATTCAGAGAACAACACGAAGCTTAAAGTAGCACATAATCAAAGAGTTCATCTTCTTTGATTAAAATTCAGCAGGCAATGGAGACTCTGAAGAACACATAACACACATGGTAGCAGAACTGTCATTGACATGGGTGCAGAGATCACAAGACCAATAATCCCCATACGATCTTATCTCCGAAAGGTCATTTTCCATAGCTCGCACCAAGTTCTTGAAGTAATTCCTAACCACAACGGTCAGTTGGACTACCCTCGCCCGAAATTTGATGAAATCTTCAACGGATCTATCCTCGTTGACATGCTCTTCTAGTTCCACTTCTGCACATTGATGGAACTTTTCCAACCCGCAGTCTGCCTCGCCTTGCAAGTACTCAAAAAACCGCCTCTTGCCATCCTCATTTTCAGGGATGTAGAACCCGTATGCGTAACTCCATTGCAGCACCCGCCGGCATTGGATTATCTCTTGCCATGCCTCGGTTACAAAACTGAGAATCGGATTGGTTTGGCGATACTTCTTATCGAGTTTCTTCAGATGGACATCTTGCACAAGCCGAAAATCTCGGAGAGCTTTTTGCTTGGAATCATGGTTGGCTATCCAACGCTCGTAATAGTGAACGTATCTGTCTAAAGACATCTTTGCCATCTCTTTCCTTTTCTCACTCCCATTGCTCTTCACTCCCTCAGGGTAAGAATTACACGAATGCCTTTTGCTCCACGCTCCGAGGCATATCCAGCAAAAATCGAACCTGCAGGGTGCCCTGCATCTCATGTGGTTACATCCTTGGTTTTTTTCGATGGGTCGCTTGCACTGTGGACAAGGCTTGGTGTTGACAAGAATCCAATTCATATTTTCGGACTCATCCTTGTTCTTCAACATCCACTTGGCCACAGTTTCACATTTCACCGGACTGTGAGCTTCTTCGGAACAATTCCAACAAAATATATACGAACAAAGGCAGGAAACATCATAATTAGTCCCGTTGCCACCAACAAAATCTACAGCATTATCACAACCAGGAGCAGGGCACCATTTTATCTTCGTCTTCCGATAACTCTCTTCAATGTAAGACCTCACAAGGTACCGCGAAAACTTACCCTTATCGGAGTCAATGTCCGCCAACAGAAAGATCATATCTTCCCCGACAGCAGCACCACAACTCGGATGCGGACATTTCAGCGACAAACATCCAAGACCGTCATTGTTAATTGACTTACTAACATACCCTCCCCAACATCCTCCACAATAAAAATGGCCACAAAAAGTGGAGCTAATTCCACGATCACCACCAACAAATGTTTCAAAGCAAATTTCACAAGTGAACGAACAAACATCAGAAGACGAGGTTCGAACAAGTGGGCTTGTTTTTGCTTTCTTAAACAAGCCTAATCTATTTCGAACCTCGTCTTCCTCCTCAAACCACTTGTCAAACAACTTACTGGTGTTCCAATTACAGTGGCGGAGTAAGATGATAGCGGCGGCCCTGGACACGCAGAGTGTCGAGCAGACCTCTGTGATATCACGGAGTTGGCGCTGGCTGATGTCTGCTTGTTTCAAGACTGTGTAGTGAAGCTGTTGCGACGCCGTTCGATCGTCTCTGGGGAAGCTGTTGGAGTGGTGAGCAGAATCCATGATGGAGGAGTTGGAGATAAGGGCAAGAACTGGAAGAAAAGCACCAATAATTCCATGGAAAAAGAACGAATTTGCGGGTTGACCTGGCCATTCACGAGCGACGACTGACACAAGCATACGTGAAAACAACTAACACACCTTTGTTATTGGCATAAGTCATATAAGTCTTTCTTTAAAGTAGCTTTTGCAAAAATTCTCAAAACTCGAGAAAATCGTATAACTCACAACTCTTATAAATAATGCGATATTTTAATCTTAACAAGTTATTTTGCATACACAGTACGGATAGTATTATAAACCGCATGGATGTGGACTTACCACGTTAAGTAAAAAAAAAAAACACTCGCCTAATCCATTATAATCCTTTCGTTCAAAAGAAGTCGCGAAAATCCGTTATGGCTATGCTTTATGCCGCAATAAATGGTAAGTCCGCTTCAAAATGGCTAATGACATTTTCTTACCGCACATACAAAAGCTCTTCCGAAAAACCATTATCCAACCTACTTCCATGTCGTTTTATCTGCTGCAGAAGCTTCTTGCAAGACACTTGAAATGGTGAATAATATTCTCCTTGAAATCATCTAAAATACAAAAAAAAAACCGGCACACGGGACGGCAAATCGTGAGACAGAAAAATATAGCAACAGAACATCTGGTGTGACAATGATACATATGTTTTTTCATCAATATCGACAGGACACACTTAAAAAATCTACATTTTTTAATAAATCAAATTATAGGACAACGTTTCCGGAAAATGAAACAGAAAGAATGGACGGAAAAGATTACGGCAAGCTAAATACATCCCTCAATAGAGGCTATCAAGATATACAATACAAACTCTCACTTTACATGGAAGCCAAAAGGTCTCTCATTTCTGTTACGCTATGAATGGTCTCTGTTGGGTAAATCTTGGCGACGAGTTGCGCAAAACTTTCATACTTGTCAAGGAACTCCTTCTGTCAAAATCCATGACATCCATCAGATATTCTCAATGGAAAAGCGAAGAAACTCTTCATGTTTACGAAGAAGAAACTATTGTTATGTACCTTGCACTTATCCCATAAAGAAGGCAGCAGTTCTTCTGACGTCATGTTTTTCTGCAACTTCTTGTACATTGCAGTGATGGACTTGTCAAGCTGTACCAGGGAAATCCATGATAGTGTTAGAAACGAACATTTACAGATGAAAATTTCGGATGGGTAAATCAACTCACCCCGGATAAACTTGATTTTATCACCTTCCGCAGATCCATCTTTGACAACCCTAGCTGGAAGGGGATCTGCAATGAAGGGAACTGATATCAGCCATTACATTCAGAAAATTAAGACTTTGAAGATAAATAACTCCACATAAATCATTCGGACAACTACATTATAACAGTTCATTCTCAGGATGGGGCAAAGATACTCTTCATGGAGTATATCAATGTGCAAATCACTGGACATAGTTTCAAATTAAACAGGAGTATGACGTAATTAACAGAGGTTTTATTTTTCCCAGTTAGATCAGATATGGATAATTGAGATACCAACACACTAACCTCTTCTGGTGCGATTGTATACATCAAATCCTCTATTCTTCGAGCAAACTGGAAAAGCCGTTCAAATTGCTGCAAAAAGAAAACAAATGAGGGCATATGTAACCAAATATGTGTCCAAACTGTATGTCAGGCTTAAGCAAGAAATCTACGCTAAAATGGCTGATTTTTCACAGGCTAGATGCCTTGGTGAAAACTTCAGTGTTCCTATGAACATAACTGTTTAGCTTTCACCTGGAATATTATGTTTCATACAGGTTCTATATTGTCAGTTTGTTCAAACGCTTTTTCTACCGGTAGTTTCTACTGTACTGTTAATTCACCTGGAAATGCTTATTCACCCCTCCTTTTCAATAGGAAACGAGAAATAGCTAAAAGATAGATCTGCCGTTATCCTATTTTTACCATTTATGATATAATATCCTAAAGCTAGATCTGCCCTTGAGAAAACGGCAGTGTCTATATGAACATGATTCTACAAGGAACAGGGGGTAGGGTGGGAAGAAAAAATTATATACAGCATCGGGATAACTTACATTGTATATGATCATGCTGATATGGCGTGTGCAAGCTTGTTCATAAGCTTCACTTGCCTGGTGATAAAATTTGGCCAAGGTGGGCACAACATTTGCTAGGTCATACAAACTGCAAGCAAACTTCAAAAGTGAAGTCAAACGAAAAAAGAAAGCATTGATCATATTAGAAAGGAAACAGAAGGATACCTATTCTGAAACGCAGCATAGTTCTCTAATAGAAAAAGATCAGAATACTTTGGCTCTGTTTGTGCAATTTTCTCCAAAGTTGCAAACATTATGTTAACCTGTCAAACAATTGATCTAACGTAAGAAAAATGGAGATGCATTTCTGGTAGAACATCAGACTGATAGACAATCAAATAAATGATATCATCATCTATCTTCACACAGCCAAGAGACTGCAAGGTTTAAGAAAAAGAACGTTGCCTTCTGAATTCAAACTTGAGTAATCAAACTGTGATAACTAAATAATAAGCTTTAAAGGCATAGTACATAGGACGAATACTAGCACGGCGTATGAATTATGATTGAATCATAATTTTAAGAAAGCTTCCTCATACAGTTTGAACCACCATAGTGCTGGTGAACCCAGCAAACAAAACCATTAAATCAACGGTTATTCATTATGCTGTGTACCATGATATCCGATAACCATATCACTTTGTTTGCATTGTACAACCAATGAAAAAAAAAAATTCAGAAGAAAAAAACTCACAAATTTTGTGTATGCTTGATCAACCAAGTCCCTAGATTGTCCCTGGATGTACTGCTCCATTCGTGTTGCCAGAGTAGCAAATCTAAGTAGAAGGGAGGTTAAGCAAACATAAGCAACTGCTTTGTTTTACACATGGTAAATGTGGCCAAGACATGCCAGTTCACCTTGGGATGTATGATAAGACACCCATTTGTCTAACGTTGCGTTCGTTTCTTTCAATCTGGTGGCAAGCTTCATCAACAAACTGCAAGAAGCATACACATTACATGGGTTCAGAATCATCAGAACATAACCTAAAAAATATACGACCACAATCACTAACACACAAACTTACGCGACTGAACTGCATAGAAACTCTCGACTCCAGATCACCAAGCAAGAGACGTACAAAACCTGCTGCATCAGCTTTTTGACCAGAGAGATAGCGCTCTGTAATCCCATGCATTGATATGCAGCGTAAGGGATCAATCTTGTATGCCCAGTCCACAACGGCATAGAAGTCTTCCTGAAAACCATATTTATTGGGCTCTTTTATTGGTGAAAAACAAGGAACTTTAATGACTACCAAATAGTGCATGCTGTTATGCAACAAGCCATGACCAGAACAGAGAGGTTGAACTGGTGGTGTGTGCAAACGAAGCCCAAGCAAACAAAATTCACGAGCAGCTGCAAAAAATTAGGCAACAAGTTGTGCACATTACCTGGATTCCATCAAGTAAGTCCCGAAGAGATTCATTTAATGCTGCAAGCTCTCCTGAACTTTTGCCTACAAAATTAGACAATCATATAAAATGTGAGAGAGAAAGAGAGAAGCAGAAACATCCCATTGCAGACTCTGTAAAATATGATCAAAAGTACACAGAGAATTACAGCACAGTAGTGTAAATTACCAGCTTTGCTGTCATTGTCATCAATGTCCATGATTCCCAAATCATCGTCATTGGTGTCATCAGATTTATCTCCATTAGCAGTACCCCCTGGAGGAACAAGTGCTGGAACTTCAAAGCACATAAAGTGCGCAAAGAAAGAACTCTGCAGTTGAGCCATTGCAAAATAGACATTTAATACGGAGATATGCATTATGTAAATATGCGTTATGTAGATCAAAGAAACTATTATATAACTCCATTTTAACCTCATCTACAAGGAGTGGGATAAAAATTGTAAGCATCTTGGAATAAGCTTCAGAAACAGTAGAAGTGTCGGCAGCATTCACACTTTGACCAGACCCAGTAGAAGCTTCAAGCCAGACGGTTGGATTTCTTGATGCCTTTGTACTAGCACGAAGCTCATTTGCAAATTCACGAGCCTGTAGGTATCAAATTATATACTCAAACTTTCAAACTGATCAAACTACTTAACTGTCTGATGATTACAAAAGTTTAGTTCGAGAACAAGAATTATTTGATTAGGTTATTGATGCAATGTTGAATCAAATCACCACCATTTTAGTTATTACAAGTTTATTCTACATTGAACGACCAAACTATATCACAATCTTATCAGAAAGTCTGGTGATCCGATGGAAAACCAAAATCTGGTTGCTCATGAGAAGGTTCTTCATATAAGACAAAATTAAAGATAACTGATAAAAGCAGCAACCAAATAATACATTTCTAACACATATATATGTTAGAATAGAACCTCGCGACGAAGAAGCAAGTTGAGGGAGCTACAATATGCTTTCCTCAAAGCGCCCATGCAATTCTTATCAAGACTCTGAAAATGCAAAGCGGGGAGAATAAGCATAGGAAAAAACACACCGATACATATGCACAAGTAGAAACAACAAAAAACCTAATAGTTAATGCAATTAAGCTAAACTTTGACCTTCAAATGTTGCAGAAGGCGAGCATACGTTCTGCATTTGTACCGTAGATCAGCATGATCAGGCCTTTTCAGCTGCCCCCGCTATTTAAAACAAGCACAATAGTGAGCATTAAGACTTGTACACCGAAAATGAACAATTTTGATTATATTTATAAAAGCCCAAGTGCCACAAGTCCACCTGAGAAAAGTAGCTCTTGTCTCTTATCATTAAATCCACCAAACTAGCAAAGTAATCTTGCAAGAACTCAGAAGCTCTTCTGACAAATGTAGATTTCAATTTTTCAAGTTCTGCTCGCTTCTCTTTAACCTGTAAGAATTTCAATTATAACTATAAACACAATGAGGTTTCCAATATCAAAAATCAAAACAGCTATCAATCTAGCACATCAGTAATGAGAGGGAACTCTAAAGTTCATACATCTGGCCACAAATTGTTGAAAAGATAAAAACTGAAACAAATGTGAAGGGCAGAATGCATACAGCCCGCATATTTGCATAGATAGGATCCAAGTTAGGTACTTCAAGACTGCGTAAAGCACCAGCCAACCACTCACACGCTTCTATGTTTTGAAGCATACAGGCATCATTGAATACACCTCCTGTCAAGCATGCTGCATACTACACAAATGAAACGCCATTAGAAAGACAGTAGGCCTAAACAAGTTGCCAAAGTTAAAACTAACCAGTTATCTCTCACAGCTAAACATGATGGAAAACATACCTGAGAAGGAACAGACAAACCTAGAACCAGCTTATCGAGTTCATAAATGAGTGCCCTATTATTTACAGATTGCATCTCCAACTTGTTATTGCGGGTTTCTATCTGGACATCGCAACAGAAAAAAGTTAACAGGCATTCACGTATAAAACATTTATACATCCAGCACTAGTATCATAAAACTATGTTATGACATGGCATACAGAACAACCATTTATTAGTCAGAACCGTGAGGAAATTGAAACAAACACAGAAGTAGCATCAATACACTTTTAATCAACAAGACTAAACAAAATACCATCAGAAAGTTTCTTGGGAAAAAAAAAAATTAAATTAAACAACTTTATATTGGATGTCATATGGTAAAAAGTATAAGGGGGTAAAGGAAACTAAAATCAACCACAGAAATTATCGTTAATATTTTTATATACAATGCCATAAACAAGCAAATGGAAGCTTTGGCTAGATGTACATGGCTAAATTCGTCGACTTAGACAGTATGTTTGTTCCATTATTCATAAGAATAAGATGAAAAAATTATTCAAAAATAAAAAGGAAATTTTCCCCTGAACTGCATTGGAAATAAATTACTGTAGTCCATAAAAGAGGAAAATCTAAAAACTTAAAGGTAGCAAGAGTCCCTACCGATTCAATGTCTTCTCTCATGTGTCTGAGTTTCACATTAAAGATTCCTAACCATTCATCCATGTCATCGACACAATTTGTTGCTGCCTCAAGCCCTTGCAATACCTACAAGGCCCATAAATGAATATATAAATAACAACACATATATTCAAGGAAATAGACAACCACCAATCAATGTCCTAGAAGCAGGTAAAAGTAGCTTGCACAGCAATCTCACATTGACAATGTTAAAGCAATGTATGCAAGTAACTGAAACAGATGAATAAAGTTTCTCAGAGTAAAATAGCAACACGTTTTATGCAAAAGCAAGTTCAAGAATGTAAACAGGACAAGGTCAGAAGATGAATGAGAGAACATCCATGCTAAAAATCAATAACTAGCATCCTTAGACCTGTCGGGCGCCATTTATATCATAGTCACATGGGTGACAAGACAATAGACTTTGACCGTATTGATATTGAGAGGTAAAATATGAAGATTGAAAATCTTGACTTCGTTTGGGAAGAGTGAAACCAAGCAACAAATAAAGAACATAAAGGACATTAAATTAAAAACCTAAAAAGGAAGAAATGCAGCAAATTTCATCGTATTCAACACAACTGAATAGCAATAGAGTCACCTCGTCTATCAAAGGTTCACTTTCCAAAATGGCATGCACATTTGCTGCTTCCAAAGCCAGAAGCTCTCTCTTCAACCTTTCAGAAAATGCTTCTGCTTCACCAATACCCATGACATAACTGCATAACACACCCACAATCAAAAGAATTCACAACTATATCAAGATATTTCCAACGTAATTCAACTAAGGAGTGACTAAGAGCACCCTATAAAGGCATGGCATTTGATGCCTGCCATTTGGAAGTTGTCAAACCCAACCAATAGACTTTAACATTCAAAAACAGAAAGTCATAATCGACAAGGGCGGGACAATTTAGGATTCCCCACTTGGTCATTGAACTCTTGGCAGGCATCAATGCAGAAGGTATCATGAACTAAGCAGGTACTAAACCAAAGTTTTGTCTATCAGTCTAATTTCTAATCAGGAAATGACATAAGACCTTTGTATCGGGAGACCACCTCAAACAAAGGAAAATATAGTATATAGCTATGTTTTCTGATAAAAGAAATTACAGAAGACCTTCATAACAACCAAATAATTCTACCTTTGCAAACAGGCATCACTTCAATTAAAATCTTATGGTACCAATATCCCCAAAAAGGACAATGAAACAAAGCACAAACATTTTCTTCATCACATCAGAAATAAGGATATGGTACATACGTTCCCAAAAGTGCCTCCATGTCCTCTTCCTCAGCTTGGGAGACAAGTTCTTTTTCAACAGTTACTTTCAAGTCACTTTCAGTTACTGTTGATGCAGCAGGTCCCTCTTGCTCCTTTCCTTGACCAGTGATTGCCGGTGTGTTTTCCTAAATCATTGTTTACAAAAAGTTGGACAAAAAATTAACTGCAAATAATAGTTTAACAAACTAACAACTAATAAATAGAGTTTCAGCAGCATGAAGCCAAAACTAGGAGAAGTGTATGTAAAACAAAATAAAAAAAATTCACATTGACAGAAAATTATCATCATAAAGTTGTAACCATGATTAGTGATTCCAAAGGAAGTGAAACCTTCAATTACAAATATCATGCAATCTAATCTGTACAAAAAAACCAATACAGGTGTATAAATTCATCTTATGCACCTTAGCCCAAAGAGCCATCTCCACGACATCTATACCAACAACTTTAGGAAGATGACCCAGTACATCTTTGCATATGTTTAAAATACAAAGTAAAAGGCGGTTCCTACACAGAAAAGAAAAAGAAAACCAATTATCAAAATCTTATCAATTTGTTTACTGGAGGATAACATCTAAATAGGTGTATGTTCTCCATGGCATACCTGTCATCAATATTTCGCATGGTCCATTGAGAAGGAGCAACACTTTGACTCCTAAGATTATCAAAACCCTACAAGAAATTCAGTCAGATTAAAATGGAGGATGGGACTGAAACTTTTCTCAAACATTGTTTCTTGTTTTTCTTAATTGACCGAACTCTATTTCTTTGCACAAATTCCCAGCATATATATAGAGCATAGACACATGGAAGATGGAGCACGACCTACCAGAGTAAAAGTACACCCACTAGGGTCGTTTGTTAAAACCTCCACCTTTGAAAGATGCTTTAGTTTGTATAACTTTGCAGGCTGCGGCAAAAGAAAATTTCTGAGTACTTGCAAATCGTAATCCAAGTCCCTAATTAAGCCCAACTTTACTGAACAAAATAAGACAGCTGTTAAGGACTTCACCTCAAGGACTCCTCCAGTAGAATATTTTAAGACTCGAAGAAAGGCTTGAGTCCTCTGGCCTTTGGTTTTTACTGCACAACCAACAAAAGGTGGTCACCAACACAAATTAAGTACGACTAAGTGCCCGCAGTGATCTGCATCTGCCTGAATATTTATACTAGAGTGGGAATTAGTAGTTATGCACACATATACAGGCCATGACCTAAGCTAGGAAAGACGAGTCTTTTAATTTCCCCTCCTGTGATATTGAATGGCTGTCACATTTTAGAACAATCAGAAAGTGTAGTAAGAGAAGAAAAGTGTAGTAGTACCCACTATCCATTATCCATTATCATAGTGATACATTGGCAGCGAACTTCAAGTTATTAAAAGTGTAGTACGAGAAGAAAAAAAATGCAGACTAACCCCTAGAAAAACTACAAGTCAGCTCACAATTCTCGAATCAACCTCACTGATAAAAATCATTACAGCACCATCTAATGCTCGGCATGCCTCGTACAGTCCTGTTTAATCATTCTGCGAGAAGTCACTAAAGTTATCATCCAACCCTTAAAATATGCACTAAGACAATGCTTCGAGGTCTTCGTCCGACAACCCACCGAGCTGATTTGCAACATTGTCGTAGTAAAACCTAGTTCTAGCTACATCCTTAAGTAGAGTTATATTTCTTGAAATTGCCCAGTCTAAGCACCCAAATACATTACCATCCATTCAACCCCGTTCCGATTATGTTCGCAATCTGGAGACATTATAATCAATCCAAAAGAGTGAAAATAAAAGATTCTAACAATTAGACAAGTGAAAACGAAGTCTGCAGTGTGAATCTTTACAAAAGCTCAATTTCCCTTCCAATTTTCCACAGCGCATACAGTTTAATCGATTGAAAGTACAGGGAGGAAAATAGAGTTCAACCGCGTACCGGAAAGAGCGAGAACCCTAGGTTTGGCCATGTCGCGGCCGAGCTTGTGGGTCTTGCCCCAGATCGCACGGCTCTTGGCCACGCGGATTGACATAACGACGCTCTGCTTGGTGCTTTCGATGGCGGCCTCGCAGGCCCGCCGCAGCTCCTGGTCGTCTGCGCTCGATTTCGCCATCGCCGGTGGTGGTGCTGCGCTGGGTGGATCTCAATCGGACTCTGCTGTAATATAATGGTAAAATAAAAGACTGCCGGATAAATTAAATACGAATAAAATAAAAATAAGAAAAGAAGGTGCGAGACGAAAATGTACGGAAGTTTCGAGTTTGGACCCGAAACGGGTACGGGTCCAACGTCAAAAGGTATAAACGGGTACGGGTCCAACGTCAAAAGGTAATATATATATATTTTTTTTATCGGTCGAAGCCCTTACTTTATAATTACAGCCAAATTATCCCCTTTTTTTTTCTTTTTTTTTTTTTTTGGAAAGAAATTATCCCCTTATTTTGCCTAAATGGAATGTGATTCAATTTGAACTTTGGACTGAATGATTGAAGGTTCAGGAACTACCAAGAAATCATAAACACAAAGGCGTGGAAAAATTTAGCTTATCACTTCTTTTAACAAATTCATTAAATTTGTCATCCAAAAGATTTCAAACTATTACATTTCATTTACAAAAATATAAAAGAATACCATTAAATCATACCCAATAATTATGAGTTCGTTTGAAAGTATTTTTGAAAATGACTAAATCGTCTTTCCTACATATGGGGGAAGTTTTTTTTTTTTTTTTTTTTTTTTTTTTTGTCAATTGCTGATATTAATGCTTTGATTCTCATCAACTTATTTGAGTAAATTGTAGCAATAGTCCCTCAACTTTAATCAAATTAGAGCATAGTCCCTCAACTAAAAATCAATTACCACTGGTCTCTCAACTTATTAAAATATGTAGCTATAATCATTTTTCATCAATTTGGTCAAAATAAGTTATGTTGGAATAACCATTTATATAATTAGGATCCATCAACTCATCAAAGTGTGTATTTATGATCATTTTCGTCAACTACGTCAAAAAATTTGTTAAAACGAGTTATATTTGAAAGGACCATTGCTACAATTGGGTTAAAGTTAAGGGACCATAATTGCACGTTTTGATGAATTGAGGGACCAATGGTAATGGATTTTTAGTTAAAGGACCATAACTACAATTTACTTTATTCCCCCTATCCAAAACTGAATCCCTAACTGCTGCCGCCGTGAGTTGCTCGAAAATATTATGGCCAACATGTCGCAATTACTGCTTTGGATCAAAATGTTACTGAAGAAAGTAAAAAGCGTGTACAAGATCTTGCAAGCCCAAAATAATAAACGAAAGAGAGCACTCATCAATCACATCATGTACAAAATCTTGCAAAAGTGAGCATTACAGAAACCAGGAATTTTTTAACATCTCATCGACTCTAATGTTCACCAAGAAAACCAGTCTTGTTTTTGCTTATGAGCAGCACCAGTTTCCTTCTTCATAGTTGACGCTAATGTTTTCTACTTCCTCCAAGGCCGGAAGGGCCTTGGCTGTTGAAAAAATCAGGAGGAGTTTACGCTCCTCACCAATCACAGATGGACACGTGTCCAATCTATGATTAAAAAGTCAATCACTTAGACACGTGTCCATCTCATCTGTGATTGATGAGGGGTAGGAACTGCTGCTGATTTTTCAGCAGCCAAGTTCCGGTCTCCAAGGGCAACAAAGAGCAATGCAGGGACGCAAGGATTCGGACCTTGATCTTCTCAGGTACACCTTGTAACTTTTACAAGTTACAAGCTCTGAGTGCTCTACCATTTTGAGCTACATCCCTCTAACCTAACCTAACAACAAATGCACACACAGCAGGTTAAACACCAACTCCATTTTAAAAGCCATGATGCAACAAACTCCATTTTAAAAGCAGTCCATACTCCTCTAGGATCACTGTATACATTTAGAATCACATTTTACAGCGCTTTAAAGAAAAAACTAATCACAAGAAAAGAAGCATCACTCCCTCTTGAAATCAAAAACCACAGGAGGGTAACCGTGTTTAAAGACAACTGCATCTGAAATGAAAACGCCAAGGAAAATTCCTTAATTTTAAATAGCCAAACAAACTTCAGCATCTGTCAAATACTAGTGAATCCCATCATTCGTACATCAGGCTGCAGTATTTGAACATAAACACCAACCCAAGATGCGTAAAACCAGAGCCAGAAGACAATGAAGCAAAGAATGATAACAGTGAAGGATAACAGATGAATAGCAAACCAAATGTGAGGACGGTTCCATAAAGTAGACATACCAAAGACTCCTCATAAGCCAAGAATCCAAACCCCTTCAAAAAGCAGTATGCTCGTTGAAAGTTGAAGGCAGAAGTTGGGATGTCTCTGCATACAAAAAGTACTCTCAAACATAGAGCAAATTTATAAACTAAAAAAATAAAATAAAATCATAAAGATCTCATAAGAACAACAAATTAGAATAGAAAAAAAAAAGGCCAAAAAGTATATGACTCCATCCCAAAAGCAGGCAGCCCCGTTTTTCATTCAACTGAGTGAGACAAAAAGAGTTTGGCATCTGCAATAGAAAGGTGACTGTATAATGGTTCGGCATCTTAAAAACCACAAAAAAAAACCAAAATCAAATTCATAAGACAGGAAATATGGAAATCCCACTCTCCTTCACTAAACTTGCACACCACATACAATCTAATGTTGGGACGTGTCTGCATAGAAAAAACATTGCTCAAACAACTGAAGCCAAGCAAAGAAAAGAAGACAGTAAGACAAAAGACCTCAATCCGAAATAGAAAGGCATCTGCACAAATAACTGCTCAAACAATTTCGCAAAGCTCTAAGAAATACAAGATCAAGAAATAGGCCAAGAAGTAATAACCCCCTCTTTAAAAACAGGTAGACCGTATCCGACATTCTTGAGACTTCATAAACAGGCTATTTTGAAATCCATCTGCAAAAAACATTGTTCCAATAATTGTTCCAGATCTCAACCAGGAGTACGATATTAATATTATATCAAAAAGCAAGAACCGCTCAAACCCCCTATTCAGACTGCCCTCCTTCCTCTGCTTGCCATATACGGATGAAGGATAGAATGTGTCTGCATACAGAAACAATGCTCAACTCATGGCGCAAGATTGGATACAACATCTAAGATTGGACATTTAAAAGATAAAGGAAATCCCCCTTGAAAGCACCCCTTTCTCCTTGAACAAAGTGAGACTCCATATCCAACCTAGATTTAAAATGCATCTGCAAAGAATATATATTGCCCAAATAATGGTCGACATTTCAAAAGCTCTCTAAGAATAGGAGATGAAAACATAAACCAAGAACCACCGAACCCCATTCAGAAGCAGATAGCACATCTTTCTTTGCCCGAGTCAGATGTCATAACCAGGAAATTTTGGGATGCATCTGATATGAAACATTGATCATTGAACAAATAATACTACAAGATAACATAAACCCACAAAATAAGAATTTAAATCATAATCCAATACTAATCAAACCCCCTCTTGGAAGCAGCTTGTTCTACTTCAACAAAGTTGGACCTCATTTACAGATGAGTTGGAAAGTGTCTGCATACACAGACATTGCTCAAATAATAGCGCAAAACCAATACTCTAGAATAAGAAAACAAAAACATACAACAGAACCCCCGTGAATATTCACTGTTCTCCTTTGAGGAAGGACTCAAAAAACAAGGCGCTTCAATGTATCTGCAAACAAACAATTGGGTAGGCACAAATTGCTCAATTATAGAACCAAACAAAGCCCAAGAATAGAAAACTAAACCAGATGCAAGAAGAAAGCACTTGAACCCCCAACTAAAACCGGCGCATTCTCCTTCAAAACGTGAGATTCCATGAACAAAATACATACCATCTGCAGAAAAATCATTGCTCAAAAATGGTGCTAGATGGTAAAAGCTTTTGAAAAAGAAGATAATAACGCATGAGCCAAGAAACACCAAACCCTCTGATACAATCATGCAGCCCTTTTTCCTTTGACTGAGTGAAACTCCATAACAAGAAAATTTTGGGATGCATCTGATAAAACAGTGATCTTTGATCAAATAATGATTCCAGATGGCATAAATCTCAAGAAATAAGAAATTAAACAAGTCAAGAACCACCCAAACCCACTGTACGAAGTTGTTTCCTTCAACAAGGTAATAATGTGTCTGCATACAGAAACATTTTATTCTCAGACAACGTAGAAAAATCTAAACTCAAAAACAAATTAACAGGATTATAAGACAAGAGAACCCCCTCTTGGATATCGGCATGCACTTCTCTAAACTGCGACTCCTAAACAGACAATTAAGACATCAGCATACACAGAAGTGGGAAGCTGTTAAACTTACTCAAATATATCACCATACAAAGTAAAGAAACAGAAAAATAAGTCAGAAGACAAGAAGAATACAAACCCCCTCGAAACAGCTTGTTCTCAGAAAACAAAGAGAGACTGCATGACCATACATGAGCTATTCCGCCAAGAACACTGCTCAAACCTAAAAATAATAAATCAAGATATATACATATATATATATATATAATATATATATTAAAACATAAATTGGAGCAACCCGTTTTCTTTAAACTACCAGTCAATTTAAATTTGATCCGTAAAACATTGTTCATAAGCCAATAAATAAATAAATGTGAAAAAAGAAGCATCAAACCCATTTTAAGTAACAATCTTGCTCCTAAAAGACGCAATAATCACCTGAATACATACAGAAACCAACACAGTCGTTACAGACTGTAACGAGCACAAAGATACCATCTACAACAACAACAAAGCCTTTTCCCACTGAGGAAAAAAAACCTTGAGGACAAATAAATGTGAAATACCATACCTTGAGGACAAAAAAACAGAATCTGAAAGAAGACTACAACTAACAAGGTTGATAATACCTAACCCTCCTGAATTTACTATCTGTCAATAGAAGGGTTAAACAAGAGGAAATACATAACGAGATTTTAAACAAAAATTTACGAGTTAAGATTTTTTTTTAAATTTAAATAGCATATGATCCGACCTCAAAACCATCAAAATATTAGTAGAGTAAGATACCTAACCCTCCTGCCTAAACCATCGATGCTGATTCAATCTGGTAAACAGGGCCTGAAAATTAACAACCTCGTTCGACTTATTCAAAAGGATGGGGATCGAAATTTCTAAGTTAATATGAACTTTTGGAAGAAAGAAAAATGGAAGAGGTAACCCCCAACGTTAATGATCTTCCGCTTCGAATCAAAACCATAGGGACACGAAATCTGGTAAACAGGGCCTGAAAATTAATAACAACGTTCCACTTATTCGAAAGGATGGGGATCGAATTTCTAAATTATTATGTTATAAACTTCAGAAAGAAAGAAAACGGAAGAGGTAACCGATGTGGTGCAAACGCATAGGTAAAATTGATGATCTTTCCCTCCGAATCGAAACCATAGCTAAACCAGTTCTAGATCCAGACCGCCCTGGGACAAGAAATCAAAAAACCACAAAAGCAGATCAAGAAGATAAAACGAGACCTCAATCCAACAAATTGGAAATCATACCAACATCACAAAATCTTGTCCAGGAGACCGCGATCGGTATAAAAATCCAAAGAATTCACAACCTTTAACTTGGTAGAAAAAAAGGCCATCGCCAACAATCCAGTCAAACCCTAAAAACACACCGATAACACTACAACGCAGAATTAATCAATCCCAAAAAGTCGAAACCCGGAGAATTTACATATTTAAAGGGAATTCAACCTCCAAACATCGTCAGATGACTGGGAGCGAAAAATTTTAACCTGGAAAGAGAAATCGTCATCGCCAGGAATCCAGCCAAACCCTAAAATCACACCGATAACGAAACGCAATCCATAAAAATCAACAAACCCAAACGGAAGAATCGAGCCGAAATCGAAATCTAAAAACGCAGATTCAACACAAGCACAGAGCGATGAAACCTGATCGCGGACGCCACATCGCTCACGGGCGCCTTCCGAACAGGTGAGTTGGAAGGACGCATGAGGGGGTATTTATAGGTATAGTGAGTGAATACCAACGGTTGAGATTAAACCGTGATGGAAACAATGGACGGTGGATATTTAAGGTAGAAAGGGTAAGTGATTCGCTGTCAACACGGTTTCGCTTAAGTCGGTTATTTACGACTTGAAACCAACGCAACTTTTTTTTTTTTTTTTAAATATTTATTGATTTTTTCCCAAAAATATATAGTAATAATTTGCTTTTGAGATTCATGTTGGACTATGACTCCTTCCTACACGTTTTTTCCGTTGTCATTGCTACACGTTATTATTATTATGGCTGCGCATTTTTTCAGGACCAAAACTTTGGTAGGTTTGATCATTTTTATTTTACCAATAATAGTAAGAATTGTGTTTATATGTATTAAATATATTGGTGCTAATCAATATATTGATGGGGATCAAATTTGCACGAAAACGCATACATATACCTACTCGGATAAGTGTAGTTTGGAAAGTTTATCAAGAGAGATAAAATCTTATGTGTTATTAGACATGGTGGATAAGGATGAAGAAGAACTGAATCCCTTCCGGACCCAAATAAACTGAGCCTAAGGATTAAAAGATCCGGACTGTTGAAATTTGATCCAACGGTTACAATTATTATAACTTCTAGAGGGCCTCTTGTTTGTAACAGTTTGATCAAATTTCAACGGTCTGAATTTTTTGCTCAGGAAGCTCAATGAATCCGCAGGGGATCCAGTTCCGGATGAAGAAACTCTCTTTTCTTTTGTGGGAAGGAAGAAGAAACTAGAACATGAAAAATGACAAAAATCATTGTAAACCGGGCTGCTCAACAACCCGGATCCGATCAATTTTGTTGTCTGAAAAAGTGATTTTACTGATCGCACCGGGCCGCAAGTATGAAACTTATAGAACAGAGAAAACAATAAGCTAAACCAAATCCCAAATGTCCTTTTACATTCATGTCGTAAAATGATAAAATTATAATACACCATTTTAATTTGAATTGGTTTTCAAAATGAGTTATAAAGTTCGTAGTCGTCTATTTTCTTGTCCCTTTAATGCTCACTTGTGTGTAGGCTTCATAAATCATAATTACCACCGTCATCTATGTCCTCCCTTTCAAGTGCTTAATCTAAGTTTTGGGGATAAATGGGGTTTTGGGAGGGTTCTAACCTTCTAGGGTGCTTTGAGTAGTTAATCTTCTATGTTTAATTTTGTTTAGTACATTGTCATTTTTTGATCTTTTAATATTGATTAAAAAGAGTTATTAGCTTTGTAATGGTTGGTCTATCGTTTGGTAGTGCGAATAAGTCAACTTCAAAGTGGATTTGTTGTGCAAATAGTTCGTTGTGACCCGTGGACACCTGCTTCTGTTCCTCGGATACAATTTGATCCTTCTACGGGCAAATCTCAATATGTGGAAAGTCTTTGATGTCTTCCTTATGAAAACATCAATTTTTATTTGGGTAAAGACGGTATCTCTTTATTCTTTGTAATATTGATCATATTTCTGATTCCTATTTGTATTTCAGTGGAACTTCCTCGTATTGGAGCTTTTGAAAGTGTATTAATTTATACCTTTTGCCTCTAAACATCTAAATCTCAATTAAATTGGGAGCTTTTTTTGTTTCACTGTAGTGCAAATGTGGCACATACAATAATGCCTATTCCCGCAACTCGTTCTAATAAGCAAGCTACCTTCAACATCGTTAAAATCCCTATCAATAATACTATAATAGGCTGGAATAGTGGAAATATACCACACCAATTCATTATGTATGAATGACGAGGTACCATAGATAAAAGAGCCAATTTCAAGATTTAACGGAGGGTCCATCTTTAACGAGGATCATCAAAATAAGTAAGAATACTATTTTTACGAAAAATATCATTTATGGGCACTAATTCTCTCTCGATTTCAAATCAATAACCCTCGTCGCCTGGTGATCTTCATAATAGAAGAACCATGTCGATACGTTTGCGCTTGTTTGGAGAGATCGTCACAAATGATTCAAGTGTGTTGTTCATGGTACATAAAATATTCAAGAACAATATCAACAACGCAGTTCATCCAACCGAGTCGTTTTTTCATGAAAGTTGCCGTACAAAAATTAAAGAGCATTTAAAACAAAAATTAACCATGGTTAATATAAGACACCTGGCAAACTACCAGTAGGGAGGTTAGCATCCACCATAAACTTGGAGTAAATTTGATGTTTTACGTTGCAGGACTTCAAATGATAGATTTAGACACTACTCAACACTTAAACACAAGAAAATATAAATAAGTAAATTTGAACACGACCAGTTATCAACCCGACAAATTGGATCGGGAAGGTTATATAAAAAAGGTTAAAAAATCTGATAAAAAAATATATAGGTTTTTAGTAAATAGTAATGTTTTAAATCTACACTTATGAGGTTAATGTGACTGTTGGAAAAATGCAGTTGGTAACAAGAACAGAGCAGAGAGCACCCTAATTTAAGATGCTTTACGACTAGCAGAGCACCCATGGCGAAACTGCCTCTTAAAGAAGACGAAGGTTGACAAGGTTCTGTTGTTATTTTCTCAAAGCTAGACGAAGGTTGTTCACCGGACACATCAGCATCGCGTTTCACCCCAACTCTCAAAGCTAGACGAAGGTTGACAAGGTTCTGTTGTTATTTTTCTCCAAGTTCTCTTATAGTCAGCTACGACAAGAAAAGAGAAGCAGTAAGTAAACATGAAGGATGATACCTGATACCCTTGGTTGCCAAATCAATTTCCAAGTTAAGAGGGTTGGTGTCCCTAGGAACCGTCAAGTTCTGAAGCTTTCTCCACACCGTTCGACTTGTAAGAAGCAACACTGTGCCTTGTCCACTTGAGGGAACCCAACAAATCATTCTCAATGCAATCATACCTGTAAATAATCCATACGCGTCAATTCTACGTTAAGATAAAGGTTCGCAACACCTTCTCCAACAAGATTTTTGAAGACCAAATGGGAGAACTCAAGTCTTAAAAGAAACTTACAATTTTGCGCAGAGCTTATCAACAAGCGTAGAAAGATTTAAGATCCTGATTTTCAACTCCCTGATTTCATCTGGCGAATACTCATCGAAAGGTTCCTCTATAAACTTAGAAAGCCTCTCCATATTTGACTCAAGCTGCTGCTGCTGGTCCTCAAATAAGTTTTGTTTTATGGTCCTTTCTTCTGCCGTCATTTCATTTTTGCATAGATCTTCGCTAAACATGTAATATGCAAACGGGTAGGAATATGAAATAATCTGCCTTGATCTGAAGAGTCTGTTGCGTACATTGGTTGCCCAGCTAAAATCTGTACGTGTAAATTCTCTTTCTACCAAATGCGATATTTTTCCTTGTATGCTTTGTTTCAGCTTTGATTCAAGCTTAAGAGAATCGATATGAGCTTGATAACGGTTGTAGTAGTGAGTGTAACGAACAAGATCGCTCTTGGCTTGCTCAAGAGTCATCTCCTCGTCTTCTTTGAATCGCCCACAACTGTGACCCGCAATGGACTCCGCATTATGCTCGTAACCAGTTGCGCCACCACAGAGCCAACTGTCAAAACACATATAGAAACAAACTTTAAAGCAATATTATCAAATGCACTCCATTCAAAAGAAATGGCAGTAATGATTCATCAAAAAGAAGAGTGACAGAATCATAGTTGCCAGATACTATGGACAGAATTATGGAAGCTCCATTTTGATTCAATGAAGATTTTAAGCCACACTCTGTCTTACAATACTGCTTATCGCAATGTCATAGAAGACGACATGTACATTACTGAACACTGCCCGACCATCTAAATGTACAAAATGTTCCTCAAACCAGCCCCACAATTCCATGAATGTAAGGGCACAAGACTAAACAAAATGCAGAAAATATATATACACACTCACCAAAAATGTTGTCCGCAGACACAAGTAACTAGATTGCATCCTCCATTCTTTTCAACCGGCTTGTGACACTTTGGGCAAGGCTTCGTATTGACTGCAATATAATTAACCGTCTCCGATTCATCTTGGCATTTCTGACACCATAGTTTCCAAATTTGACATGAACATGGGGAGTGTGCTTCAGATAAGCAATTAAAACAGAATTGAAGCGCACATGCACATTCAACCTCGCAAAGTTCATCTTCCTCGATGCGTATGGCATTTCCGCAGTGGGGAACACTTGGGCACCATTTCACCATTCTATTATCATCTATATATGATTCGAGAAGAAAACGCTCAAATTTCTCTGCTAGATTAGGATCTCTTGCACTGACTAGATTTCTGACTATGGATTCGTCACAAATAGCATTGCATTTATGTGCCATGCATTTAATGCGTCTACTCTGCCCGTCATTTATTTTCACAATAAAATGCTCTGTCCAACCTAAGCACAATGGTAGACAAAACGGATTCCATTACAAGGAAACTATAATCACAAAATGCGTACATTGCGTGAAAAAATATAGAAGATGCAAAGGAGAGTACTTACATTCGTTGCAGAAGCAGTGACCGCAATCCATGAGTGTCACCTGATCAGCTGGAATTTCGTCCATGCAAATACCGCACATAACCTCAGAAGGCAACTGTTGTGAGACATTGCTATTGTGCTCCACCAACGTCACACCTGCTTCAGCATACAATCTATCTTTCCCCTTATCTACAAGCACCGCAAGCAGATTGTCAACATCCCACCGATAATGGATGAGTAAGGTTCGGGCATGGTTTTCTTTCGATGATAGCACATCCATTACCCTCTGCACGTCGTCCTTCTGCACATTTTAATGCCAACATTTGATATAATTCTATTAACAAATACATAACCACCGTAACATCATACAAAATTATCCCAAAATAATTTACAGAACTCCATACCTGTGCAGCCAAGAGAGATTCTTTCGGAATGACCTGTAAATACAAATTAAGATGGCATCAGTAATTGAATTCAGGACGAGAACTTTCACAGTTTCAAAGTATCGAAAAAATCATGATGCAGATAAGCTAAATTGCAGGCAGCAAGAAATTAATTTGATTTTAAACACAAAAAAATTGAGAGAATGTGATTCTGTTTCTCACTCTCTGCATCAAATTGCGAAACCGAAACCCCGAAAGAAACCCAAATTTCACTAACAAAGACAAAAACACAGCTGCAAGAAACCACATTCTCAGCAACCAAACAGGAAGCACACCCCTTTTGTGGTTGGTGATAGAATTCGAGAAAAAAGAAAGGAAATTTCCTCCGAAAATCTAAGAAATTCGCAAAACAAATAAAATCCCAGGAAACAAAATTCACAAAATTACGATCACCTAACAACGAAATTAAAAATCATCGCTACCTTACTCCTCGGAACCTCAGGCGGGAGAGAGTCGTCATTCTCGACGTATTCCAACAGCTCCATGTTCTGGCGATCATCCTCGTCGTCGTAATACTCCTCGCCCTCGCTACTGACGTAATAATCGTCCTCCATTTCTGTATCTCTCTCAAACCCAAAAATCAAAATTGGAATTGCAGACGATCAAAGATTTTCACGAGGCCTGATCGACGAGGGGAGGAAGAGAAAATTTTCCGGGAAAATGAAAAGAAAGAAATCTTCGTGGGGAAGTAAAACCCCTTGAAAGATTTGATCTTTTTTCCTTTCCTTTTCTTCTCTTCCTCCTTCTCCCGTCAAGAATGATGAGAGGAGAGAGAGAGAGGAGAGATAGGGAAAATTTAAACGAAACTGAAAAGGGATTTATATATATTGAATAGTTCCTCGTTTTAGATTATCTCTCCCGCGGTGGACATCAGTCTTTCCTTGAAATAAAATCACGGGATAATGGCGACGTTTAAGGTATGTCTTACGATGGGATGGATGACTAATTTTTACTAATTTCCCTTTTCTAATTTTTTTAATTTTTTTTAATTATTTCCATTTTCTACGCAATCGGCTTCTCGTCAAACCTAATAGCGTGAGTTTGTAATTAAACATAGTGTTAAAGTAATTTTTTGTATGATTAATGAGCTAAGTGAACGAGTGATTCATTGTTACCTAATGTTGATATCAAATTAAACACATTTTAAACTCTTAGATTAGTAGGTGCTATGCTCTTAAATTAGTAGCGTATGCTCAATAAATCTATGTTTTCCCGTGTTTATTTTGATCTATGATTTCTACTACATTTACTAACATATACAATACCCAAAGGATAAGGAATTAGAGTCGAGAAAGATGTCCAATACGCAGCACACAACTAGGAATTGATCTACATCACCGTAGCCTCCACCCCCGAGAAATCCACAGTTGATTATGTTGGCGTGAGTCAACCATTTAGTTTAGGAATGTAATCCTATAATTTATTCCTTGTATAATTGGGATTCTTATTTCCTGTTATGTGGGATATTGTACAACTATATATTTACCTCCTAGAGAGAAGAATAGATATACAATTCAAACCCTAAACACTTTTATCTTGGTATCAGAGCAGGTTCCGGCCTGTCTCTTCCCATAAACCCTAGAAACACTCAAAGCCGTGAAATTACAAACCCTGGTACTAAGAGGAGAGGGTTATATTATGTGGATAATGTGGTACCGGGCCGAGTAAACCAAGTAAGCAGTGGTCACAACAACAAGGTTAAGAGAATCTGGTTATGGCATCGTCGACTAGGACATGCATCTTTTGGTTATTTAAGAAAATTACTTCCGTCTTTATTTAATGGCGTTTCAGACTCTGATTTTCAGTGTCAGGATTGCATTCTCGCAAAAAGTCATCGTACTTCTTATAATTTGAGTTTCAATAAAAGGACAGTTCCTTTTGAGTTAGTTCATTCTGATGTGTGGGGGCCTTCTCCAGTAGCTACTCATCATGGAATTCGTTGGTTTGTTATAGTTGTGGATGACTGCACCAGAATGACATGGCTTTATACTATGAAACATAAAAGTGATGTTGCTCAAATTTTTCACCAGTTTTATTGCATGGTTAAAAATCAGTACTCCCTGCCCCTCAAGGTGCTTCGGTCTGATAATGGTGGGGAATACCTCAATACAGAACTTTCTCAATATTTTCAAGAGCATGGCATTCTGCATGAGACTACTTGCCCACAAACCCTATAACAAAATGGGGTTGCAGAACGCAAAAATAGGCACATTTTGGAAACCACTCGAGCACTCCTTATTGGTGCTCACGCTCCTCATTCATATTGGGCGGATGCCGTCCGATACTCTGTTTATCTCATGAACCGAATGCCTTCCCGGGTGCATAATTTTCGCACTCCTATGGAGGTTTTTGCCGACCATGTGACGTTACCATCTTCACTTCAGTTGCAGCCCCGAATCTTTGGGTGTGTGGCCTATGTGCACCTCCACAAAAATCAACGCAGTAAGTTGGATCCATGTGCAGTTCGATGTATTTTTCTCGGATTTAATGGTCAGCAGAAGGGGTACCGGTGTTATCATCCACCTTCCAAGCATATGTACATCACCATGGATGTTACATTTTCTGAACATGAAATGTTTTTCCTTATTGACCACACCTACTCTAATCTTCAGGGGGAGATGACACATGAAGATTATAGTTGGATTGATATTCCAACTGGACAACAAGCCGTGTGTTGTAGTGATCCAAGCGCAGTGGGTACGCTTGAGCCCAATATGGACAAAATGGGTGAGGACGGCAGAATGGAGGAGCCCAATATGGGTTTGCGAGATTATGAGTCCAGCGGCATGACTGAGCCCAATCTGGGCATACCAAACCAGGAAAGAGAAGAACCGGTAGGTGGGCCTAAGGGCATCTCTCAGCCCAGCGCACAGCAGAAGACACCACAGCCCAGTGGGCAGTTCGGCAGTGGGTCATTACAGCCCAGTGAGCAATCCAACAGTGAGTCACGAGCTCAAAGTTCTGACAGTTCATACAATTCAAGAAATAACCCTTCTCCAATGGTACCCGTCAATGTGCTCGAGGATATCCATGAGGTAAGTTTATCTCGATCTGATGAAGCTCATACTTTGACTAACATTGAAAGTACTTATGTATTGCCTCCTAGACAAAATCTTGGGAAACCTCCTGACAGGTATTCTCCGGATGGAAAAGTGAGATATGCAATTGCAAAATATGTCTCTACTCATCGGTTATCTCCCAAGTACCAAGCGTTTGTGAATACAATGGATGGAATTAAAATTCCAACTAAAGTGGAAGAAGCTTTGCGGGATCCTCGATGGACAGAAGCAATGGAGGTTGAAATGAAGGCCTTACAAAAGAATGAAACTTGGAGCGTGGAGACACTCCTCCAAGGAAAAAAACTAGTGGGGTGCAAATGGGTGTTCACCATCAAACACAAGGCAGATGGAACCATCGACAAATACAAGGCAAGGTTGGTTGCTAAAGGGTACACACAGACCTTTGGAGTAGATTATCAAGAAACATTTGCTCCGGTAGCAAAGATGAACACTATACGGGTTCTGTTGTCTTTAGCTGCTAATTTTGATTGGCCGTTGAAACAATTTGATGTAAAAAATGTTTTTCTGCACGGAGATCTGGAAGAAGAAGTATACATGGAGCTTCCACCTGGGTATGAAGTGCAGAATAATGCAGGTAAGGTGTGCAGACTGCGAAAGGCTCTTTATGGACTAAAACAATCACCGAGGGCCTGGTTTGGAAGATTCATTGATGTGATGAAGAGATATGGTTACCGACAAGGAAATGCAGATCACACTCTGTTTATCAAACGTAGGGGTGAAAAGGTTACCTTGTTAATAATATATGTGGATGATATGGTAGTCACATGTGATGATACAGAAGAAATGGAGAAACTACAGAAGTATCTCTCTACAGAGTTTGAGATGAAAGATTTAGGAGGTTTGAAGTACTTCTTGGGGATTGAAGTTGCTCATTCCCGTGATGGTATTTACTTATCTCAGCGAAAGTATGTTCTTGACCTTTTGTCTGAGACAGGGATGCTGGCATGTAAACCAGCAGAAACACCTATAGTTCAAAATCATCAGTTGGCGATCTACCCAGACCAGGTCCCAGCAAACAGAGAAAGATACCAAAGGTTAGTAGGAAGGTTGATTTACTTGTCTCTCACGAGACCAGATATTGCATATGCTGTTAGTGTAGTAAGTCAATTTATGCATGCTCCTAGTGAGGATCACATGGCAACAGTGATGCGTATACTGAGTTATCTGAAAGGTGCACCGGGTAGAGGACTGATCTTCAGGAAGCATGGACATATGGAGGTAAAAGGGTATACTGATGCTGATTGGGCGGGAAACATTGATGATCGTCGCTCCACATCAGGCTACTTCACATTCGTAGCAGGAAATTTGGTAACTTGGAGAAGTAAGAAGCAAAATGTAGTGGCTAGATCTACGGCCGAGGCAGAGTATAGAGGGATGGCACATGGAATTTGCGAATTGTTATGGCTCAGGATTCTTCTAACTGAGATTGGGTTCAAGCCTCAGGGAGCTATGTTATTATACTGCGACAATCAAGCTGCGAGAGAAATAGCCAATAATCCCGTTCAACATGATCGTACAAAGCATGTGGAGGTAGATAGACACTTCCTCAAAGAGAAGTTAGATGTCAAATTGATTGATATTCCATACGTGAGGTCTGAAGAACAATTAGCAGATGTGTTAACTCATTTCAAGACTCACTTGACAAGTTGGGCTTAGGAGATATCTATGCACCAACTTGAGGGGGAGTGTTGGCGTGAGTCAACCATTTAGTTTAGGAATGTAATCCTATAATTTATTTCTTGTATAATTGGGATTCTTATTTCCTGTTACGTGGGATATTGTACAACTATATATTTACCTCCTAGAGAAAAGAATAGATATACAATTCAAACCCTAAACACTTTTATCTGATTCATGGGTCTCCAGAGTCCATACCTACCAAAACCGTTGGTGGCGATTCCAGCTAAAACAAGTACGTCGGGTTTCATACCGAATGGAACCCGGCTTCTGCAGCTCCGGGCTTGGCCGCATTGCCTCGTTTTTTCAGTTCTGAACACAAACCCGTAACCGAGCTCGTCCGATTCCTCAAGGACGGGATGTTGACCTTTGTCGGGGCTGATGCCAAAGTACATGCCGATAAATTGTACCGCGATTGGGAGCTTAGGCTTTCGTTTATTAAGGAATTTAAATTTGATCGTGACTTGAAAAAAGGCTACTGCGATTAGGATAAAGAACTTAGTCTGACACATAAATGTCATTAGGTTAGCTCAAGTCGATAGTGATTGGGTAGGGACCCTCCATCTTAACATATTAAGTAACGGGGCATAGATGACTTTGACTTGAAGTGCGTAAATTGAAATCTACGTGATTTTATATTAGCATATTCATCTTGAAAAGGTAATGGTGTAAACACCCACTATCAAAATTATTTGTGCTGCAGACAAGATAGTTCACGGGTGATCAAAACATGGAAATTTTGCAACTCCATTAAAACTCTCGTCGTAGCTGTGAAAGTCTTGTTTTCTTAAGATTTTCAGTTTTCACTTTTAGGGTACGTTTAATAATCCGTAATCAAATTAAGAGGAATTGAATTGAGGAGGAATTGAATTGAGGTAGAATCAGAATCAGATTTATGTTGAAATTGTTTACTAAAACTGTCTTGAATCGGAGTAGGAATGATGTTGAGTCCATTATAAGTTGTTTACTAATTCACTTCAATCGGAATGAAAACTAGGTTGGTTACTATATTGCCTTTACATAACTAAATTATTTTCATACTAATTAATTTAATTTAATTCTTAATTGAATTTATATAATAAAATTATTTATATAAAAATATATAAACAGGTTTTATTTATTTATTAAAAGATGGCATAATGAGTGTCAAATGAAGGACAATGTTGGGATAATAAGAAACAAGTGAGGG
The DNA here is from genome assembly GCA_036320875.1 of Cotoneaster glaucophyllus. Lineage (NCBI taxonomy): Eukaryota > Viridiplantae > Streptophyta > Magnoliopsida > Rosales > Rosaceae > Cotoneaster > Cotoneaster glaucophyllus. The sequence goes on along the minus strand of CM070073.1, from coordinate 1,833,359 downwards.
CATAATAGGAATAAAAGATGCATTCCTGATTCCCTTACCCTAAGGCAATTCAAATAACTCACAAAACTAGGGAATCTCGTTCCTCCAATTTCAGGAATTGAATTCCTTGTTTCGTGTGGGCTCCACCACTTTTTTGATTCCTTAATATTTAATAAACACCGGAATACTCCATAATCGGAATTCAATTCCCTATATTTATTCCGATTACCCTTACGTAAACGTGTCATTAAGTCGTAATAAGTTACAAAAACTGAACATGGATGAGTTTTTTGCATTGTTTTTTGAGTAAATTGTAGCAATGGTCCCTCAACTTCAATCAAATTGGAGCAATGGTCCATCAACTAAAAATCTATTACTATTGGTCCCTCAACTTATCAAAATATGTAGCTATAGTCATTTTCATCAATTTTGTCAAAATAAGTTATGTTGGAATAACCATTTATATAATTAGGGTCCCTCAACTCATCAAAGTGTGTAATTATGATCATTTTCGTCAACTACGTCAAAAATTTTGTCAAAACAAGCTATGTTGGAAGGACCATTGCTACAATTGGATTAAAGTTAAGGGACCATTTCTTCTGTTGAATTAAAGTTGAGGGACCAATGGTAATAAATTTTTAGTTGAGGGACCATTGCTCCAATTAAGTTAAAGTTCGGGGACCATAGTTACAATTTACTCTTGTTTTTTAGTCTATTGCGTGAGAGGTTGTGGTTTGAAGTTTGCTTTTAGTTGCTGGTACTCGCGTCGTTGTGTCACTTTAGTGGCTCAATCAAGGTTTTATAATTGTTCTTCACAGAGTGATTTTCTCCAAATAATTCAGTTTTGCGCTCGGATTCGAATTCATCAGTTATCGATCATTGGAGAATGTACTCATTTTTGCGAGCATGTTGCTGATATTATGGAAAACTTTATTAGAATTGAATAACCAACACCATTCTAAATACAAACAAAATCGACGCCTCACTAGTTTTCTCTGCTTCTGAGTTCTGGCAATACCAGCTATCCGCTATTATCCGTTAGCATCAAAATCTTGCTTAGCGCAATGCCAATGCATAACTGCACTGCCGATGATTTCTGCAAAAGCTCCGAGTGACTTTCACCCTTTAATTAATTTTGATCTTTTCGTCTTCGATTTACATATCTGCATCTCTTCCTCCTCCTCCCCACTTAGCGACACGGCTCTCTGCTTGATCGGCCTGCACATTTCGTGACATAATTAGTATCGGCTTAAGCAAATTAACGTGATTTAAGGTTAATCAAGAGTAAGGACTTAATACTTCTTTCTTCCAGTTAGTTATGGAAGTGACTACTATCAAGATTATGGTTTGCAAGAGAATGCCACCAATCATTCCTGACCAAATACCCTACAAAACAAGTTTGAAAAACGCAGATTAGGAGAGAAGATTAGATTTATGGAATTGTTGCTCGTACTCCAAAATAGTAAGTCGTCTAATTGTATCACCTCGACTCCAAATTTAAATGTGAATCCAAGAAGTATTCCAGCCGGCAATCCGATAATGTAGTAACACCCAATGTTGATGTATGCAACAAGAGACTGCCATCCAGCTCCAACAGCAACACCTTCAAAAACAAATTAAACACAACAAATTGTCAAGAAAAAGAACACTTAATTGATAGATAGATATATGTGTGTATGTGTGTGTACGCGAAAGTCTGGGTTAATTATGTGGTTAATTGTATTTAATTACCAGATAAGACTGGTTGAAGGCTGTTGAGGAGGACTGTGATTCCAAGCAATATTGCAAGTTTAGTAGTTTCCTCCGCGACGGCTTCACTGTTGGTGAAAAGGTAGGGGAAATAATCTCTCGTCGTGTAAACTACGATCATGCAGACGATTCCTATAGCGATGGAAGTTATCGAAACTACTATCACTGCAAATTTGGCCCTATTGAAATTACCAGCTCCAAGTTCGTTTGATACTCTCACGCTGTTTGTTTTGCAACATATAGCATATAGTCAGAGAAAATTTAGGATATCACATTCTGTATCAGTCGAATTCATGACATGTTGATCTTTAGTTGTACCACAAAGTCAACAAGTTACAAAAAGACCGGCCAGATGAGAACATAAGTAAATAAGTTTACCTGATTCCAGCATTGAACCCTAGTGCAATCATTGCATCCCATCCATTTATGTTCATGCTGCATAAATGAGAAGAAGTATGAGGTCAAAAAGTGAATTCATAGTTCTGTACAAAATATCTAGATGGTTAAAGCAACTCACCAAATAGAGATGGCATCAACTGGGATCAAAGGGTTCTTCAAACGCCCGGTTATAACCACCAGCACCATCAAGTACCAGAATTCCAAGCTGCAATTATACAAAAACCTTAGTACGACAAAATTCTCGGTGCAGGATGTTCATTCTTTAATATAGAGGGGACGTGCATCAAAATTGTCGAACATGCGCATAGACAATATGTATGCAGATAATATCGACTCATTACCAATGACATATTAACAGTGTGTTACTCATTAACGAACATAAGCTTGCTCCATAGCCGGACTACTCACCACAACATGACAGCAGAAGATAAAGAGAGCCTAACAAATCCCCACAAGTCTGAAAACGCAAGCCAAGAGAATCCGCCCCAAGCACCATCTGACTTGGTGATGAAGATGTAGAGCGACTGGGCAATAATGATGAACCACCATGAAACGTTGAGTGTGATCGCTGCCCCAGTCAGACCCCACTCGAGCTTAAGTATCAATAACCAACTGAAAATTGCATGTTCTACAAGTACTGCAGCTGAGATCCAGGCCATCACACTAACTTTGCTTTGTGCTTGTAAGAATTTCTGAATTGGAAAGTTGAGGGCGTAGGCGAACAACTGTGGAAGCATCCACACCGCAAACTTTCCTGCACCGGAAAAGCCCTAGTAGTAAGATTTTTCTCCTACCTACCAACATATCAACGACAAGTGTGGGATTTCCTCAAAAACCAAATCACAAATGACAGCGGCGAGAGGTTCCTCGAACCACAGACAACGGTATTTAGACGAGATATGTTCTACTAAAATAACCTATAGAAAGTGAACTCAAATTTGGATATAAGAAGACGGACACATTGCTCAGCCAAATTCGTTTAACCAAGATTTTTGCTAAAAATGTGATTATTAATTTTAAGGAAAATGCTAAGGAGACCATCTTTTTAGATCATATTTTGTAAACCACATAATGTGACAATTAATCGTTTGATTCTATTTTTAATGATTTAAAAAATGAATCCAACTATTAAACGTCATATCATATGATATACAAAATATAGTCTACGAATATGATCTCTTTTTAGCATCACCCTTATTTAAAAAGAAAAACTAATGAAAATGTTTTGAAAACTTTGAGTTTTAACAATAAGGATAAAATAATCGGTAAAGTGAATAGTATTAGTATTGACATTTTAATGTAAAAATGTGATTTTTCGTTAAAGTAAACCGTACTGGAAGCTTTTCGTTAAAATTCTATATTTAAAATGGGGTAGAGAAAAGAGAAACTTTCATTTTTGGGCAAAAATTTAGCTCGGGCCTTGAGACTTAGGGGACTGGCTAGTAGAGAATGTGTTGGTATCACAAATTAATTTTGCATACACATAAAATTAAAGTTTTTTTTAATTATTTTTTGTAAGTTTGTTGTTATTAGACGGGAAAAAGTTTGAAATTATTATAATAATTTAAGTAAGAAAGAAAGAATAACGAGTCCGTGATGCATGAATATAAATTTAACACTTTATCTATTAAAGTATTAAACTACAAGCATAATAGAGACAAAATAACGTATCATTCGATCATAAACCATTTTTCTTTGGAATTCTATTTATTTATTTAGTTATTGATCAAAGGAATATATTTATTGTTCATGCGATTTTTTTGGGGTCATGTGCTTTCATATGATGTGATCCAAGGACATTTTTATTTGTCAATATTTAAATATCACTATGAAAAAATAAAAACTAAAACGCAGCCAAAAAGGAAATATCACCAACCAGCGGCCTCAGAGATCTCAGTGGTCTCTCCAATAAGCTCGAGAATAGGTGGGGACCACACATAGATGGGGACCAATACGCAAGCGGTCACCAGCAGAATGATCCATGATCTCTGCATGTACACCCCCAACATCCTGATCTGGCCCGCACCGTATGCTTGCCCACACAGCGTCTCCAATGCGCTACCCATACCCCACTGCAGCCCCCAAAAACACAAATCTAATTAATTACTAATCAAGCTTAAGCTATATTACACATACTAAATCCAAAGTAAATCACTCCAACTGTGGAAGAAAAAAACAGTAATACATTTTCCGTATTTGTACCCGGCAATTAATAAACATACCAAAAATGCAAATCTTATTGTAATTTTCATACTATATTTGTACTATTTTTTAATATATATGAGATTCACATGCGTTGGTAGACCTTATATTTTTTTAACATCTCACACATTTCTATTTAATCATGTGTGTAATTTTCGTTTGATTCATTCAATTCGATAGTAAAAAATAAAAATAAAAATATGTAAAAGACTTTAAAAAGTACGTAAAAATCATCTTACTTGTACTATCTCAACTGATTATATATGACGTAAAGTGGATTTATATATTTAGGACAATTGAATCAAATAACATGATAATTATAGTCTAATGTTCATTTTTCTAAACATTTTTATTTGTTTCTGTATTTGATTTTTTTTATGGGCAGACATGATTTTTTGTAAGACTCTTTTTGTAATGTATTCCAATAATCTGAACCGTATATTTTTTAGGTCTTTCCTCAAAGATTATTGTACCAAAAATCTTCAAAATTCGAAACCATATGACTATTGGATTAAACTTAATGTTTCTTTGTAGAACCATATTCGACAATTTCCTTCACTGTGTACAAGTGAACATCTTAATGGTATTGGATTTTAATTTTTTGCAAGGATGATCAATAATAATCTAAAATAAAGGTTCGAGTAGCTGAAATACATAACGAAGTCGGACGGATCCTTTTCCTAAGGATCCCGGAGATCGTGTAATCATGTCCGTTCATCATACATGATCCCCGATGAACGGATATGATTACACGATCTCCGGAATCCTTAGGAAAAGGATCATTGCCGGATCCTTTTCCAACGAAGTGAATCATACAAACGTGTTTGATGTGCGGAATGATAAAAGTCCTCTCTCCAAATCTGAAACAGAACAATAGCCTTTATTCATACATATATACACACACACACACATATATATAAACGACTTAGACTGATCATGTACAACACTTAGGCTGCTTTTGATAATGATTAAGAGTGATTGGATTGGATTAGTTTGGTGACAGATCGAGAGTGAATGACTTAAAGAGATTTGATCCATTACCATGACACCGAAAGCGAGTCCGGCGATGACAGAATTCTCGATGGAGACAGCGGCTAGCTCAAGGTCCCCGACGAACCCAGCAAACACCTGAGTGAGGGCACCCAGGGAGTACTGACAGAGGGCGGTGAAGATCGCTGGACCGGCAATCCTCCACAGCTTCTTGGACTCGATCCCGAACTGCTTAACAACTCCAATTTTCTCTTCTCCGTCCTCATGGCCGCTGTATTTGGAAACCAGGAGCGGGGTATTTTGAATATTGTCGACCGCCATATCTCTCAGCCCAAAAGCTGCAGTGTTAAGAGTTTAAGAGAGGGAGACTGTGTTTGTGTGTATATATTTGAGAAGGTGGTGAGATTGTAGGGGGTTTTGGGTCGTTAAGTTTTTTGCGATGTGAGTGTTTTTAGGTCGTCAGCCTTGCATGTTTGGTAAGGCATCGTTTGAATGGTGGTTGCGTACTTTTGCATGAAACGAGTCGACGATGAGATGAGCGGGTACACACCCTGCAGCCGCAGTGAGAGAGAGTGAAATTTTTCAATGTGCCAGAAATACGGCTCGATACACCAAATGTAATATAATTAGTTGAAAACTTAAAAATAAAATCCAATTAATTGTATTATAGACGCTTGGTGTACCGGGCTATATTTTCGGCACACTGAAAAATTACTTGATAAAAACAGACAAAATGGAAGAAAATGAATGGTGAAAACCATTTCCTTTTAAATAGACTATTGCTAGTAACGAAAGACGGGGTAAAAGTGGGTACATAATTGATTGCCAAAGACTAAAATAGCTAGTTCTCCACACAAAAAAAAAAAGAGACTAAAATAGCTATACAACAATGAATAGCTCATTATACGCAAATTACACTTTTAACGTAAATGAATCGTAGTTGATCACGTTTCACTATAATAACGGAGATAAATCATGATTAGACATTATAGCGTACGTTTTATTTCTATTGATTTTCATCTCTATATAACAACCAAGGAACAAAATGCCGATAATATCGACGATATATCGGCGATATTATCATTTTTTCGCCAGTCCGATATTTTTTTAAGTATCCAAATGGTTTTCGTTATAATATCGCGATAATATCGATAATATCGCGATATTATCGAAATTATCGCGATATTTTTTGAAATGGGCTACTCGGAGAAGAACGCCGGAGCTTCTACAGCTCCGTCCGACTGTAAAACAGGACCCTAGACTCCGATCTAGGTATGAAAATGAAATAGAAGACGAGATGAACGTTTTTATATATTCTGTTTGCCATGAAATGGTCGGAGGTGTTCGGAAAGTTCGTCGACACCGGCCTCGTAGCCGTCGTCGTCGTCGTCGACTCGTCGCCCAATCCCTTTTCTAACCCGCTCGGATTTGATGGATCCGAGAGCCTCGTACCCGCTCGGCTGTAGAGATCATCCTCGTCGGAGGCCTGGCTGAGGACAGAATGAGGGAGAAGAAGGATCGAGAGAGAGAGAGAGACTGAAAGACAGAACGAGGGAGAAGAAGGATCGAGAGAGAGAGACTGAGAGGACTGACTGAGGGTGAGGGCAGAATGAGGGAGAAGAAGGATCGAGAGAGACTGAAGGTGGGTTACGTGTGTGTGGGTTACGTGTCTTGGAGGCCTCCTTGCTTACACTGACAAGTAGTTCTCTCTCAATCCAACGACTTGCATTATCTTGGAGGCCTCCATGTTAATTACTTTTTTTTGTGTTAAAAAAATGGTTGATTAACTTGATTTCCACCAATTCCAATGTGTGCATAGACTTTTGGATATTTTAACACTCTCACAAAGTGGATTTGAAAAGAGGGAAGACAAATGTTAAGGAAACTTTTTCAAAAGTGTAATTCTTCATGGTATTTTTTCTCACTTCATGTTTTGGGTACAATGTTTTATAATGTTAGCACGAGAAATAACATTAAATTATGAGGTGACAAAGAGTATATAAAAAATCTCACTTTGAGAGAGTCTCCTTAGCATCTCTCAAGGGTGAAAACTGAAAAATAAAGCAGGACATTTACAATTTCTATGGCAATCTAATTTTTGTTTGTTTGAAAACTATAGAATAAAAAGGAGTTTAATTATAAAATTAATATAATTATATCTTCTAGGGAAGGTTCAAAACATAATGTACAATGCCCAATACGGTGTGTGTGGGTGGTTTCTGTCCGTATGTGTGTGTGTGTGTGTCGATTTTGTACTCTTCACAATACACTTACTCTACATATAGAGATGATGAAGATAGTGAAAATTTTGAACCTCATAGGAACTCTATGTGGTACTAAGTCACTCATGTATCTTACCATGCAATGTATAAAGTGTAAAATATTGTACTAATTCATTAGATATAAATGATTTTGGTGTGTTTAAACTTCTTTCATTAATTACTACATATTTTCTACAATCACAATGTTTGACAGCTCGTTATATAATCAACTTAAATCAGTTAAATCCATCATGCAATGCATTTCCTTCCAATTTTTTGTGATAAACTAATAGATAATTGACTAAATAAACATCCTACAAAGTTTCAATAAAAATTTCCAAGTTTTTCTTACAATTTCCGTGGTTTCCATGGAAATTTTATCGATATCGATATTATCCCGATATTTCCATCGATATTTCCGTGTTTTCGAACTACCGATATTTCCGATATTACCGATATTTAATACCTTGATAACAACTAACGATTGAAAGCACTATTACTGTTGCTCTACTAAAAAACATAAATGAATATATGTACTTTCTGAATAAATAAATAAATCCGTCACAGCAAACAAACGGTAGCCAACTAGATTTGTGGCTCCAAGCTTGACCAAAAGTTTGGACGGTTAGGTTGGTTGAGGTTCAGCCAAATGAACACGATTTTTAATTTATTTAATTATTGTATTTTATGAAGCATATGATTCATGCCTTGTTCCCGATTTCTCCAATGTCTTAGTTACTTTTCTCATGCAATCCATGCCAACGCATACAAATCACATGCTATTTAACTATCGCATTCTTTTGTGTGTGTGTGTGTAGTATAATATAACTGGCTTTTTATATATTTATGACCTCTATCGTCTTAGAATTCACAAAAAAAAAATTTCATATTACCTATTATTTTTGTCCTTTTCAACTCTTGGTATTCATCTTTAGAGTAATTTTACCCTTACAAATTGCCAATATATTGGATGATTGAATCCCTTAATTCGCCAACATCTACTCCAGACCATGGCAATTGCCCCACCTATTGGGTGGGCCCTTCTCCCACAGACCAAGTCGTCAGGCAAGAGCCTTATGTGAGGCTATCTAACTCCAAGGTGATGTCAAGCTGACATTTTTTTTTTGCGCTAGGCGCATGGGCTTCACCATTCGGTCAATTAGGTTGATAAAAGCATTAGTTTCGCTAGCTAAGGTAGGAGGAACTCTTTACACTATGTGTGAGATCCCACATCGTCCAGAGGAGAGATCCTTATATGTATATTCCCATCCCTACCTAGCACGAGGCCTTTTGAGAGCTCACTGGCTTCTGGTTCCATGGGAACTCCGAAGTTAAGCAAGTTGCGCGCGAGAGCACTCCCATGATGGGTGACCCACTGAGAAGTTCTCGTGTGAGTTTCCAGAAACAAAACCGTGAGGGCGTAGTCGGGGCCCAAAGCGGACAATATCGTACTACGGTGGTGGAACGGGCCAGGGATGTGGTGGACCCCGGATCAGGATGTGACAATTTATGAGCATTTTATGAGAAGTTATCACCTAGTTTCATTTATGTGCTATAAAATAACGTATTTATAGTTGTTTCTCACATAGGCGAGACCCATCCTGAGGACGAGCGTAGCCAGCTAGGCACGGGGGCTACGATCCTTCTACATACCAGTGAGTGGGCTTTTGTTTTCCGTATATACATATATACTACGTGTTTTTCCCAGAAATTGCATTTTAAATGCTTTTATAAATGAATTGCCGTGCCAATGCATACATACTTATGAATATGCATGATGAATTGTATGCGCATTATTGTTGGTGCTGTGGGAGCTCAGGTAAGTTCATGTGTGGTTATTAAGAAGTTGAGTTATGAAAAGTATGATGAGATGCATCGAGAGCTCATTAACCTGCACCCCGGTGTTAGTGCTCCCGCCCAGAGTTAGGGGCCAGTCTTTCACGTGATGTTCACCTCCCGCACCATATGCTCATCTTGGATCCAAGTTAGGTGCACAGTCCTGTCTTATAGACCACTTTCAGTGGGTTCGACTCGTAGGTGACCCGCGATTATTTACACAGTCTTCACGTGATTGTAGCACTAGAGCGTATTATATACACCCAGTCCTGTCGTATAGACCACTATAAGTGGGTTCGACTCGTGTGCAGGCATGATTTATGAGCTAGAGATCAGCTGACGAGCTGTTACAGTTATTATTGCATATGATTCACTTACCTGATGATCAGATTAGTATGGCATGACATATTCATGATTTGTGCATTGAGTATGATGATGATTTTCAGATGAGATTTGGTATCAGAGCCTAACCCTGGTCGTGATATGCCGACGAGGACGTCGGGCCCCTAAGGGGGGTGGATTGTGAGATCCCACATCGCCCAGGGGAGTGGTCCTTATATGTATATTCTCATCCCTACCTAGCACGAGGCCTTTTTGGAGCTCACTGGCTTCGGGTTCCATGGGAACTCCGAAGTTAAGCGAGTAGCGCGCGAGAGCACTCCCATGATGAGTGACCCACTGGGAAGTTCTCGTGTGAGTTCCTAGAAACAAAACCGTGAGGGCGTAGTCGTGGCCCAAAGTGGACAATATCGTGCTACGGTAGTGGAGCGGGCCCGGGATGTGGTGGACCCCGGGTCGGGAATTGACACTATGTTTAGATGAAGAAATTTAAGATTATTAAGGAATTTTAAAATGACGGAAATTGAAATGATGATATTTTATTTTCTAGAATTTGTGAATTTTCTTGTTTAGTTAACCTAAAAGAACAATGGAATTGGAATACGGAATTTGTTATTTTTAAACCATCAATCATAGAAATTGGAAAATAACACTTATTTACACGGAATTTAAACTTGGGAATTGGAAGGTCCCAAATTTTTTCACGCGGAAAATAATGTAACTGGTTTTTTTATATATTTATGACCTATATCATCTTATAATTCACAAAAAAATTCATATTACCTATTATTGTCGTCATTTTCAACTTCAGGTATTCATTTTTAAAGCAACTTCACCCTTATAAATTGTCAATATATTGGGTGATTGAATCCCCTAATCTGCCAAAATCTACTCCAGTCCATGCCAATTGCCCCCTCTATTGGGTGGGCCCTTCTCCCACAAACCAAGCAGTCAGTCCAGAATGACGTGAAGCCTTACTTGAGGCTATCTGACGCCAAGGTGATGTCAAGCTGATTTTTTTTTTGCGCTAGGTGCATGGGCTTCACCATTCGATCAACTGGGTTGATATAAGCATTAGTTTCGCTAGCTGAGGTAGGAGGAACTCTTTACACTATGTTTGGATGAAGAAATTTAAGATTACTAAGGAATTTTAAAATGACGGAAATTGAAATGATGAGATTTTATTTTCTATAATTTGTGAATTTTGGGATTCTATTTTCTAGAATTTGTGAATTTTCTTGTTTGGTTAACCTAAAAGAACAATGAAATTGGAATACGGAATTTGTTATTTTTAAACCCTCGATCATAGAAATTATGAAACAACACCTATTTACACAAAATTTAAAATTGGGAATTGGAGGTCCCAAATTCCAAGTTTTTTTTTTCACGCGGAAAATAATGTAACTGGCTTTTTATATATTTATGACCTATATCATCTTATAATTCACAAAAAAATTCATATTACCTATTATTGTCATCCTTTTCAACTTCAGGTATTCATTTTTAGAGCAACTTTACCCCTATAAATTGTCAATATATTGGGTGATTGAATCCCCTAATCCGCCAAAATCTAATCCAGTCCATGCCAATTGCCCCATCTATTGGGTGGGCCCTTCTCCCACAAACCAAGCAGTCAGTCGAGAATGGCGTGAGGCCTTACTTGAGGCTATCTGACGTCAAGGTGATGTCAAGCTGACATATATTTTTTGCGCTAGGCGCATGGGCTTCACCATTCGATCAACTAGGTTGATAGAAGCATTAGTTTCGCTAGCTGAGGTAGGAGGAGCTATTTACACTATTTTTGGATGAAAAAAAAATTAAGATTACTAAGGAATTTTAAAATGATGGAAATTTAAATGATGAGATTTTATTTTCTAGAATTTGTGAATTTTCTTGTTTGGTTAACCTAAAAGAACAATGAAATTGGAATACAGAATTTGTTATTTTTAAACCCTTAATCATAGAAATTAGGAAATAACACCTATTTACACAGAATTTAAAATTGGGAATTGGAGGTCCCAAATTCCAAGTTTTGTTTTCACGCGAAAATAATGTAAGTGGCTTTTTATATATTTATGACCTCTATTGTCTTATAATTCACAAAAAAAATCATATTACCTATTATTGTCGTCCTTTTCAACTTCAGGCATTCATTTTTTGAGCAAACCTAAAAGAACAACGGAATTTGTTATTTTTAAACCCTCAATCATAGAAATTGGGAAATAACACCTATATACACGGAATTTAAACTTGAGAATTGGAAGTTCCAAATTCCAAGTTTTTTTTTCACGCGGAAATTCTAAATTTCTATGTTTATGAATCCAAATAAAAGAATTGGTGCATGTTAATTTATAAATTCTGACTTTTATCCAAATTCCAAGTTTATTTCATTCATCCAAACATGTTGTTAGTCTTTTCAGCATTGAATATGCCAAAGAAAATGTGAGTTTTAGTGTCAATCTTGAAAAATTGAGCCGTTTAGAGTTGCCAATGAGAGATTTTGCCCCCTTTGTTTTTGGGTGCGGGTGGGGGTGTTTAATGCCATAGTGACTGCTCAGATGTCCCGGATATGAAAACGAGCTGAAACAACCAAAGAGCCCATGCCATAGTGACTGCTCTCTATACATTATGCAATGTTAATGCCAAGTGAATCCACATCTCAGAGTTCACAGACATGACACATTTTATTCAGACAAACATACATAAATACGTCATAGACATCTCTACAAAACCTACATTCATTCCTGCAGGCAAATCCTCTTATCTGTCGAAACTGATTGATGAATCATGGGTCCACGTAGACAATCTCTGCCTGCACTGAGGCACGCCTAAACAGAAGCAAAGCTTTAACTATCTCCCAAGCACAGTTGACGGATGCAGGCTTCACAGTCATCCTCTCGAGCACAGGTGAACTCAAAAGTAGAAATCTGATGAATTCTAGTTCCGGTTTGGTACCTGAGATGCCGTTGATTTTCACAAGTCGCAGTTGGGTGAGTGGACATTTCCAGTTTCCATCTAACTGAAGGTCAACTCTTCCCACAACAGCAATGTCCTCTGGGCGGACCTGCATAAAGGAAAAGGTCTACGATATCATATTCTTGAACTATGACAAAGCCTAAATTCATTCTGGCATGCATCAATGGAATAAATCTCACCAAAATTTCTACTTCTTGTAGTGCAGGAGAGCTTTTCAAAATGCATACAGCAGTCAAGACCTCGTCCAAATCGTTGAAGCTTATCCGTAGAGAAAGATAGTTCAGAACTGGACATGGTTTAGGCAGCTTTCCTAGCAAGGGACCAATAGCCAAATACTGGAAAGGAAAAGATGCATAAGATAACACCCGACCAATATACTCAAATTCCCATGGTCATGTTAAATGATCACTAAGAGAGTGAAACCACACAACCAATTACCTTTAAAAAGTAACTCTGAATTTCAAGCCTCTGGATACCAGGAAGGTGAGCAAAAAACTTGAGCAGATTGCTACAACTGCTAGGAAGCCGTCTAAAGGAGTTGCCAACATGCTCATTCAAACCAATGGACACTACAGCAAGATTTGAGGTATTCTTGAAATTAACATCCTCAAATGTACCTCCAACGTCGAAGAATTGGAGATTTGGCGCATCAATGTTGAGATGGGAGAAGCCGTCAAAGTTCATCACAGTCAACTTCTCAAGCAGAGGACAGCGAAGAACCATATTTTCAAAGACGTCTTGGGTCAGGGTAACATGCTGAAGGTCAAGGCTCTTCAAACTCCTGAAGCTTTTGAATGTCGATGGAGGCTTAAGCAAACAATTGAACAACTCTAAATGAATCATATCCTGGCAAGAAAACAAGCATGAGGGCATCTTGTAGCGCTGCCCTTTCCAAATTTCAAGTACGAACTCTTTGATTGAGCTTCTTGACAGATGAAGAATCCAGCGATCAATATCAGCAGTGGCCAGAAAGTCCCTCTTTGACAGCTTGAACTTGTGTACGGGGCCAATGTGAAGTAAAAGCACATGATCAACAATGTTGACGAAGGTTGCTTGGTTTTGAGGCGAGACACAGTGGTTATCAAACACAAGCTGTGGAAGCCTAGCAGATCTGTACCTCCACTTGGTCGACAAAACACTTGTTCGCACCGCCTCCCTAATCGGCAAATGTGACAAAATTTGATCTATAACATGACACGGTAGGTTGCTAATTCTATCCAAACCCATCTCCATAATTTTGGAGAGGGACTTGGGGGTTTGTCCTTGCTTCTGCAAAATTCAAGTAATTAAAAAAATCATTAGATTCATACAATGACCAGTTTCTAGATCATTTAGACTGCAAGTCTGCAACATTTTGTGCTTGAGTTTGCGGAGGGAGACAAACGATTGTTATAACTTCATAAAAATGGTAGATTAAAACTAAAGGAAATACAAAACAATATTCAGCTTCTTATCCACAGCTTTATAAAAAGTGCAGCAGATTAGGGTTAGGCCAGTTGGCTAGAGCAGTCATGGACGGAGGGAGGTAAGTCCCAGTGGGGGCACATGCCCCCTCTCATCTTTTTTTTGTATTACAAAGTGTTCAATTAATCATTCTCATTTTTTTTTTCTTAGCAGATTGTTCAATTAATCATAATAAAATAGTGAAAATTCTTCTTTAGTTTTTAAATGCGCATCCATCCTGTATATTTTTCTCACACACTAATGTCTAAACCTTGTTGAGTTGCATGTATTTGGTTAATTAGTACAAATGAGCATTAGATTGTCAACAATTAAAGATAAAATTAGACAATAGAGTAATAAAATTAGGCATTTTGAAATTAATTTTTTCAGCATTTGTAAAAGAACTAGCTTTATTTGTCCAAAAAATGAGAGCAGTGTGCCCGTTCCAATGCATACAAGTTCGAATCATCTTCTCCGTAAACTAGAGTAATTTAGAATATCGTATGTGAAATAAAACTTCCACAGAAATGCAACTAATTCTTCAAAAAAGTAAATTAAAAAACAAACCCTAATTCCCTTCAGGCCACCATGAGAACAATACAGAATCGCAAGAAAAACATACTTAACAGACAAAATTAACCAAATTGACGGAAATTATTAAAATAACACAGAATTAAATCAAAAGGCTCACCATTTCACTTCAATTTTGTCCAGAAATATGGAGAAATTGAGCCGGGATAGCTTCCTTTTCCGCGGTAACTGCGAGGGCTGCACATCACCCGACAAAGACTAAGAATTTCACAAATTTGAATCAGGCAAGGAATGCAATCATTCCGATAAGCAAGATGCCGATAAAAAGAAAGTAGTGCGGAATAAATGCACTCGCCACCCAGACGCATGCTTCCAGAGCCCAGTGGATGAAAGCCAGGTGTCTAAAATTGCACTAGACGAGAGGATTTGGATCCCTTCCGGATCCATATTATCACGATCGGAAGGATCCTTACATCCTAACCGTTTATTTTACATTGTACGACCATAAATAATTTTGAATTTTTTATTTAAAATTAAACACAATAGTACATAATGAAAACTAACTGCACGATGTATGATGTACGATCATAATATGAAGATCCCTATGATCTTCGACAAAGAGGATCCGGAGAGGATCCTCATCCTAGATAAGATATTGGACTTTCACTCAATTGGACACCATGTGGTTAGGGCCCGTCCAATAAAAGATTACCACGTAGTTAAGTGATTTTTTTTTTATAAATTAACAAGTATTTGAAGGAGCAATACTAGAGATACTGAATTTGTAGACAAAACTTACAAATTAAAAGATGTCTTATTAATAAGAAATTAGCATGTTTATCAATGCTTAAGTAATAATCTAATCATCAACTTCAATTTACAAATTTTGCCTACAAATTTAATTTCCTTAGCATTACTTGTCTTTGAAGCGTAATGTTATCCCCCTTTCGAAGAACTTTTAATTTCGTAGTAAAGTGATACCGATAACTAATTTTTTGGCTGGCATGGGAATTGTTTCCTCAAATTTTAATTATTTTTCGAGAGTTTAATGATAGAATTTTGTAGAGTTCAAAGGAAATAAACTTTGTATTAATTATACCTTTATTTAATTACCCAATTAAGAGTAGGCAAGAGGCTACATTATGTGGAATACACTATTTTTGTATGAGGATGAATATCATAATTTCCGTCACTTCCAGTTCCTGCAACTCCTGAAATGTGAAATCCATCAATTCGAATGTATAAGAGGAACATGATAGTACACGTAAACGGCCATGCACGACGACATGCATGTGTACTGATCAGATCAGCCACCGCGGACTCCGCCGATCAATCCATATATATTCTGACCGGCATTTCCATGTATGCATGGCTTGTGTTTGACATTCTTTCGTGTGTTGCAGCTACTCACCTGTAAATTGTAATGACCAGTTGTTACGAGAGGCTGAGAGAGCACAGATCTTCGAAGGTTATTGCGAGGGCAGTTTAACGTTCAATCCCGCATGTATATAAATATGACAATGGAAGTAGCAACTATGATACAATTAAGTTACAAGGTATGTATAGTCAATATTTCATCTCTAATCAAATGCACATGTTTTATCATTTGTAACTATAATTGTAATTGCAATTGGTTCCTCAATCTCCACCTACGTACCTTTCAGGTGAGAGTGCATCGTGGACATACCGGATTTTGTTCAAGACGCAAGACTCTTATGAAATCAAGGTGACTTCGCATTCCTATGGAGCAATGGACAATAGACGACATTCACAATTATGATCGTAAGCTAGTGAAAAACTCATATTTGTTTAAAACTTAGTAAACATTATAACTTGCGAAAATTTGACCTATGTATGGGATGCATCGAAAACGACTAAATTTTGCATGCATGAATTCTAATAGTCGCAATCGAGCTGTTCAAATATCAATGGATCTCTTCACTAGTTAGTATAGAGAAACTTATTAACTTGTGTATAAATACAAATTCCTAGTACGTGGGCCATTTTACATCTATTGGATGGAAGAATAAAAAATCAATAAATCCCAAAGACAGGCCCAAAGAGAAACCAGACTTCCAAAAGGAGCAAAGATTGTTGTGGTGTTTTGTGCTAATTGTATTAATTTTAAATAATGAAGGTGGTTTAAACTACGACAAGTCATTAGTTCGATTTTTTGCACTAATAAATTACACAATGGTGGTTAGGAGGAAGTTGAAATGCCTCAGTAAGTTTTCTTAACCTTAAAATATGTGGACTGTCATGACAAAACCACCAGCTCGTTCTTTTTTTTGGAAAAAAAATAATAATAATGAAAGTGGTTTGAAAAGTTGTTTATTTGTTTTGGATTAGTTTAAGATTTCGTCTGGTTTGTTTCACCTAATTAAGGCCATCATTGTTGACATTGACCATGACAACATTCGGATTTGCTTAAATAAGCAATCTATTAAAAATTAAACTGCAACTACACTGCACTTGGACACTTGCCCATTTTTTGGTCAAAGAAAACAAAGTCCATCGCAAAATAGTAGAAGACTAAATCTATATGCATAAATGGTTGACCTTTTATTTTGGGTAAATATACTGTTTTGTTGACAAAAACATTAGTTTTGCTTAGTTGAAAATGTATTAAGTTATACTCATGCGAATGCTTAGTTCAATAATAAGTTGTGATTGATCGTAATTTATTATGAGTATATATGTAGACAGGTCTTTTATCCAAAGGGATAACTAATTTTGGTAAAAAATGAAGATTAATTGTGAGGCCCACTCGATATAGAATTTAGAGTGCTCACTTTATATATATAAATATAAATGATCCAGACGTCTATTTTTCAAGTTGCACTTTTATAGACCATTCTTACAAAATATTAGCCAAATCGAAAATGTTTAAGAAATATAATTAAGTTCAAAGAAATTGACGAACACAATGTTTTAAGAAACATTAAAATTTATTAATGACAATGAAATGATTTCATATTGATTTGTTTTTTTTTTAAAGATGATCTATAAACGAAAACTTAAAATATAAACGATTCAGATCGTTGAAGTTCGATGTATAATAGACCCCATAACTAGTTTATATTTTACTAAAAAAATAAGAATCCAACTGGATAAATGGTCTGTATGTGTAAGATATCTTATCTTTTGTTAATAGTAAACAAAGATACCATTTTTCTTTCTTTGGTAGGGTGAACGGAAGCTGTCTCACATTGTCACATACCTTTTCATTAACAAAGTAAAACCCAAAAACCAATGGCACATGGGAAATCGACATTTTATTTTTCAAACTTTGATATTTAATATTACAGAAGCTAATTACATATAAGGATATAGTCGATGAAGAATTCAATGTATGATGATTTGTAAATGTATGGATAGCGACTTATAATAACTAAATTAAAACATAATTATGTCAGTTTAGAGAATTTTTTTTTTTTTTTCCAAAGATAGAACTTTATTGAATTAAATGCGAACATTACATGTGCGTCTGCCGCTAAAATATTAAATAGAAATTCTGGACCTAAAGTATCCCAGCCAAAGCTCCCGCCATGCTTAATTACGTACGCCGTTACTGAATGAGCTGCACGATTGCATTGCCGAGGGATGAAGGTGAACTTCACCAACTGGAACAAACCCGCCATCTCCCAAATATCTTGGAGATAAACATCCACAGCTGCATCAACCTGGGTCTCCTGATTGAGCATCTGGATCAAACCTTTTGAGTCAGATTCCACCAACAAAGTAGTATCCGCCACCACCACCCCACACCCAATAATACACTCCATCCCCTCCCTAATTGACTCCGCCTCAGCCCTAAGGACCGACTCAAACATCCCTCCCCCCACCCCGTCAGTTTAGAGAATTAAACACTTAAACAATGACGCTGCATTATACTTTGATTTGGTAATTTTGGTTTAATAATAGGAAACAAATTATCCAGCTCAAAAATACAATACATGAACCCAAACCGTCCGATTTGGTTTGGTTTGATTTTTCTTTTAATTATAACGCAAACCAAACAAGATTTTATCATTAAACAGCTTGACGGTTCATTATTTACTTGCATTAGAAATAAAATAATCAAAATCGTACTACGCCATACAACAAAACCATGAGCAATAAATAGGTATCATTGTCAAAGAGATTCAATGAAAATAAAATTATTATAACAACGTTGTACAAATTAAAATAGAATCATGTTATAAAAACCTATATGGATTAGATTCAATGAATGCTGCAAACATAATCAACTGACGATTCCATCCAACAATAAAAGCGCTTTTCACAAAATTATTTTTGTACTCTGCAAGCACTTTCAACCAAACGTTGTTCAAAGTGTTTTTAGTAGTCACGTTTGCAAAAGTGCTTTTAACTGCAAAGCAAGCCATAGAATTGAGCTTCTATTTTCGGATTCCTTCCACTTTTTCCTTCTCAGAGATATCTTCACAAAATCCAGCTTTTCTGCTCTTTTGCGTAGTTAGTTTTTAACTTTAAACCCCCCAAAAGGACATTTCTTTGTTTCCTTTTTGTCTTCCAAATTTTCATATCATTTGTTAAAGATTAGTTAATTCGTTTTATTTCCGATTCCTCGAGAACTTTCGAAGGGGCCTCCTCTGATAAATTTCCCCAACTGGGTTTGATGAAAAATTCGTCAATCCCAATTGGGGCGGGATAAAAAGTCAATCGCTGGAGTTTTTACAGTTGTTCTTTTTCTTTCAAAATATTGTCTTTGAATTTCCGAAGACTGTTCGTGTACTTCTCCATTGAAATTGCTTCTGGGATTTCCTTTTAATTTTAACACGTGAAAGATATTTCTTTGTTCTTTGCTTGCTTTGCCTGCTGGATTAGCTTATATTTTATTAACCCAACCCAGGGGAGAGAGGGAGAGAGATGGAGGAGTTCAAATTATGTAAATTTTGGTTGTGAGGTGTAAAAAAATGGTGCTTTTGATCGTGTTGGGTTCTTATCTGATCTGGGTCTGCTCTCTTAGCATTCACTATTCTTGCAGAAGTCTCTGGATTCTTTTGGAGGTGACTCACTTCTCCCCCTATTCCTTTTACCTCAGATTAATTGTTATATGTCTTCAAGTTAATGGAAGAATCTCTCCCCTCTCTCCTCCATAAGTGGATGTTTTAGTAATAATTGACTAGGCACGCCTGTATTTATGCGTATTGAAGTCATAGCTTGAACATTATGGGTGAATTACTTTTGTAGTATTACTTTTTTTTTATTTTATGTTTCCTTGAAGAAAAATGCAATCGGTGATTAATTAGTTATTAGAATTGGGATGTCCATGCAAGATTTGCAAAATCCAGTTTCTGGAATTTTAGGTGATGAAATTAAATAGGTCATGCCATCGGGTTATGTCCAAATTTTTCGGTTTTTGTATTGGCATTCTGGTTTTATTTGTATTAATTCTCAGAAATTTTGTTTCCAGATGTGACTGTTATTTAGCATGTATTTTCTTTTCTGTTGTTTTTGCTGTTGATACTGCATTAACTCAGATGGTGTTTCCATGTTCAGTAAAAAATTTGATTGACTGTGAGCAGATAACCTTACACATTATGGGTTGGCTTAGCAAGATTTTTAAAGGCTCGAGCCACAAAATATCGGAGGAGCATTGTCATGACAATACTGGTGAGGATCCAGATAGCCATGAACCTTCTTGTTCAGGGGTAATAACATCTAACCCTTCTTGATATTATGGAAAATGATCACTTTATTGAACACGATTTTCTTTCTAATCCTCATTTGGTATGTTTGAACTCCTTTAACATATTGTGGTGGGAAACTTCATTGTAGGAGGTCTGGTCAGAAAACGAGAATGAAGATATAGATCGTGCTATTGCGCTCTCTCTTTTAGAAGAAAACCAAAAAGGGAAAAATGTGGTTGGTGAGTGATTTTTCCTATGGATGATATATATATATATATATATATATTTCTTCATGGTTGCTCGTTTAGGCATTGCATCTTTACTCGGTTTCTTGTGGTATTTTGACTGTTTACATTGACAAATGAAATGAAATTTTTGTTTACTATTCAGAGTCTAGAAGGAATGATAAAATTTGTAGTGGCATTTTGAATTGTGCATTGCATGATGATAGCTATGGCTTCCATTTTGTGGCAGAGCTGTTCGTACATTCTGTTCGTTCTTGTACTGTCAAATGATTCAGTATGAATCAATAAGAATTTCATATTCTTGGATAGGTTTTGATTCTCAGTTGCAAGAAGATGAACAACTTGCCAGAGTCATACAAGAAAGTCTGAATGCGGAGTCTCCTCCTCGACATGGAAATGGAAATGGAAATACGTATCAACCTATCCCTCCTCCCCGACATGGAAATGGAAATGGAAATACATATCAACCTATCACTCCTCCCCGACATGGAAATGGAAGTTCATATCCTATCCCCGTGTACTACCCAATGCGCTCCAGGTATATGATTATAAGATGGACAACTGTAATCACATTTAGTGCTTATTCTTCCTTGACGTTGCTTCACTGATTGATTACCTCATGGATGTGTAGAATGGTCTTTGAAACAACAATATGTAATTGTCTGAGGGCATCTCATTTCTAACATTTTCTCAATGCTTCTTTGCATTCTCAGTCATTACCCTCTCTCTTGTATACCGTGAATTCCTATTCTATGCTTTTGTTACTTTGTAAATTTTGATTTCTTTGCTTCTGTTACTTTGTAAATTTTGATTTCTTTCGCTTTACCTGATTGTGTACAATGATGGAATTTTGAAGTCACTGTGTTTAGGAATGACAAATAAAGAAACTTGAGTTGATGGGATGTTAATTTGAAATGTTAACAATTTATTCAGTATGTAGGATGTAAGTTGTGGAATTGTAGTTGCTTTTCTCCACATCAACCACACTGAACACCAAACTCCTCTTGATGCACCGATAATTCTCTGTGGAACTTAACATTACATTCCATATTTGTCCTTTGCTTATTTTCCATATTATGGCACTGAGTATTCTCAATCTTTGACATAGGGTTTGTGCTGGTTGCAATGCTGAGATGGGTTTTGGACGATATTTAAATTGCATGAATGCAGTTTGGCATCCAGAATGTTTCCGCTGTCGTGCATGCAACCAACCAATTTCTGATTATGAGGTGCAAAATTAGGTTTAATTTCAGTAATGGTTCTTTTGCAAGATAACTTTTGGTTGTCCAATTTATCTTACATATGTTTCATTTTATGTAGTTTTCTACGTCTGGACATTATCCTTACCATAAAGCTTGCTACAAGGAGAGCTACCATCCAAAATGTGATGTCTGCAATCACTTTGTAAGTATCACGATCTGATTTGATTTTTAAGTTACGACGGTGATAAGAGGAAGGACACATGACAGCTGCTAAACCATGCCTCCTTGAATTTTATTTTAAGTTGAATACTAAATGTCGAGAAATAACTCGTATATGATTTGTTGATAGTTGTTCTTCGTTTTTGTAATATACATCTTTTGACAGATTCCAACAAACCCTGCTGGTCTTATTGAATATAGGGCACATCCATTTTGGGTCCAAAAATACTGCCCTGCTCATGAAATTGATAATACTCCTCGGTGCGGCAGTTGTGAGCGAATGGAGGTCGGTTGGAATAAATTAATTTCTGCAGTTATGCTACGAAATGGCTGACCCGATTTTTAAAAGAAAAAGAAAATAGAAAGCAAAAGAGTTTGTTACAAGATGTCTATACATTACATGCAGGCCCGAGACACAAGATATGTACCCCTTGATGATGGTCGGAAGCTCTGTCTAGAGTGTCTGGACTCTGCAGTCATGGATACCAGTGAATGCCAACCCTTATATCTCGATATTCAAGAATTTTATCAAGGTTTAAATATGAAGTTGGAGCAGCAAGTTCCACTACTCTTGGTTGAAAGACAAGCACTAAATGAAGCAAGAGAAGGAGAAAGAAATGTAAAGACATTCGGTTAAAACCATATCCTTTTAGTACGAAAGTAGGACAGTTTTCCATGGTCATAATTGGCAAGTCATGCATTGTTAATCGAAAACATTTTTCTCATTTGTCTCTGATAATTACAAAACTAATGCATATGAAAATCATTCATTCCATTGGTTTTATGTTATTGACATGTTACAGAAACATGCACGTACAAGTTTCTCCGAAGATTTTTGGAATTCTCTCCTATAATTTGTATAGTCCAAATGTCACACTTGCATCCTGTCGTATTGTTATCTAGTCATCTTCTGTTGAAGGTTTTCCTTTTAAGCTTAGAGACAAAATCCGACTTTGATCAACTTTTTGTCATTTCCAGGGCCATTATCACATGCCTGAGACTAGAGGGCTTTGCCTTTCTGAGGAACAAACTATTAGCACGGTGAGAGTTTTATGAATATATTATTTTTGCTTTCTACAGCGGTTGATTTTTTGTAAGGTCTCTTCTCGTGGGTTAGCAACTTATATAGTATTGATCCGAGAACCACCAGATATCAAAGCGGCCACGGTTTGGGGCAGGACACCAAGCTGCGGAATTGATAACAGAGCCTTACAAGCTGACTCGTCGCTGTGAGGTTACTGCAATTCTAATCTTGTATGGTCTTCCAAGGTGCGTTTCTATCTATTTCGTTTTGTGGCACAATTGTAACTCCTGGCTGAATTTGTTGCGTGACTAGAACTGTCTGCGTACAGGTTGCTGACTGGGTCTATTCTAGCTCACGAGATGATGCATGCATGGCTGCGGCTTAAAGGTGCTGTTTAGATGGATCCATGTATTTGTTCGTTTAGTCACATTTCTGCTAATTGCGAACTAAAAATGGCATCAAAATGAAAATTACTGACTAGATTCTCAATACTTCTTGAAGGTTACCGACCTCTTAGTCAAGATGTCGAAGAAGGTATTTGTCAAGTTTTAGCTCACATGTGGCTAGAGGCCGAGCTTATGTCTGGCTCAGGCAGCAATGCTGCATCAACCTCGTCTTCCTCCTCTTCCAGGACATCTAAGAAGGGTACAAGATCACCGTTTGAGAGTAAGCTCGGGGGGTTCTTTTTGCACCAGCTTGAAACAGACATGTCCCCGGTATATGGAGATGGATTCAGGGCCGGTCAACAGGCAGTGCAGAAATACGGGCTTCGAAGTACCCTAGAACATATTAGAATGACAGGGTTGTTTCCTTGTTGAGGACTGAATCTGAATCCTTGAGTTTATTGGGTGCTTCTGAATCATTTTTTTCCCACATTGGTATAGCTTCTGCCTTTCATATTAGAACCCAAAGGCCAAAAGTGCATAGGAATTGACTCCACAGTATCACATGATTTTTTTTATTGTGGCCGTAATGTCATGAATCAATTCATTAATTTGATTTACATTTTTACTTTTTTGTCTCACTATGTATATATGCAGAATTTTCAGTTTACCTGTGGACGATTTTCATGCAACGAGATACCACTGTCACTCAATGCTATGAGAAAATCAAAACGCATGGTATTATGTGATTGACTTTACTTCAGATATTGTAGTGACATCGTGGCAAGTTTCTTTCCTAGAGATGCCACTCTTATACCTTTAGCCCCAATGAGGAAGGTGCAAGGGAAACCGCGTATAAATTCTAGAGAATTTGAAAAAGCAAAATCATGTAAGTGGAACGGCATGAGGAATTAAGGTCCTCAATGCACCTTAACAATAGTAAAAATGCAACATAAAATGCTTATGTTGTCGAACTATAAATCTAAATTAACAATGTTGTATGTCTGAATTTATAATTTGGATTCACAGCAATAAATATATTTGTTATTTGTTTGGCACAAGAAGTTTAACTTGGTACTTTAATTACACAATCATGGACACACATTCATCGTACGATTTGGTATCTCCCAATCGACGGAACATGTTCTGCAATCCTTTCGGCGTTATGCATCCACAGCCCGTATCAACTTCAAACATCTCAAAGCCCCTTTAAGATCCTCATTGCCATCACCCTCTCGCTCCATCAACTTCACAAAGTCTTCAAACTCCAAGAAGTCGTCGCCTGTTTTGTCGAATTCTTCGATCACGCTCTGAGCCTCGGTGTTGGACATGGCTTCCCCGATGAAGTAAGCGTGGAGCTTGTCGCTGGAGATCTTGCCGTCTTTGTTGGTGTCAAAACGATAAAAAACTGTTGCAAACCCTTTGTCTGTGTTGCCATTGTTTTGATTTTCAGTAGGGAAAGTTGAACATGGGCTTTCTGTTTCGGAAAGCCAACTCAGAGATCATATCATCGAGATCAACAATTTTGCCAAGGTTCAAGAGACTTGTATCAAAAACAATTTGAACTAGTTTTGGTGCGTGCGCCAGGCCAATGCAGTAGTGCTACGCAAAGGCAGACTCCAGCAGCAAGCTACTGTAACAGACTCCTTTTTAAAAAAATTAATTTAATATCGTGTGATTAATTGATTCACGTATCATAATCATACTAATAAGAACAAATACTATGCTTGATCTTAGCCAAAAGGCCGAGAAATGTATAAGTTTTGCTTGAAACCGCATTCAGTTTTATACACCATGCTACTTCAGCAGATTGCCGCACTCCCGATGTGGGAAATAAGTACTACTGCTGGCAAAGTAAGTAGGAAATTCTAAAACTATTGGGATCGCAGCACACATGGGGGTTCCATACTTCCATGTGAAGGTAATTCTATTTGTGGACTCCTCCAATATCTTCTCATTTTTTGTACTTTCCGCAGATTATATTTAGCAGACACAATGGGACCTTTGAAATTGAGCCTTCATGTGGACTTTAAAAACTTAATCATTATCTTTTTGAAAAGAAACGATGTGATATCATTGATAGAAACAATACACCAAGAATAAACTAAAGTATGAGCAATAGAAAATTAAGCGAGTTGAACTGTATAATAAGATTTCATCTTCGAACAAACTATATAATATATTTTTTTATTTGTAATCGTGCTCATAATAGTTGAAGTGAAATTGTTAAAAGGGAATCGAATTCTGACTAGGAGACTGTAGTTTTTAATGACCTCATGAATGGATCGTCGGTAATTTTAGCATGACATTACAATCTCTAAGTTTCTTGATTATGTAAGATAATCAGAAACTATTGACATCAATTAAGACGGTTAACAAGTACAAGCCAACCTTCCACTCTCAAAATAAACAAGAGAAAGTCATGTCGGATCTTTTAAATTTGTTTAGGGGTATGCGTCATCTTTAAAACGTAAACTTAGAGGCACCTCCAAAATTGGCAGGCAAAAAGAATATGCCACGTCCAACATTAGTCCACTCCTCTGCGTACAAATATGGGAACACCTCCATGTGAAGAAACATATGAGTTTTCCAGCAACGGAGTCTCAGCTCAGCCACGGAAACCCTAGCACAAACAACGTTTCGGAACAGCTCAAGGTTTTCATGCGGATTTCACATATGTGGATTAAGTTAGTTGGTGATAATTTACAAATGCATATAATAAAGCAGTATTCCCGCCTATTGCACCTAAAGTCGAATCTCTCTTTTCGTAAACCATATTCATTTTGATATTATCACATACAAAGAAAAAGCTTGGCACTTTTTTTGTTGATTGTGACTTGGAACAAAGCCATCTACGTTGTAGTAAATTCATGGGGTCGTGGTAGGCAAAAGTTATATGAAACGTCACTGTAGCTATTTACTGAAACATCATTATAAACTTAGGTACCGCCGTTGATCACCGCTTCTTCCGCCGTGCATCACCGCAGACTTCAATTCAAACATCATTTCAAGTAGTAAACAAGTGGTTTCAGAGCCACCTGCGTGTGAGCTTTTGAGAGAACATTCATTCATCTTCTTCTCTCCTTTTTTTTTTACACGTTTAAAAAATTGATGTTTTACCATAAAATTAAGGATAGTGCTATTCACACAGCTATTTTTACCTCTCACAAACCCTTGTTAATTTTTTGCCATTGATATTCTTCAATTTATTTGATTCGACAACCAAAATGAGATAAATGTGTGTGAAAAATGGATATGTACGGAGCATCATCCAAAAATAATTGCCAATATAACGGAAAGTAGTCCAACTCCATATAAAGTCAAATTTTTCCGGTTGTGAGACTTATACTCTCAGCACACGTATTTTAAGAATTTTGAATGTTAATAGTAACCATTTTTTATTAAAACAAATACATTATACACGAAGTAATATATTTCTATATCCAGGGTAGTTGTGATGATATAGTAATTAAGTATAATTATCTATCATGGACGTATTAATCATGCTTCATATCTCATATATTAATTGGTTACTTTAAATGGAAGAAATCGGCCTGAAATATTTGATTGCAGAATCAGTAATTAATTAAGCAACCACCTACCTGCACGTTATTAAGACTGAAAGCTACTTATATTCCTAATTATTCCTATTAATTAATTGATAATAAATACGTTTTCAAATCCAAAAGTAGACAGGTTACCGTAGGATCTCTGTTCTGTTTCTGAGTCCGAACTGCTCCCTGCCGGCGTCGTTAATTCTAAAACCTAACCTGAAAGTATGTAGGACCCGCAGCCCCAGGGCGTACCACCGTACACGTACCTTGTCCGGCTCGTTTCCCGTACTGATTTTTTGGCCTAAAAAGTTGGCCGCGTGTTCCATTTTTTCTCATGACTTGCTGTCTTGCCACCCTCTTTCCTTGACCTTTTCCCGCTTCCACCGACACTTCAGATTTCTTCAGCTAAATATCACATATTTTATTTTTGTAACTTTTAAATAAATAAAAATGATTTAACAAGAGTTTGTTTTCTAATTTAGTTAATATGAAAAGGGTTTCGAATAAAGATCGTACAGGTTGGCTTTGAATGATATCGACTATTGAGGATGGACATTATGATCACAGCTGGATACGTGTAAGTTTTTATTTTAAAATTTTTAAGCGTTATATTATATATACGTCAAACAGTAATTTAAAGACAAAAAATAAGCAAGTAGCGATTTTAATTCGTGTCTTTCCTGCGATAACGAAAGCTCCAACTTGCGATGGTATTGTGAATTGACAGTAGTACAATAATCAAAGTTCCAAAATTCCATACGAGCGACGTTAGCATTGAATTATTTGAGATAATTTGTTCTTTTACAAAGACACAAAATAAGAAGAAAAGACTTCAACGACAGCTGTATTTAATGTAGTTTGAAAATGGTTCAATAATACTTAGGTCACTGACTATGACTCGTTAGACACTCGGGAAACTGCACAATCCTTCTAAATCAATCATAATTGAACGTAGTTATCAAACACAATTAATTGAGCGAGAAATAAGATTCGAACTCAGAATATTCAAAGGGATCCTTCGAGGCACATCTGTCGAGTGTAACTTATTAGCACATGCAGTTAAAAATAATGTTGAAAACATATTAAGGAGATTTTATTGACACTGATCAACAAATTGAAATCAAAATTACCATGAATTAATTAAGCCACCAAAAACAGCTCTTTTGCTATACATGAAAATTACAGACGCCTGTATTATACAATTATATATGCATTTCAACGCATAATATTGGTGACAGAAATTCATGAACGTTGTTCCATTTATTTCTTCTTCTTCTTCATTTTTTCTGAATCAATTAATTTTCTCCCCAGATACTTTCAGTATTTCATCAGCTACGTACTTTTTTTCATGTTCCTGAAATAATACCTGTAGTAGTAGTATAATGACTATAATCTACAAACATATCCCAAAAGACTGATCATCTCTGAGAGCTCGCTTGTCCCCCAAAACCACGACGCGAAATTCACAGTCTCAGTCTGTACAGGACTCTGCAGCTTCCACAAGACGGCATCGTTGTCCGCCTCAGGAATCCAGAACAAATGGCGTTTCCAATAGATCGTAAGGAGCCCAGAGAGCATCGAGCGGGCAGGGCCGATTGGCCTCCAGCCGGGCCCACGGCTTCCCCTTCCCGCTCCAATGCAGAAGGCTCACTGCGCCGGGATGCAGATCCCGACAAAGCCCCCTGAAGTTATCGCCGCCGAGCCCGTGCTGGTTCCACCGGTGCTCCACAGGCGCGATTTTCCCGGCGAACACCAAAAGAAAAGGCGGGAGGGATCCGAGCTCGTAGATCCGCATTCTCTTCTGGAGCTCCATCCACTCCTCTATTTTTGCGGTGTAGTCGCCGCGTCGCCACCGGTCGAGGTCGATGACCATGACGCCAGTGTTAAAGTAGCAGGCGTGACGGTCGGCGAAGGTGAGGGAGAGGGAGGGGTTGGACCAGAAGGCAGAGGTGAAGTAGGAGGTGAAGTTGGCGTTGCAGTACTCCGGGGCGGCGAGGACGGCGCCCCCTCCGAGGGGAGTGGCAGAGAGCTTGGCGATGTCGTCGACGAGGATGAGGTCGGAGTCGAGGTAGACGACGCGGCGGACGCAGAGGGGGAGAAGGTCGGCGAGGTAGGATCGAGCATAGTTGAGGGGGCAGTCGAGGGCGGAGCGGATGGAGGTGGAGATGAGGCCGGAGACGTGGGAGTCGTCGAAGGAGTAGATTCGGAATTTCAGGTAGGGAAATGAGGCGGAGATTGTTTGGCGGAGGAGGGAGGCGTTGGCGGAGGCGGAGGCGACGAAGTGGAAGACTGCGTTTTGGGGGCAGGAGGAGTGTTGGAGGATGGAGAGGATCGCGGCCATGGAGCCGCGGATGTAGGCGGTGTCGAGAGTCATTGCGACGTGGACTGCTTGAGGAGAGCAAATCATGTGGCTGTTGTCTGATCGGTCGGGGTCCACTTCATCGTCGGGAAGGGTGGTGATTGAAGGGCAGTCTTGGGAGTTATAGAACTGAGGTGCTTCTCTAAACTGTTGGCCGGTGGTGGTGGTGGGGGCATTGGTTGCCATGGCGGGGAAGAGGAAGAGGAAGAAGGGGAGGAGGAGGAGTGGAAGTGGGGTGGTCATAATTTGAAAAGGGAGGGAGTGATGTGATGAAACGAGATCAGTACTATTTTTTCTATAGATGATGGGGTGCAGATTTTAAGTTTTATAAAGGGAAGGGGGGTTTTAAAGGACATGCATTTTTGGGGTTTTTTTGTAAATAAAATAAGAAGAGAGGGGATTTGGGAATTTGGAAAATTGGAATGGAATGAAAATGGGGTAAGTGTGTGCAAGGCATGGGAAAGGAGGTGGATTAAAAGAAGTAGAATACTTGAGTACTGAACAGTCAGTACCCAATTTGCTGACTTTTTAATGTGGCCCACTAAAATTGCAACATCTGTCAAATGAATTCCCACTAAATATTTTCCTGCACCCGTAACCAAACATACCTCTCTCCCACGTCAAACACACAAACAAGTTACAACCACTTTCTCAGCGACCACCATCGGTTACCGCCCTCACCCACCACCACCAGTCACCGTCCTCCATCACCTTCCCAACCGAATTCGTGGCATTGGCGCCTGTAAAATATTAATTCCATAAGAAACCTCAATCTCATGGAAACCCATGAATTGGTAAGATTAATCGACGTTTTGGTCAGATTTGCAGAGAAATGGCGACAGATGGAGGAGAGAGCGATTGGAGGGGATTTGAGAATTCTTCTCTGCCTCCAAATCCATGGTGCGGTTAAGTTTTGGGATGCCTCGACGATGGAGTTGGAGGGTGTCTCAGGTGGATTTGATGATCTTGGTAATGGTGGTTGTGAAGTCTCAGGGGCTTTGATGATGAAGATGGAGAGGAAAGTGGCGGCGGTGAAGGGGGAAGCAGGCTGTGTCATTTTGGTGTGAGAGAAGAGGAGTTTGGATAGCAAAATATTGATGTTTGGCTTTTCGTTCAAAGATTTTTAAAATGAAACGTGGCTTTATCTTATTTGTCCACCTAATAGGTCAGTAAAACTGAAGTACTCCCTGGGGAGTACTCAAGTATTGTCCTTAAAAGAATATCCTTCGAAGGAAGGGTAGGAGGGAGGGAGTCGTTGAGTTCACATTAGTGAGTGAGATACATGATATGATGATACATCTCTTTCTTTCTTTTTTTCTTTTTTTTTTCTTTTATTTTTATTTGGAAAGACTGATACATCTCTTTCTTTTAGTTCAACCTCCTACATCTCATCCTTTTCGCTTTGTTTCTTTTTTACCCTTTTGTAACTTGTACACTAATTTTTTGACAAAATAGTGTTGTACATCTTTCGGTGTCAAATCGTCACGGAGAATAACTAATCAGCTCGTATTAATGTGCATCTGTTATCGTATCATCCTTAATTCGTAAAATATCAATTATATCTTCCAACTTATGTTATAACGTATTGATCATAAACACATGACATTTTAGTTGTCACACTAGAAAATGTTTCCATCTACTAGAGTTTAGGGTTTGGGCCATTTAGGGTGAGGAGATCAATTTGACAATTAAATTACTGATTATGTCTTGGTAGGTAAGGAGATTCAAGTGTATTTTTTTAGCTTTAATAGTCCAAACAAAATTATTCAATAAAATAATCTAGACCACGTCTAATAATTAGAATTAGTTTAATAGTTTTTTTTTTGGGTCAAAGAATTGGTTTAGTATTTCAGTTTGGTTTAGGGATTTTGTAAGACTGTCTTTTACATTAACGACTAAGACAGTTCACCAAAATCAACTCATTATGTGAGACCTAGATATATTAATCGTACTAGTTGTACGATAATCTTGTCTAAATTATGTTTTGGCATGGAAACAAGATCACTTTTTTGATTACCTCTCTAAACACAGAAAACAAATTTTGATCACAAATGTGCATGAAATCTTACAGATATGAAGCAACTAGAAGTTTAAAGAAACTATTATATTTTGTTTGCTCCTCTTAGTAATTTATCTACATAACTTGCGGCAATCGGATGCAAAAATGATGAAATATAAAGGATTTCTTGCCGGGGAAATGTGCGGCGGCCGGAGAGAGATGCAAATGTAAATTGCACCCAGTCACTTTGCTTCTCTTTTCTTACTAGTACCGATGACAGAACAATCAATCGTCACGTTTGCCCAATCAATTTGTGTAACAAAAAAACATGTCTCGAAAACTTTTGTCCAATTGCATGGTTATTTGTCGATGATTCATCAAATAGAAGAATTTTTGTGTACATTCGGGATACGTAGACCTGGCATTTTGGACCTGACTCATTAACCCGATCCGACCCGTTAATATTAGTATTTGGGTGGATGCTTAACGGGTTAGGTCGCTAACGGGTGAACCCGTTAACAACCCGTTAAATAACGGGTCACTTTGGGTCAACCCGTTAGCACTCATTAGTTGATGATGTTTTAGTAATTTCATTAAAGTCTTAACAACAAAAAATAAACTCTATGCAAAAAAAAAAAATAATAATAATTTTTAATGGGTGTTAACTGGTGAAACGGATGACCCGTTAGCTTAACGGGTCGGATTCAGATGACCTGTTAACTTAACGGGTCGGATTGAACCCGACCCAAACCCAATAAACCTGACCCGTTTACAGATCTAAGGATACGAGAGAACTTCCCCGAGCAATGAGCAGAGTTCTTCAGCTTTAAAAAACAATGGTTGTATTACGGCTTAATTGTCTGCTTATGTCTCTTTAGTTATTAAAATTTTGGGTTGTGACTATGAAGAAGCAACCAGTTATGGGATAGATTTTTCAGTGTGATCAGTACACGAGATGGTACATCACGTGTCATTATACAAATAGTGTGATATGTGTGCTAAAAAGTTAATAACTTAATAAATAAAATTTTCCACCACTTCTATAAAAAGACGTGATGTACCACTCGTGTTCCGATCACAATAAAAAATTTCTCCGATTAAGCGTTGGAATTTGTCAATCATCCACTTTGTCCTCATCTTAAGAATGAATATTCTCATCAATTTGTACTTTGGTTTTTTCCCCTTATTTTCTTGTTAATATACCTGTCAAAGTGTTGATGTATCGTAGTCGGGGAAAACTATTTTTGAGCTACCGACACCTCCAAGTGAGAAGCAGTTAATTAAAAACCTAGAAGAAGAAAGAAACTTGATGCTTCGAGACCAAGTTTTCTACTAACGTACTCCAGAGATGTCACACTCATATGCTTGGAGACGTGGAAAGTTCGATTGTATTAAACTATATAATTATGTGGTCGGAGAGTTAATTATACTTAATCTTTAATTAACGAATGTATTAATATAGATTATACTTGTCGTTAAGTAGATTTTAACTTGTACATTCTCTTAAACATACTAAATAAACGATCATTTCTTTCTTTTCTTCTTCTACTTACCACCTAAGCATGCTAAAATCCCACCTGTTTTTGCACTTGTCAGAAAAAATTAAAAGACGCGTTTAAAACCCTAATTAAAAAGTATTTAATTAAAATCCCTTTTTTTGATTGCACTTTATCGTAGGGACCGAAAATAATTACGCATAAGCACTATGGTGCGGGTTTGATCCTCACCGATTCTCCTATTTCCTAACAATTAACTATTTAACCTAATAACGCTATTGTTTGTTAAAAAGATAAAGAAAAGTTAAGACACTCGGTCAGAGGTTATATATAAATGAACATCACCGTCACCATTCATGTATATGTAAATGCACACAAAAAGTCAATATAAATGGAAAGCATCGTTATCACTATACTTTAGTCTATGTCATGCATAGGGGTGGTTTTGGTACGATTACAGTACCAAAATCTCTGTACCGATTACCATACCAAATATTTGGTACAGCAAAATCTATTACCATTACCGTACCAAACTTTTGGTATACCGAATATTGGTATACCGAATAGTTTGGTTGGTATGGTATGCCAATGGTAATTGCCACTTTGTTTTAGGCCACTTACTTTGCCCAAAATCTAATATTTTTTCTTACCATGACATGTGAGATCCACAATATAAGTTATAACTATAACATGTGTTCCCAATCCATAGAAGTTACAAGACAAATCAAATAGAAGTTAAGTGTACAAACTAAATGAAAATTGGAAATTCGAATAGAAGTTAACATTTCAAACTAAATCAACTTAAAACTTTAAAAAGTAAAAATGCATTGATCAATTCTTCAAGCTTTGAGATATAGATGCATTTGGAGGAGGCATTGAACCTGTAGAAGATTGAGGTTGAGCTTGTGTCAAACCTACATTACAAAGTACATATATATATATTAATAAGATTTAGAATAAGAATTAAAGTTGAATATTTAATAAAAAATTTACTAAATAAATTAAAACATGTCTTACTTGTTTCCACTTCTTCCATTTCCTTGTAGAATTGAAACATATCTTCCGTTGGTTCTTTGTAGAAGTTTACTTCATCCGCCCTAAGCCAATCACTAGTACACACTAGTGCCTCTACCATTTTAGGAGTCAACGATGCCCTAAAAGGGTCAACAACCCTCCTCCCAAGACTAAATGCACTTTCACTAGCAACGGTAGAAGTGAAGATTGCAAAGATATTAAAATATTAATAAAAAGTACATAATACATAATTATATATATATATATATTATAAATACATAATATAATATTAATAAATTATCGGTAGGTACGGTATTCCACCGGTATTGGTTATACCGTACCGAAACAGTATGGTATGGTACAAATACCGTACCATTACCAATTGGTACAAATTTGGTATGGTACGGTATGGTAGGCCGGTAGGTACGGTATGTTGGTAAAAATTTCCACCCATGCATGCTTCTATAATTTAAAAGAAATTAATATCATCCATAAATAATGCATCACGAACTCCTCTCCATGTCTTTTGTATTTCATATGACAATGATTTTATTTTATTTATAACTCATATAAGCGGTTTCATTTCTAATTATATCGAAATCTTTTGTGATTAAACTTTCACACTCAATATGTTGTGATACTGTTTAAACGCAAGTTAAAAAACAACATTAATAAGTTATTTACTCTGAAATTTTAACAAAATAAATTATCGTTGGCACTCTGAGATACATAAACTAATCGTTAATGTATGCTCATATTGTTTTACACTGAAAATAAAAATGAAATATTTAAAAATTACTATTTCAGAATGCTAAAATCGAATCACTATTTTGAAATGTCAATATCATACTGCGAGCAAATGTTTGATAACTGAATGTGTACATTGAACAGTTGTTCGTGGTCACGCTCACCGACAACC
Organism: Cotoneaster glaucophyllus; assembly: GCA_036320875.1. Classification (NCBI taxonomy): domain Eukaryota; kingdom Viridiplantae; phylum Streptophyta; class Magnoliopsida; order Rosales; family Rosaceae; genus Cotoneaster; species Cotoneaster glaucophyllus. The sequence goes on along the minus strand of CM070073.1, from coordinate 1,798,586 downwards.
CGAAACGTGTGCGGGTCATAAGAGGAAACTTAAATGAAAGTTCATTTACGGCCGCACGGACGCACATGCTTGTCCGGAGACTAGGAATTTGGGGCTGCTTGGACTATATAATTAATGCATAAATATTAGGTCAAATTATTCGTAGTTTGGAATACTTAAAAGGTTTATAAGTTAAAATAGTTTCTAAGGTTGTTATCTCCTTTTATTTTAATTTTTAAGATATAAAATCGATAGAATTGATCATTGAGTTTATCTTTCGCCAATCATTTTAATTATTCTGATAAAACTGGTTACTTAATAGCATAATTTTGTACTATTAAGTGAAACTCAGCATTATAACTGAGTTATTGTAATCGGATTAAAAATGTATCGGTGCTGCTCGGAAAACATACTCCAAAGAAATAGAAATCGAGATTCGTGTGGACGGGTACCGTCAGAGAGTCAAAACTTTAAAATATTCAGAGGCGACTTTATGGCCTCTTGCAATGTATTTATTTATTTTCAAACAACTGGAACTTAGACCTTTGTAAATAATAATTAAAAAATTTGGGCCTTGGTTCTGAAATCTTACTCTGACGAAGTAGAATGATAAGAGACAGCCCGTTGGACGGTTATGAAGCTTCCAGGTACTTGCAAATACGCTTCAAAAATTGCTTGGGTTTTTCTTCATAGCTCAGTTACTAGAATCGAGTAGTATTCTTCTTTATTCATAAGTCGACTGGTATTCTTTTTTATTTGTAAAATTTGATTACGTACTATGATCGAGTAGTATTTTCTTTTATTCGTAAGTCGAGTGGTTTATTCTCTATTTGTAAGATTTAACTATCGTGGACGACAAGTTCAATCGGGCTAAATCTCCAACCCCTCAGAAGAAGTATGCTGTTGTTTCTAAGAAAGAGGTTGTGGAGAATCCCCACAGACAAGGCGAGGCCCAGATTCTTTGCCCAGATCCACTTTACGTTGCCAGAACTTATCCCTAACTTTGTTTTTAGATTCTGTTGGCGTTTGATCAGTCGCATTCCATGACAATGCAAGTATATATGCCCAGTCTCTTTCACAATACACTATGGGGATGTTTGTTTGCCCTCACTAAGTTTCCCTGGACTGGATTGGCTTAGCAGGGATTTCTAACCCGTGTTTGGTTGGAACAAGAATTAAGTTTAATGGGACTAAGTCGGACTCGTGCCGACTAAGTCCTTCACTACCAGTTCTTAGCTAGGCCGCCCGAAACATATGGGATTGCTAATCCCATCTCTAAAGCTGCGTACAAAGTCTGCACGCTGCATCGTCTTCATGCTGCAAGTCGTCTGCTTCTCTGCAACTCTGGCCACCTATACCCAGATCTGAAACCCGCCACACCCACTGCCTAATTCTCAACATCCAACCACCACAATTTGAAAAGAAAAAAAAATCAATTTGATAACAACAACAAACTCAATAGAAAAGTTCTTCATTTTTCCCAGAAAATTAAGAGATTTTCTGAGAAAATCAGAGGAGGGGCTGTGGAGCCAAAAATAATCACAAGGCAACACGTGGACATTTTAGCAAAAGATGACCAAACTACCCCTGAGGTACACCGGGATGTCTAAACGCGAGCAGCAAACAATCATCCTTCAACAAAATCAAAAATGCTCCAGAAAGAGGTAACCAAATCAAATCCATCTCATCAAATCCTTTTCTTGCAAAGTAACCTCCAAAATAATATTAATAGGTAAATTAATGGATTAATTACCCACTTAATCCATTAATTAACTATTAAAATTATACAATCTAAACCACAAATTGGTTAAAGGGCCGGCCATCCCTTTCCACCATTCCCATCCACACCTTTTCCCATTTTCCCTAAGATATTACCCTAATTAAAATAATCATTTATTTTCATAACCACCCATTTATTCTTTTCATATTTAATTAGCCATTGAATTGGCTAATTAAACCAAAAGTTAAACCTAAAAACCCCTAAAAGTGGCCGGTCACTATTTTCAAAATTGGGCAAGGCCTAACCCTATAAATAGGCACCCATTCTCACCAAAAAGTCATTCCAAATCTCTTAAAAAAATCCCAAATTCTCTAAACACTTTTCTCTCTAAATTTCTAACTTTGGCATCGGAGGTTCTTCGGCCAAAGCCCCCCCCCATTCATCGTGGGCGCGTGAGGCTCTTGGCCTTAACCTAAGGTGCTATTTGTTTTGTAGGTGCAAATCCGTCCAAGATCGAAGAGGAGAAAATTTGCATCCACAAATTGGTGCTTTCATTGAGAGCTAGAGATCTACACTCGTAAAAGACTCTCGCACAAAAAGGTTTTTTCTCTAATTTCTAGTCCATTTGTATTTTTCATACGTTTTTATTATTAGAATTTTATTTGCAAAGGTTCTTTGATAAAACGTATAAAAAAAATATATATATATATATATACAATGGCTAGAAATTTAGAAAATTCCACGAGTGACAATTCAAATATTCAAGAAATGAGACCGCAATGATCCACAAGATTAAATGTGATCCTAAGTAGAGCGGCACCACCACCACGAGTTTCCACCACGGGAACCACCGCGGTGGTTACCACGGTAGCCCACCACGGCGAGGTCCATGGCGCCATCACCACGGCCCGAGCCGTGTCATCCAAGGTCACGGCCCAAGCCATGTATTTCCAAGCCCAACGCGAGCCCAATGCGTTGCCTAGCCGAGCCCAAGCCTTGCACCCATGTGTGCCACATGCTAAGCAGCCCACTCCCGTGGTCCAGCCTGCTCACGCCGAGCTGCCCACTCTCGTGGCCCAGCCTGCTCCCGCCGAGCAGCCCACCCTCGTGGTCCAGCCTGCTCCCGCCGAGCAGCCCACCCTCGTGGTCCAGCCTGCTCACTCCGAGCAGCCCACTCTCGTGACCCGTCCTACCCCCATGGTCTTTCAAGAAGCCCAAGTCGGCCCAAGACTATCTCAGCCATCCGGACCTACCATCGAGCCGGGAGCATTCTCACCATATTTCTCAGCGGATTTGGCATTTCCCAACTCAAATCCCGCTCCCGGAGTCTACCACTCTTCCACTGCTCAAGGAGGCACATTCCTTCCAAGCTCTTCCAATCCAAATGGCGAACAACACTTGTCTCGACAAGTCATAGAGTTGACGAGCGCCCTACCACAACAGACGACCTTGGTAAACCAGCTCTTGCAGCGTACCAAGATGCAACGTGTCCCAAACGAGGTGTCCCGAAGAAGGACAAGGGCAGACGAAGAACCTCTCCAGCAGCGTCCCGGCAAGCAGCCACTTGTCCAGCCCCGAACCGAGCTTTTGGGCAGAGCACACTCCCGATTGGGCCCCCGAGATAGCGTATACTCCCGTCTTAGCGCGCGGAGGAGCGTGCACTTTTGACTAGGCCCACGGACGAGCATGCACTCACGGTTGGGGCCACACTCTGATAATCAACATGAGCAGACTTTCAGGTGAAATGAGTATCCTCCACATCATGTCGGAGTAGGCAGCACGACAGATGGAGAGAAGCAGTTACTCGATCCGGCTCAAGTTCAACCAGCAGTCTGCGAAATCCCTCGCCTGCTAGGAATCCACCACATGCACCGCTACCGCGGCATAGACGAGCCCAACACATAGAAGAACAGCCTAGACCAATAGGTCAAAACTGGGGGCAGCCGAGAGCTTCACTACCCCAACAAAGGCAAATTCAGGAAGAAGTAGAGAGAATCTTGACCAAGCGATTGCGTGATTTCCAACGCAACGAGGTCACCGACAAGGCACTACGACGGGATATGACCAACATAAGCAGGTCACCATTCACGGACAAGATCGAGCAGGCAGAGCCTCCACACGAGTTTAGCATGCCACATTTCACATCCTTCAAATGAGATGGAGACCTGGAGAGACACTTAAAGCACTACCGAAACGTAATGATCCTCTATCGAAACAATGACGATCTCATGTGCAAGATATTCGCCACTACTCTACAAGGCGAGGCGCAAGATTGGTTCTACACCCTGCCGCCACAATCTATCCGGAGTTTTGACGAACTTTCTTTGGTTTTCACCAAAGAATATTCATCCTACCGCTCGATTAAGAAAAAGTCCGACCACTTGTTCAACATCAAGAAGAACCCAAAAGAGTCGCTTCGCGACTATGTGAAGAAGTTCAAAGTAGAGAAGGCAAAGATAGTCGGATGCAACGACTCGATAGCTAGAGCAGCCTTCCAAAAAGGACTTCCAGCAGACCACCCGTTGTTCGAAAAATTGATCATGAAAGAAGAGTTGACTCTGGCAGACTCTTTCGCTCTAGCAGAAAAACATGCACTTTGGGACGAGGCTCGCTGATCCAGATTCAAGGACCGGGATGAGTACCCGACATCATCTCCCAACTATCTAAACCGGAAGCAACGGATGACCTATTTGCATGTTTGACGGTATCTGAGGCAGCAATAAGCTCTACTATCATACGAGAAGAGCTGGGGGCCCAACTACCTGTATTCCACAGTTCAAAAGCTCTCCTCGATGCTACCAAAAAATAAATAAATAAATTAGTTGTTGCAACTCGAAAGCTTAAGTTTTACCTTCAGTCACACACGGTCATCATCATGATGCACTATTCCGCCCAATCAAAACGCGCGATGATAAAGGCGCATACACTGGTGATGCAAAGTTTTTGACGAACGCAACAACTCAGCTCAAAAGGCACACGAACACTAGAAGGGCATAATCGGAAGCAATTTCTGTCCTCATCGCCCCAAAAGATTCTACATAAGAGCAACATGTACTGGCAGTTGAGCACCACTTCCCTACTGCGCCTTCACGCCTAGCCTAGGCAACGCAACAGAGCGGCCCAACGATGCCCCGGAAGCAGCCGAGCACACCCTAGCCGCACCTGCTCCCTCCAAGGAGATTTTTGGCATTTGCATGTTGACGACTCATCCAACTACAAAGGCTTGGAAGCAGGTATGGTTCTTGTCGCTCTAGATGGTTCAATGCTCAAGCAGGCGGTCACCTTAGGCTTCAAAGCATCCAACATTGAAGCAAAGTACAAGGCCCCACTAGCAGGCCTTCGGGTGACAACAGACTTGACGGTGAAAAAGCTTGCACTTCATTCTGATTCCCCGCTAATCACCAACAACAGCCCGTAATTCACGAGCGAAGATTTGGCAAAGTTCTTCCGAAAGTATAGCATCAAGCAGCACATGTCTATGCCAAGATATCCTCAAGGCAATAGGCGAGCCGAAGCATCCAAAAAGATGATCCTCGACTGCCTCAAGAAATCCTTCACTGACAAAAAGGGAAAATGGCCAGACGAATTCCCCAAAGGCTTATGGGCATATCGCACCACCAAGAGATGAGCAACCGGTGAAACTCTTTTCTCTTTGGCATTTGGCTCAAAAGCAATCATTCATCCCAATGTTATCAATCCAAGTGTCATCGCTCTACTACCAAGCATTAAGCAGAACAATAAGGAGATGGCCACAAGCTTAGATCTGGCAGAGGAGAAGCGCGAGCAGATCAACACCCGCATCGCAGCCTACCAATAACAGCTCCTCTCCAGCTAAAACAAAATGGCCAAGGTCCGGCAATTCTAGCCTGAAGATCTAGTTCTAAGAAAAACCTTCATCACTACCCACAGAGAAGGTTCCAAAAGATGGATCATATCTGGGAAGGTCTGTACAAGATCAGCAGAGTAGGCGGCAAGAGTAATTACACCCTCGCCACCATGAAACGACAAAAAGATCAAAAAGCAATGGAACGCCTACAATCTGAGGAAGTACCATGTGTGACCTCCCGTTTCATCAGAAGCCCAAAGACTCAAGCAGCTCGATGGGCACCACCTCACAAGCTGAGGACTATCCAGTTGTTATGCAGTTCCTACCTTATAGCTAAGTTCTCGTTCATTTCACTCGTTTTTCAATGAGGAATTCAGAAGTAATCACAACTTAGCTTGGTTGCATGTTTACAACAACTGATTACTCCTGCACTTCAAAAGAAGACCGCGCCCTTCTTAGGGACTCACCGCAGGAATTGTACCCCCCGAGGGACTAACCATGTTCTTCAATGCAAGAGGGTAAACTAATTCCCCGACACCCACATGGGTCTACTCTCCGAAGCGGGAGGATAAACTCTACACTCCGAATATCCAGACGTGGATGAGCCTAGCTGCCCTAGTATAACTAGATGCAAGATGGCTTGCGCCGGGATTCCTAGAAGTAGCCACAATGGTCTTTCTCAAGGCTTAGCTAATTGAAGGATTTTGAGTCTCTTGGCCTAATCCGCGGGGAACCGGGCCCTAGAGACGGAGGGGGCACATTACGCAGTACATCCGATGGACGGCTGCCCTGGAACCCTAAAGCTGCTACCGAGTGCACAAAGGTAGCCTACGATTTCCGGAAGACTGCCTACGGTTTGCCCTTCAAGCAGTAAAGCCGCGCTAGACTTATACAACCACACATTCTTGTGAAAGGTTAAACAAGCTAGCGTGCATATACGAAGTTTTATCCACTACCGACATGCTACGTAGTCGATAAGCTTCACCTCAGCCAAGCGCGGAACGACTTGCACCAAAGTCCTAAAGTGTTGTGATACTTGCTGCGCAACCTACGGAATTGGAGAAAGACAAGGTTAACAACCTAGTGGTCACGCGGACTTGTCTACTTCTGTAAGTAAGGCGTCCGGCTGGCGACCCTATGGCTAACAACTTTGCAAAGATCTACACCAACACCTACGACTGCATAGGCTACGCGGCCTGTCTGCTTATAAAAAAGTAGCACGCCTGCCATTGGTCTATAAAGTCTGGAGAAGACGAAGAAATCAACGAAAGACGATCCTTTGCACGGGCAAGATGTAGAAGATTGCTAGAGGAGGGGGAACAAATATCCTCTAAGCTCTCTCTCTCTTGTAGGGTAGAATAAATTGCTCTCCAAAGTTGATTTAATAACCCACTTAAGGTGGATTTAAATAGGCTTTGAGAGAAATTTATTTCCCTTTCCTAGAAGGATCTAATTTCCTATTGAAGAGGGAATCTACATCAAAGTAGGAAGCAATCCTAAGTTTCCTAAAAGCAAGGAAATCTCTACACCTGCTGCCCTCACCTGCGAGCAGCCCAACAGGTGTGGGGGCATTTGTGGAGCCAAAAATAATCACAAGGCAACACGTGGACATTTTAGCAAAAGATGACCAAACTACCCCTGAGGTACACCGGGATGTCTAAACGCGAGCAGCAAACAATCATCCTTCAACAAAATCAAAAATGCTCCAGAAAGAGGTAACCAAATCAAATCCATCTCATCAAATCCTTTTCTTGCAAAGTAACCTCCAAAATAATATTAATAGGTACATTAATGGATTAATTACCCACTTAATCCATTAATTAACTATTAAAATTATACAATCTAAACCACAAATTGGTTAAAGGGCCGGCCATCCCTTTCCACCATTCCCATCCACACCTTTTCCCATTTTCCCTAAGATATTACCCTAATTAAAATAATCATTTATTTTCATAACCACCCATTTATTCTTTTCATATTTAATTAGCCATTGAATTGGCTAATTAAACCAAAAGTTAAACCTAAAAACCCCTAAAAGTGGCCGGTCACTATTTTCAAAATTGGGCAAGGCCTAACCCTATAAATAGGCACCCATTCTCACCAAAAAGTCATTCCAAATCTCTTAAAAAAATCCCAAATTCTCTAAACACTTTTCTCTCTAAATTTCTAACTTTGGCATCGGAGGTTCTTCGGCCAAAGCCCCCCCCCATTCATCGTGGGCGCGTGAGGCTCTTGGCCTTAACCTAAGGTGCTATTTGTTTTGTAGGTGCAAATCCGTCCAAGATCGAAGAGGAGAAAATTTGCATCCACAGGGGCGAGAAACAAAGTGGTTGCGATATCCATGGCGCCGCAGAGAGGAGCCTCTGCACGATTTCAATTTTCCGTGGGATTTGAAGTTGGGAAATCAGAGTATGTGGTGCCATAAATAATTTAGAGGAATCACAACAACAAAGAAAAAGAAAGGGAAACAAAGAGAGAACAAAAGGGGGTGATGAATGACGCTCTTTTGTGGGAGGAGAGAGTGTAAAGGAAAAGAAAACGACGAAGAGAGGGAGAGGGTCGGAGCAAAATTAGGAAGAATACGGAAGATCAGAGGAAAAAAAATTAGGAATGGAGAGGGAGGTTTCCAGAATGATAAAAGAAATAGACAGTGGTAGGTAGTAATAAAATATTACTAAATATGTATTAAATAATATAAAATATTAATAAAATATGAATGAGAAAATATAATGTTAGAATTTGTTGTTATCTTGTTTTTTAGTCTGACACTGCACCACACGCTTCACTAAGTCAGTCCAGCTTAATCTAGTCTAAGCCAGTCCAACTTAGTCCCTGAAGCTAGTTCAGTCCGAGATAGTCCGGTATAACAAACGCACCCTAAAAGATTACAGAGAATAGCTGGAAAAGGTGTCCACAGGATAGAAGATGGATGCATGTCTACTCGATTTGTCGATCGGATCACTCCGAAGAAAAACTAAAATCTGGGCGAGAAAACCAGTCGACAACTTACGTTGCAAACAAACAATGCATCCCTTGGCAAAGATTGATGGATGTCTGCCTGCTGCGCATTCTCACGTGAGATTTCAAAACAGAAAAAACACAACTTTAAGACATGGAAACAAGACAATTTATTCATGAGATTTACGGGATGGCACACATCGAATTATCAAGTAATGGACTGGCACAGTAGGAACTGGCATACTGTTGAAAAATACAAAGCTCTGTCATTCATTGAATGTGAAGTTCACTAATAATCCAGCACTTAAAACGTGCAAGACGTTGTATAGAGAGAATCTCGAAAACACAATTACCACGATAATGTTAACGACAATCGCCATGCTGTGAAAACCAGGCAAAATCTACAGCATTTTAGTAACTGTAGTAACACATGAACACTTACCCTGATCAGAACAAAAAAGATGAACTAGCAGATATACAACGCAAGAGGCTGAGCACACCCAAATACCGAGACAGCAACTTGAGATTGACATTCAACCTACTGCCAAGCAAGAGCAAGAAATACTGAAATAATAACAATCATGCACAACATCTTCAGCCTATGATCTTGCTGTCCCTGACCTGTACCCCTGTGCAGATGGTGCCTATGTGCATGTCCGCCATGAAATGTATTTGAGAACCCATGAGGAAATCCAGCACTTGCACCGAACATGGCGGCCTCAGGAAACCCATGTAGCGGAAAATTGAATAGAGACGGGATAAAGCCACCGATGGCCGCAGAAAATGTGAAATTCCCAAACCTTGTGGTTGCAACTGGTGCAAACCCGCCCAAACCTCCCATCCCTCCCATGAACCCAAATCCACGGTGGGCAAAATGGTTCTGTTCTGGTGGAGGGGCTGTTTCAGGTCTTTGTCCTGCTGGACGGTTTGGGATATTAATATCAGGAATTGACTTCGATCTTGGGTCAGTTGATGTCTTTCCCCTTCCGTATAAGGGAACCAAACTCTCCTCCTTTATGAGCGCTTTGCAAACAGGGCATTCCTGAGAGTGGGAGTGAATGTGGAGCCACTTATAAAGGCAAGGCCAGCAGAAGAGATGGCCGCATAGGGTCACAATTGGGTCTTGGGCCAAGTCAAAGCAGATATTGCATTCGAAGTCACCAGCATCACCGTTGTTATTGCTACTGCCGGAGAATGAAGGCCCTTGGGACGACCTACTCATTGATTCCCCGAACCCACTTGCCATCTCTGGACAACCCTAAATGAATTAGTTCATGAACATCTAAATCTCCTTAAACCGCTACAAAACAACATCATCATTTCAGGCAAGCCCCAATTGTACCGACTTAACCCGGACAGCAGTTAAAATTCCAATCAAACATCATGAATGAAAAGAAAGAAAAAAACCCTAATTAATGATGAAAATCTCTGAAAACTCAGAAATCCCAGAAATCTGAACCTCAATTTAGTACAAAAAGTGGCAATCATTCCTAATTCATAACGAATTTCTGAAAACCCTACGAAATTTCTTTGAATAAAATTCTCTTGAGATTTCTGATAATTTAAAAGTAATCTGAACCTCAATTAGTCTCAACAATTCGACTTTAAAATTGACCGACTCAAATACAATACTATCTACCTAAAATCACAATTTCATACGCCAAATTCACCGATTTAAACCTAAAAGTTGAAATTTAATTCATCGATTCAAACAATCAGATCGAACAAAAAACAAAAAATTCACACAATAATCCGAACGAATACACGGATTGAAATTATCGTTGGGATCGCTACTGACCTTCACATAGAAGAAGTGAGGCGGATCAAATCGCAGTCAAACCGAGCACCGGCGAGAGATCTCCGTTGACGGGAAGGAGGAAGAGTGTAGAGAATTTGGTGCTTGGTGGGAGATGCAATTTTGACGAGGGTTGAGATCTCCGGACGGGAGACTGCTTTTATGCCTACCTGGCGGCTTCTGAGTGGCAGATTGTGACTCCTCAAATTTTATCCGTTGGATTAGATTATGGATTCTGATTCTAAAATCAACGGTGTCAAAAATGAATAATCTTGAGAGGTTTTTGGGCTTCACTAGGCCCATGATTTTTTGGGCCTGGGCTAATTCGTCATAAGTGTTGGGTTTTTAACATAATTTGGTCCGGTTTTCATCGTCTCTGCCTCTCGTTGTTGCCTCTTTCCTCCTAGAACCGAACCGACAGAAATTGACGAATTGGACACCGTCCCACATAACGGTGTCCTATGGTGAACTGAGCTGTGTCCACACACATCTACTAATGATGAGAAGAAAAATAGTCAATTCGTTTGTACTTTAAACAACACCGGAAAGAAAGGCACAATTCAAATTCGAGTTAATAGAACGACCAAAAAAAAAAAAGGAAAACTATCGAAAAGTTGAATAGCACAAGAAAAATGTAAAAATATGATTTTTTTTGTTAAAAGTAGACAGTTTTGGAAGTATTTCGTTAAAATTCCAAAAAAAAAAAACAATATAAGTCAAAATAATACTTGGTTACTTATAAAATGTGACAACCCGTTCCTAATTTTACGATTTTATTAATTTTGAAAGAATGATTTGACGAAAATGCCCTAGAGGTGAGTTTTTGTACTCCCATCCCATTGACCATCTTTTCATGACGTGTACAAGCTAATATTTTACCGTATTCTTAAAGAACTAGACGGTACATGCACTCTTATATTTAGACACTTTTAGGTTTAAATTTATACACATTTTTCACATCACTACACTTTATGGCTTTGTCACCTTCCAGGTATCGGCCAACACAGTTCGATTCGGAGTCCAAATGGATATTCGCGGTCGGGGTGTGTCAAAAAATGAGTTGGAGTTTCTACTTAAAATTATTCGGTGCTGATTCATAGAACTTCATGTTTACGATCGACATTAGTCATATTACAAATCATTCTATAAAAATCATTTATGTAAAAAATCAATTAAAACTAATGTCGTTTAGTCATCAAACTGTATAAAAACAGATGAACAAAATTGATAATAGCATTCAAAACCGTCCATGTGTTTGCTACTATAGATAATTTTACAGAGTAATTCGTAATATGAACGGTACTAATCATAAACACAAAACTCGGTGATTTGAACACAAATAACTTTAAGTAAAAGTTCTTATTCATCTTTAAATAGTCAAGTATTGTTGTTTCAAACGTCTAGGAATATATAAAGGGTTAGACAGCACGATATCTAACTACCAAGGATGTCTTGTACTTGTGGTGAATGTTATTCTCGTACATGCAGAATTCAATTAGAAAAATTATCTACAACCACTTTCGTTGCCCGCATAAATTTGACGTGCATTTCTGCAAAATATCTTTCTAACAGGATGCATTTTCTGTCACTTACTTTTTTCACTCACTGAAACTACTACTTAAATCCAAATGATGCGAAATATGTCGCATCGTGAGCTTTCCTTTTCTTTTGCGGGATGCGACACCATTAGCTTGACAATTCAATCAAAGATTGCCAAGCATCTATTATTCAAGAGTGATTAGTAACAAACGTACCAAAATAAACGCATTCAGAATAATAAAATGTGCCCTTTACAATATTTAATTAATGACGTATTTGCTTAATAAGAACGTGAAAAGACTCTTCTCCCATCAAATTCAATCATTGAAGATTTATGTTTTCATATTTGACGCCTTTCAGTCTATCAATCGGCAGCCACTGCGAATGGCTCTCAAGCCCACCTAATTTCATTTTGGACCTTCTGGTTGAGGATTGCATGTAAATGGTTTCTCTATCTACTCGTAATCGTTGATGTACTACCTATAATGGGGCAGTTTTGGCTCCATTCCATCAATGAATGCTATTGTTTCTTCAAAAACAAAGAACGTGAAAAGTAAGGAAATGGAATGAAACCACCAAATTCTTCTCGAGTATTGAATTGTTAGTTTTAAATAGAAATAAATGTTTTTGAATTTCGATGTGTTAATGAACAAAACATAGATTACAAATTGAAAGGATTCACATATTTATAATTTGGTACGTAATATTCAAGAAGATAACTTTGTATTTTGTCAAAGAAGCATTGTCTTCGATCGAGCGACATTCAAACTCAAATGCAGAGATAACAACAACAAACTATTCCGATCTACTTAATTACGGTCAAGGGTGCCGTTAAAGCGCGCTTTGAACAAGAAAAGCATTGGAGAATCACTCCGACCAAGTATTATTTCATGGTAAAGAAGGGGTCAAAAGGCTCATGTAAATCATGTTGGATGCTTTACCAGACGCGCTCTAATTGTCAATTTATGCTTTTTCGCAGGGTCCCATTCCTTCTCTCTCTCTGGATGGATGCCAAACATATAGGGCAAATCAAAATGCGAAAACAAAAAAGCTTTCAACACCAAGACATCGACATCCACCTCAATCAATTAATTAATTATTAATATTATTATTTGTTGCGTTTTTGTTTTGTTGAGTTTATAAATAAATAAATGGTTGGCCGCTGCCTACTGGCATATTAGTCAATCCAGCACAAGAATTAAAACAAACAAAACCCAAAACCGACTCACGAGTCGCAAGAAAAGAAACTTCCGCAGTCTGTCCTCCTCCTCCACGCCATAATTCCGTATGTTCCTTTATATTCCCGCCGACCTCCGCCAATCGCAATTGTTTCTCTCTGCCGCATTTCGTCCAACACTTGAGACGCAATCCATGTCGCAGACCATCAAATATTGGCTGTCGGAGCACCCAACCATCTTAAACTTCCGGTGGAGCACCACCCACTCATGGGGCTCCACCTGGTCCTTCCTCTTCACCGCCATCCCCGCCTACATCGCCGCCGCCGCCGTCCTCCACCTATTGCTCACCCTCTTCCGCCGCCGTGACCGTCCTGTCCCGCTCGGCCCAATCCCGGCCGTCCACAGCCTCTGCATGGCCCTCATATCCGCCGTCATCTTCGCCGGAATCCTCGTCTCGTCCGCCGCCGAGATTCGCGAAACCCGCTGGTTCTGGCGGCGCACCAAGACCACCCCCTTCCAGTGGCTCCTGTGCTTCCCGCTCGGCACCCGCCCTTCCGGCCGCGTCTTCTTCTGGTCCTACGTCTTCTACCTCTCCCGATTCCTCCACCTCCTCCGCACATTCTTCAACATCCTCCGACGCCGGCGCCTCACCTTCTTCCACCTCTTCAACCAGTCCATCCTCATCTTCATGTCGTTCCTCTGGCTCGAATTCTCCCAATCGTTCCAGGTCCTCGCCATACTGTCCACCACTCTGCTCTACTCCGTCGTCTACGGCTACCGGTTCTGGACCGGAATCGGGCTCCCCGGCGCGTGCTTTCCCTTCGTGGTGAACTGCCAGGTGGTGCTGCTCGGCTGCAACTTGGTCTGCCACGTCGGCGTCCTCTCCCTGCACATTTTGAAAGGCGGCGGGTGCAACGGGATCGGCGCTTGGCTTTGCAACTCCGTCCTCAACGGCGCGATTCTGTTGCTGTTCTTGAAATTCTACGTGAAAATGTATTTGAAGAATTCAGCGGTGGTTGATGAGGTTGTGAGTTCGCCCACGCATTTGGGATCTGAGTTGGAGTCAAAGCCTGCGGTTAAAGAAAAGTATTGTTAACGATAAAAATTTAGTAGCACAGAAATTTCAATAAGGCTGTCTGATTAGATTAGTTCTCGCATCCGTTTGGACAAGTAAAATTCCTTCCAAACCGCATAATTGGGCTGCCCTACACAAGCTAGTTTCTCGATTTAGTAGGTTCTTGGAGTAGATGGAAATAAGCCTCATTGTGAATATGATATATTTTTCCTTAAATAAAATTGAATGTTCTCTATTTTTCATTGGAGAGGACAAAACCCTAGTGTTGGATTTTGTAAGGGATTTTACGTTTTCTTTTTGGACTCCGATGTTTTCACACACAAATTAACGAAAATACGATACAAAAGTATAAAATCGATGAAGGGCTTGGACAGTTTGAAGGATTGCGTATCTACTTAAAATTTTGGTGGAGACGAGAATCGAACGCAAGTTAGTAGAAGTATAAGAGATTTTATATGCTTAACCACATTTTCCTACCATCATCATGGTATTTTGGTTGTTCAAGGTTCCACTTGAATGGTCAATCAAATACAGCATGAAAAATTAAATTATATTTATGTAAACTATATGATGTGACGTTTGATGATTGAATTCATTCTTTAAATTATTAAAAATAAAGTCAATCATTAACTCAATTCATATTGTTTACAAAATATAATTTAAAAAAATAATCTCAATAACGTTTTCCCTTTAAATTTATACGAGTTTGGTCATATTATGCGTGAAAAATTAACTTGGTGTTGTCATTGCGTGCGTAAACATGATTTTTCCTGGTAAAAGGAAAAATTAATGTGCAAATAGGATGTGACATCTTTTTTAAAGTAGGAAACGGCGAAATGGGTATTGCAGACCCATTTTTTCAATTTTTTTACGGAAAAATTAATGTACTAATAGGATGTGATCATGTGACATCCTTTTTTAGGGTGAATTTATTTTAGCACAACAGGAATAAGCAGGTGACTTCGCCACGACAATCTTTATGAGGGTTAGAAAGACTCACATAAATATTTTAGCATTCTCTAGGCACCATCGTGCGATTCATCAGCATTAAAAATCAAACATAGGATGTGTCATATGGAATACGGACTTGAAATTCATCCCCAACCATTACCACCCCACCATGGTTGATTTTTTTAAGGTGATAACCTAACTAATTAAGGAAAATTAATGAAAAGGGCTTGAAAAGTTTTAGTTTTATTAAAAAACCATGTTATAAGTTTTGTTTAATAAAAAATCATGTTATAAGTTTTAGTTTTAATAAAAAACCATGTTATAAGTTTTGTTTAATAAAAAACCATGTTATAAGTTTTGTTTAATAAAAAACCATGTTATAAGTTAAGTCACTGTTTCTGGAATTTAAGTCACTGTTTTTGGATTTTGGTTCTTTTCGACGGACACTGTTTCTGGAATGTAAAAATAAACTGTTTCTGGAATTTAAGTCACTGTTTCCAGAGACAGTGTTATTTTTCCAGCGACAGTGTTAGTTTTTCCAGCGACAGTGTTATTTTTCCAGAGACAGTGTTATTTTTCCAGCGACAGTGTTAGTTTTTCCAGCGACAGTGGTAGTTTTTTGCAAAGATAGTGTTATTTTTTCAGCGACAGTGTTAATGTTTATTTTCTTTCTAGATACAGTGTTTGTTTGTGCACAGCCCAAAGGGCTTGGTGTGGTTGCTGCTCGTCAGAGCTAAACAGAAGGGAAGGCCAGATTTCGGCCGGAAAGTTGGACAAACTTTAAACGCTCATGACTTTGTCAATACTCAACGAAATCAAGTGATTCAAAAACGAAAATCGTAGTTCTCGAAGAGACGAAGAGAATGGTACCTTGCACGATAGCTAACTTGTTGTGTTTTGGCCGGAAAACGCCTCGAAAGCCTAGGAGGTGGCCGGAAACTGGGTTGGACAAACTTTAAACGCTCATAACTTTGTCAATACTCAACGAAATCGAGTGATTCAAAAACGAAAATCGTAGTTCTCGAAGAGACGAAGAGAATGGTACCTTGCACGATGGCTAACTCGTTGTGGTTTGGCCGGAAAATACCTCGATAGCCTCGGAGGTCGTCGGAAACTAGGTAAGATTCAAATGGATATAACTTCTTCAATACTCAACGAAATAGGGTGATTCAAAAAGGAAAGTTGTAGTACTCAGCGAGACGAAGAGGAGAAGGAGGAGGATGAGCCCATGAGTGACTGGCTGGTGGTCGAGCTGTCTGTTGGTTTGGTGGGTTTTACCTTGTTCTGTGATGGTTTTTGGTTAAAAAAAGTTATAGGATGGTTTTTTATTAAAATAAACTTAGTTCAAGCCCTTTTTATTAAAGCTCCCTACTAATTATGCGCATGTATGTGCAAGAATAATTACATCACCAGATTGCTAGTTGAATACAATTTTTTTATTTTATTTTAATCTTTAAAATTTTCAACTTTGGGCCTTTGGCGTGACCTAACCAATTACGGCATTCGAAAATACTAAATTTCAAAATTCCGGAAACACTCGAATTGAAATTAGAATCTCATGATTCCGATTCCATCCGTCCGAAATTTAGAATAACCAAATCATACACGCTCAAGGGTTAGCAACATTTGGTGATAATTTGGGCCTAAAGGCCCAACACAAAACAACTCTACATATACAGTACAGCCCAAATCCAGAAACATAAGGGCTAAAAGAAAAGCCAAGAAAAGCCCAATTCATAGTTAATTAGAGTCAAATTCCCCTGTTATATAGCAACCATTTTCTAACTTGATCGCATTTGTTTTTTGTTGGATAAACCTGGATTTAATACATCACAGTTTTTCTTTTTCTTTTGGTTCTTTGTCATCCAAATCCAATCTGATCATCCCCTAATCAGCCCCAACGTGCCTTGATTACCTCTATCAACCTTCATCAACGCCGGTCGTGGCTTGATCACTAGCAACTCAATTTTCTCCTTGATTTTCACGATTGCATTCCCTTTCCTACCAACATGTATTTGGATGAATCCAATGTTTAACAACACATGACATTGTCGAGAAGTATTATCGAGCCACAAAGAACAGGTACGTGTGTTCATGTTTGCCCTAAAGTTTTGTTCATCCACATGTTTTT
Source organism: Cotoneaster glaucophyllus (assembly GCA_036320875.1). Lineage (NCBI taxonomy): Eukaryota > Viridiplantae > Streptophyta > Magnoliopsida > Rosales > Rosaceae > Cotoneaster > Cotoneaster glaucophyllus. Next base: position 1,781,434 of record CM070073.1, on the reverse strand, counting down.
TTTTTTTTTTTTTTGCACTTCAGTCTTCTTGATCTTGATCACTCGCTGACAAGTCTTCATGTTCTTGTGATTGATGACTTTTTTGGTCGGATTAGATCTTAATTTGTAGCTGGTTAGTCTTTCGTTTGTTTGTTTGTACATCGTCGATTCTTCATTTTGGTTTCCATAACTGGGAATGTTCTGCTTTCAATCTGATTAAGTCAGTCAGTTATGACAGTATACGTGTCTTTTCATGCTTAAGTTTCAACCCCTTTTGCCGTAGGTAAAAGTAAATTAAAGTGTCGCTTTGTCAAAAACAAAAAACTTGGATCTTCTCTGCAATTTTATCCCTTCAGATATGGATGGATTCGTTGAGGAACATCCATCAGTCTGCTGCTCAACTTGCATCAGACTAACAGCACTCGTGATTCTCGTAGTAGTGAAAGAGGAAGCTAGTAGATTTGTTGTTTCAATCAAATTATCGAATTTTATCGTCCAATGTATTTTATTTTACACCAACCAAATTTTATCCAACAAATCTAACAGCTTTAATTTAGCTTTTTGACTCGTTCTCTATTTCTACAAAAATAAATACTTCCATATTCGCACTTAATTTTGCTCATTATTTACCTAAACCGCTAAACAAAAAAAATCATCATCTCAAACGGCTTACACGGCTTACACAAATAGGCCGAGTTCTAGCGATCCTGGAAAAATATCATTTGCCTATTTATGATATTTTCCTTTGTGCTCATTTAGCTATATCATTTTTGGCATTTATATTTTTGGTGTATTTATATATAAATCGCCTTTTATTTTTGGCCATTTTTACAAAACCCGCTTTATCTTTTTTTTTTTTCTGGATTTTCTTCAACAACACAAACGTACTCTTCGTTCTCGGAGAAAAAACTTCTCTCTAACTCAACTTTGGCATGAGGTATCAATATTTTTCCCCAGTTTTTCTGAATTTTAAACTCCTTTATACACGTACATTGTTTTGTTTTCCCATTATTTTGTGTTTTGAGATTGAATTTCTGCCTCAATAATTTTTCGTGATTATATGTCAATTACCCAGAAAGTAGTGGCATCGATGTGTGAAAATTTAATCATCACACCCCCTTTGTTTTTCATACCTGAGAGGCTTGTCTTTGTATCTTAAGAATAAATTAGGGTTTGAAGGTTTTCTTTAAGGAATTGTTATTGACAATAAAAAGTCACTGTTTTCTCCGACTCTTTTAAGTGCAAACTCTCCCCAAGTGTATGATAAAGCTCATTGTGAGGATATATTAAGATATGGAAGTTTAATTGTTATTGACACGTTAATAAAGTCACCGTGCATTGGAATTGCAAACTATCCCAAACTGCATGATAAATAAAGCTCCAATTTTGTGCCACAATTCAGTTTATTACATATATATATATATATATATATATATATATATATATGTACAGTGTTTTTTGTTTCTTAATTATTACATTCATATTTAAATTCAGGGACATTTGAAGTAAATTTTAAAACAACATTTTATTAATTTAATATTGCAGCTGCATTGAGGGAGGTTTTTCCTGGAACGAGATGGATGTTTGCAGTCCCTTGAAACCAGATTGTAAACTAAAACACAGGCCTTTGTCTCCTCTTAGAGTTGTGAGGGGTGTCTTATGTTTAGTAGTATTTCTCTCAACAGCGTTCACGATTCTTGTCTGTTTTGCTCCAATCATTGCTGTATTATTGCGCCTTTTGAGCATACATATCAGCAGAAAAGCAACCTCCTTACTCTTCGGCATTTGGCTGGCCTTGTGGCCCTTCCTTTTTGAGAAGATCAACGGCACGAAAGTGGTTTTTTCTGGTGACACCGTGCCACCCAAGGAACGGACGCTGATCATTGCCAACCATAAAACCGAGGTTGATTGGATGTACTTGTGGGATCTCGCGTTGCGTAAGAGGTCTCTCGGACACATCAAGTATGTGCTAAAGAGCAGCTTGATGAAGATACCGGTTTTCGGTTGGGGGTTTCACATTCTAGAGTTCATCCCGTTGAAGAGGAAGTGGGAAGCTGATGAACCGGTCATGCGGAAAATGCTTTCATCATTTGCTGATCCTGCAGACCCTCTTTGGCTCGCCATTTTTCCTGAAGGAACTGATTATAAGTACTACTTTTTACCCCCTCTATTGTTTTTATCAATGCATTTGTATGTACTTTTAGATTATTAGGTTGACGTTAATATATTCAGGCTATTAATCTCCATTCGGTAATATAATTAGTCCAACTATAACATAGACGTTCTGCACTGAGACTTTCTGGTTACAGTATTACCTTATTTTTTATGTACCTCTCTACAATGCCACATAATTCTTGGACCCCATTTTTTATGTTGCAGAAACATTTCTAAAACATTGGTTACATCTCATATTTTTCAACTTGCAACCATCTACATTGCATGCTAAGAGTTGTATTTATTGATATAACAGATGAATATATGAATATTTTGTTTTCTTTTTGTATCTATACAGTGAAGAAAAATGCAAAAAGAGTCAGTTGTTTGCTTCTGAAACTGGACTTCCTGTACTGTCACATGTGCTGCTTCCAAGAACAAAAGGCTTTTGTGCTTGCTTGGAAACTCTAAGAAGTTCTTTGGATGCAGGTTATTTATACAAAACTCCACTCTGCGATTTTTCCACAAAATTTCTTACCGAAACATTTTGAAAATTGTGTGTGCGCGCGTTATACGCATATGAGCCCTGATGATCTATATTGTGCTGCAGTTTATGACTTGACGATCGCATACAAGAATCAATGCCCTTCGTTTCTAGACAATGCGTTCGGCGTGGATCCATCAGAAGTTCACATACATGTTCGGCGCATCCCTATCGAAGAGATCCCCACTTCTAACACCGATGCAGCCTCTTGGTTAACAGAGGCATTCAGGCTCAAGGACAATCTACTGTCCGATTTTGACGATCAAGGCCATTTTCCTAATGAAGGAGGAGAAGAAGAGCTTTCTACATTCAAGTGCTTGGTAAATTTTATCTTGGTAATTATTTTGACTATCATTCTGATTTACCTAGCCATTTTTTCGTCTGTCTGGTTTAAAGTATACATCGGTTTATCATGTGCGTACCTTGCCACAGCTACTTATTTTGACTTTCAACCGATGCCAATTTTAGACTTTGTTCAAGCAACATGTGTTTGCAATAGAGCAAGAATTGAATAGCAATTACAGGAGAAATAAAATGTGCAAATTACCAATTTTTGAAGTGTTTTTGGAATGTTCACTGTTACTATATTTTGTTGGACTTGCACCTGCGTGTGTTTGCTGCCAAATTTCTTATGCCGAAACAGGAAAAGAACAACTAGGACGTCACCGTAACGATTTATTCCCATCCCAACCTAAGTAACCAGTCGTTGTCTTGAGGCAAGCAATAGATACAAACTTCATTGTTTTAGTCACTGCAGCACATAATTTAAGGAGAGCTGCAAATTTTGCTAGTAGCATGCTATTGCTCGGGGATTCTTCAGTCTTTGAAACCACATAAATAGATCTACAAATAGACCACTTGAAATGTGTAAAGTGTGGAACCTTGGACTCCCAGAAGAGACTTGTCATTGTTTTACAGAATTACTGTGAATGTCTAACATCTTCAGCTTTGGATGTTATCTTCCTGCAATGAGTTAAATTGTTTAGTACAGTGCAAATAAAAAGAACAGCGTCATCTTTGAAGTGCTTTCAGTGCTTCTGATAATATTCGATAGAAAAAGTTAAAGATGCTTACAGAATGTAAAAGCAACTCGGATCTTTATTAAATAATTTGACACACAATATAAGTGTTTTTTTTTTTTGTAAAGAAGTATTTTCATACACAGAAAAAGAAAAAGAAAAAAAAAATTTAGGGTTACTCTCGTCTTTATGCTTAAAACAAACAAGAAAAACTTGCATGCAATTGGAAACAATCAAACCCCGACAGTGCCACTGCCAACGAATAAACGAAAGCGCATTTTGCATGGCTCTGCTGTCAAAAATCATTCATTTGCCGTCTGCCTTCTCATTGATCTTTATTTGCCGTCTTGTAATAATTGACCAAGCGTTTAATTGGCCAACCGTTTAAACAGTTGCGTATATCTAAGCGATGTTTAAACGACCAACCGTTTAATTGGCCAACCGTTCTAACGGTTGCTTATATCTAAGCGACGTAGGAAGCTTGTTTAATCGACCAACTGTTTAATTGGCCAACCGTTTTGGTCCTTCCTGTCGCTTGAGAAACTTTTTATTACGACGCAAATATAGGTGGTATATCTATTTAGGGTTAATCTCTGTTTATTATTATAAAGTTTCGTGGTTTTCAACATTTGGTATATGAAGTTTTTTTAATCCCAGAGTCATACCTCAAGTCTTAAATTTGGAATAGTTTCATACCTCCGTTGGTCAAACTGTTAAGTTTGCCGTTGACTGATGACGTAGCGCCCATGTGGGCAATAATTGAGCGACACGTGTCATCCACGTGGAAATTAAAAATAAATTATTTATATAATTAATTAATTACAAAAAAAAAAAAAAAAAAAAAAAAAAAAAAAAAAAAAAAAAAAAAAAAAAAAAAAAAAAAAAAAAAAAAAAAAAAAAAAACCTTTCTTCCCTAAATCCCACCCGTGCCCACCCTCCCACCCACCCCTTCGTCTTCCCCAATATTGGCTCTATCCCATTAGCTAGATTTTCAAGAAAAGCTGCATTTGAGTTCTGAAAGTGGCATCCCTGATTGCCATTTTTGGATCTGGAACTTTCGTCAAGACCCAATACTCTGAGATCTCCAACCTCCTCGTTCTCTGCAGTTGCCACCCTCTCGAGAACCTCGCCAAAACCCACTTCATCTCTCCCAATAAATCTGTTTCCTCCATTGCTTCTGGACTCCAATGTCTTAGGGGTCAAATATTACGTGTTGCTAGAGAAGAACTTTTGGAGGGCCATGGTGAGGGTTTTGGTGTCCCGAGCAAAGGCGTCGGAGATCCAGGAGTCAGCGAAGGTGTTGGGCCGAAAAGCAAATGCCATCATGCTCGCCATTAAAGCAGCTTAAGCAACTAAAAAGTTTAATTTTTTTTTTTCTGATTCAATTTGAAAATTTGGGAAATTGGGTGGTTGTAAAATCAGTCGGATTTCAGGTAATTTTATGAAAAATTGGAATTTGGGAAATAGGATTTCCGTATGGGATGAGAGAGGACCGTGAAATCTCGCCGGGAAGTATGGCGATGGTGGCTGCCATTGCTGCAGCTGTGCCTCGAGCACAGAGGAGAAAGAGCAGAATAAGGGGAACGAGGAGGTGCAGGGTAGACAGTGATGGTTGTTGGTGGCGGTGAAGCTCGCCGGAGGGGCGAGGCGAGGTGGTGCCTTGGGTCGTTGTTGTTGTTGCAGAGGGAGAAGGGATTTGGGGAAGACGAAGGGGTGGGTGGGAGGTTGGGCACTAGTGGGATTTGGGGAGAAAGGTTTTTTTTTAAAATTAATTAATTAGTTTATTTTATTTTATAAATAATTTATTTTTAATTTCCACGTGGATGACACGTGGCGCCCAGTCATTGTCGATATGGGCGCCACGTCATCAGTTAACGGCAGACTTAACAGTTTGACTAACGGAGGTATGAAACTGTCCCAAATTTAAGACTTGAGGTATGATTCTGGGATGAAAAAAACTTCATGTACCAAATGTTGAAAACTACGAAACTTTAGGGTAGTAAACAGAGATTAACCCATCTGTTTATATATAAGTGGTGATAAATTTTATTTTTTAAGTCATTAACTTTTTAACACACATATCCCACCATTTATATAGTAACACGTGATGTACCACTTCGTGTATTGGTCACTCTTAAAAATCTCTCATGCCATTTGTTTTTTTGTATTATTCATGTTCAAATCACTCTCCCTGTATATAAGAATAGTTTAAATATATATCATCTTGTAAAAGAATCATGTCATCATTAGCCTTTTTACCAAACGGGAAACGACTAAGGCCCAAGCCATTCGTTTTGTGATATGTTTATATGGGAGGGATGACAGATGTCATGTTTACCCTTATATATGTGTGTTGTGTTCGCGTCAAGCCACGAGTTGATTAGCACACAAAAATAATACAATGATATATTATTAACATACAATAACTCATATTATTCATCGCAAATATAAGAAAAATTATCATTTTATTGATAAAATATTTAGATGAGCAGTGTCGATAGTGTACACATGAGGTCCTATCTTTGCTTCAAGCGTTTACGTGTAATGTTCGAAATTGTAACCCTAAAAACAGTTGTTCTAACGAGGATTGATTAAAGGCAAAGGTTTTGCTACCACCATGCATTCAAAATAAATTAAAATTGAAAGATTGTGTCATTTGTATATGTAAACCACTAAACGGAATTCCAAGAAACACTCATCCCACCTCAAATCTTACGCGCATTATTTTAGAGCTTGTTTGGATATGCTTTTAAAATGATTAAAAGCGTTTTTGATGAAAATATTTTTGAAAACAATCCTTAGTAAAAATGCTAATAAATATTATAAAAACACTTAAAGTGCTTTCTAGAAGAAGCACATAACTTGTGTTTCTCGTAGAAAACACTTAAAGTGTTTTTGGAATCCAAAAATATTTTCTCTAAAAACGCTTTCAGTCATTTTAAAAATACATCCAAACGAGCTCTTATTTACCAAATTACCAAATTACTAAAATGGTTGACACGATCACACATCAGGTATTACCGTATTACCGTTCAGAAGCAAAGCAAAAGTTAAAGCTAAACAACCGATAAGGTAAGTTTCCTAAATAGGAAAGTGGTGAGAAGCAAAGCAAAAGTTAAAGCTAAACAACCGATAAGGTAAGTTTCCTAAATAGGAAAGTGGTGAGACAATAGATTGCCCACCAATACTTTGATGACGTGGCGAGCTCCCATTAGTGCATTACCCAGTAAACGTTAGTGCTTCCGGAGCATCGGGAAATTCCCCACCATCTAATACCGCGTCACGGAAAGAGGGGAAGAATTTAAAATACCAAAATTAGCCCTGGAACACAAGTATAAATACCAATCGCCAAGCAGAAGCTCACACCACCAAATCAGATTAAATCGTAATTTCAACAACTGCCCTCGACTCTTTCTTCGTTTTCAGTTATGGCGATTAAGCTCTATCTTCTTCTTTCTCTCCTCTCGTTAGGTACGTACCTCATTCCTCTCAACAACTAAACTCGATTGATTACGGTAATTAATACAGTGATTAACTTAATCTCATCAACTTGTTTTTGTTTCTGGGTAATGTTCCTCTAAATGCAGCTGCAGGTAATGTAGTGTACGCGACACAATTCACGCTCCAAAACCGTTGCACCTACAGTCTGGCCGGGAACTCTCTCCGGAAACGACGCTGCAATTCTTGGAGACGGCGGTTTTGCACTGGCCCCTGTTGGAAGTTGTGAGGGACAAAAGTCCCACATCGTCCATTTACAGATTTCAAGTCCTCTTTATAAGTGTGTTCTCACACTTATGGTTTGAAAGAAATTTGGCCAAGGCCATGGACCTTGGGATTTAGACTTGGAGGGTTTGAGTGTATATATTAAATGTCAAAGATGGGCCTTGGGATTAGCTGATGTGATTCTTGGAGTTCGAATTCTAAGGAATTCAGATGGTTATGTTCTAACTCAATCACATTATGTTGAAAAAGGTTCTCAAAAGGTTTGGACATTATGATTGTAAACCTGCAGTAACTCCATTTGATCCCATTCATAAACTTGCTAAAAATGAAGAAGATAGCGTATCACAATTGGAGTATACACAAGTTATAGGTTGCTTGATGTACATTATGAATTGTGTAAGACCTGATCTCGCTTATTCAATAAGCCGATTAAGCAGGTATTCAAGTAATCCTGGAAGAGATCATTGGAATGCTTTAATAAGGGTATTAAGATATTTAAAGCATACAATGAATTATGGTTTGCATTACACTTAATATCCCCCCGTATTAGAAGGATATAGTGATGCAAATTGGATTTCAGGGAGCACAGACAGTAAATCCACAAGTGGATATTTATTTACACTTGGTGGAGCAGCTGTCTCATGGAAATCATGTAAGCAAACGTGTATAGCACGTTCGACAATGGAATCAGAGTTTATAGCCTTAGATACAGCTGCTGATGAAGCTGAATGACTTAAACATTTCGGGAAGATATTCCATTATGGCCAAAGCCTGTGACTGCAATATGTATACATTGTGACAGTATGGCAGCACAAGGTCGAGCCAAAAACGTTGAATATAATGGGAAGTCGAGACATATAAGGCGACGACATAAAACAATTAGACAGCTACTCAAGAATGGAACTATTTCCATTGATTATATTAAATCTAAGGAGAATATTGCCGATCCTTTGACAAAAGGCCTATCCAAGGATCAAGTGGCATTCACATCAAGGGGAATGGGTTTAAAGCCAACTCAATGAGTTATAACTTGACGGAAACCTAACCTAGCTAATTGGAGATCCCATGGTCTAGGTTCAATAGGCAAACTAGTTGGGGAAAACTCAAAGTAAGAAACACACGATCCTTACTCATTCATATGATGGAAAACAGTGTGTTACCTGTAAGACGAAGAGGGTGAATCACTATTCTTAATAATGCTAATATCTTATGGTTAAGATGAATAGAACATGCTATTCTTGTTTAGCATTACCTATATGAGATTGATGTGGGGTCGCATCTTTGAGAATTGAAATGGCTACAATTCTCTAAAGGTCTCATGAAACCAGGATATGTTCAGGACCAAAATGAACACAACCGTATGAATTGAAGTGTGTCAAGATGTGATATGTGTGATACTTATTGTTTTGATTTACTAATAAGAATGATCAGTTCAAGATATTAAATTCACTGCTTCATTAGGTAAATCCGATATGTATTCACTAGAGAAGGTTCAAGTCCAAAAGACACCTATCCCGATGCATATCATATCTACGTTCTCTGGATAGACGTTACTAAGTTAGTTAGTATCTTATTTTCTATTCAAATGTGGGGTATTGCTAGAGTTTGAATAGAAAATGTGGGGTATTGTTGGAACTTGTGAGGGACAAAAGTCCCACATTGCCCATTTACAGATTTCAAGTCCTCTTTATAAGTGTGTTCTCACACTTATGGTTTGAAAGAAATTGGGCCAAGGCCATGACCTTGGGCTTTAGACTTGGAGGGTTTGTGTGTATATATTAAATGTCAAAGATGGGCCTTGGGGCTCGGATGGACGAAAAAACACAAGTATCAGTTTTACGTTTTTGATTTTTACATTCAATTTTTTCCGAAAGGATAAACCTGATCACGAACAGTTATATCCATTCTTATCATGAACGGTTTTAACTGCTCCATTAAGCCATTATTTAATTGGCCGTCAGATCAAAAACAAATAACAATTCCATCTATCACAGAGAAACATCACAACCAATTCGCCTAGAATCCAAGTTCAAGTGCAAGAACTTGGATTTGATAGTTGTATCCTGCAAGATAGAAATCCATCGAACTATTGCACAAGTGTAAGGGCGAATTTTTGTCTTAGGTGATTGCTTCTGCAAGCCTCTATCATCAAAAAATAAGTCAGTGATTTGTGCTTTTATATACAATTTCGTTAATTGCTTTTATTTGATATTTTGTATCTGTGAAACATTAATTCGAATTAAATTGTATAAGTTATTTTATATATTGTATAGTTAACATTTGATTGGTTCCCAACAGCCCCGGGTACATCGGTCTAGCTCACCTCCCCTCCCGGATGGTCCGGCAGGTTCTGGGGGAGAACCGGTTGCACATTCGACGACGCGGGAAATGGAAACTGCGTCACCGGCGACTGCGGATCGCTAAAATGTGCTGGCGGTGGTGCGCCCCCCATGACACTAGCAGAGTTCACAATCGGGTCCAACCTGGGGGACAAGGACTTTTATGACGTCAGCCTGGTGGACGGTTACAATGTGGGTATGGGGTTGTGGGCCACCGGCGGAACCGGCGACTGCCAGTACGCGGGGTGCGTGACGGACTTGAACGGCCGCTGTCCGGCAGAGCTGCGGGTGCTGGATTCGGGTTCTGGGGTGGTGGTGGCGTGCAAGAGCGCGTGCGCGGCATTTAACACGTCGGAGTTTTGCTGTACTGGGGAGCATGCAACGCCGCAGACGTGCTCGCCGACGCAATACTCGGAGATGTTCAAGACAGCGTGCCCTACTGCATATAGCTACGCTTACGATGACGCTTCGAGCACTTGTACCTGTTCCGGGTCTGACTACTTGATTACATTTTGCCCAGCCGGGTCATCATGATCCATCAAGCTGCAGATTGGTATTGGTAGAAATTAAATTTTAGATATGAAGAACCCTTGTACTTATGGGTTTAATTAAACCCTTATTCGTTTTCTTGGGAGACTATAATTAATCGGTATATGATGCTTCTGATATGATATGGCTAGGGTTATGTAGCAAATTTATTATTATTATTATGTTAGAAATTTTATGACCAAGTCTCGGTGTGTGGTTATGCTCGCTTAATTATTTCACGAATTATAGGTAGATTTCTCTAGTTGTACTTCCATGCATCTTCGTTATTGTGGATTCTTCCTGTTGCAATTAGTTTAATATGTTCTGATTAGATTGGTGGTTAGTTAAATATGTGATTAGCAAACTCCTGAATCTCAAAGCTCAAATCTCAAAATCGAGGGAAGAAGAAGAGGAGAAGAGAGAAAGGAATGGTGGTTTTCAAATTTTTATTTTTTATTTTTTATACATTTTCTGTAAACAACGACGATCATGATTAATAAAAAATGTGTGTAAGGCTCAAAGTATATGTATTTATCATTTCCGACGATGGAAATAGACTGTAATGTTCATATGAATATGATAGATAACTATAAATTTTCATACTCTTGTATTTGCATATGCTTGTCTTGGAATTGTTTAAGGAGAGGGATTCTCATTTTTTTCAAAAAATGGGGATTAGGTGTGGGGCCCACTCCACATCGAATTTCAACGATCCGAACCGTCTATTTTTCAAGTTACACCTCCTAGATCATCCTTGCAAAAATTCAATTCAATCCGAAACCATTTGCCTATTTAATTATCAAGATAAAATTTCATTGTTTCTTATATAACAAAGTATTCGTTAATATTTTTGAACCCAATTAGATGTCTTAAATATTTTAGATTTAGCTAATATTTTGCAAGGATGATCTATGAGGTGTAACTTGAAAAATAGACGGTTCGGATCGTTGAAATTCGATGTAGAGCCCCACACCTAATCCCCATTTTTTTTTAAAAAATGGGGATCCCTCTCCTTAAGCAACCTGTGCTTGTCTTAATTTCCAAGGCTAAACAAACGTGTGCATGCGTTTGTTTTGTTTGATATTTTGCATGCATTTTTTTCATTTCAAACCCATGCTTCTCTCCTTTTGTCACTTTCTTCTTCTTCAACCAAGCATCAACAGTGCTAGTTACATCAATACCCTCCCTCTCTTGTGGAAACCCTCATAACCTATCAAATAAACGGTTCGTCATATTTTAGAATTATGGACGAGTCCGAAGAAAGCCACGCGTATTAGCTTACTAATTAGTTAGCGTTTTTGTATGTATATAAATGATGGTTGGTTCATGGTTTATCTTGTAAAGAGAGATTATGTGGTTATAACTATAAGCCTTTCACATATTTTTATTTTTTTCCCCCTAGTAATATACTAATTAATGTGAGAATCTTTTCCGACCATTTTGAGCCACTCTAAAACGAAAACTTGAACTGATCGAGGAAACAAAAATTACTTAATGAGTTTAGGACATTTAACTTGAGTTTGGGTTTGGTATATCAACTGAAAAAGATGCCTTACGAGAACCGTACTTCAGATTTTAAAGTTGATTTCCATAATACGATGCAATAGCACTAATGAAACACATCTAACTAGCAACGTTATTGAAAATGAGTCAAACTATCAACTATTACATCTTGTGGTTTACAAAATATAGTTTAAAAAGATGATCTATCAAGCAGCACCCTCTGGCTAAAAATACCCCTCTTTGCCATGCGGACGGCACATGAGCAAATTTCACGAAACAAATAGAATTCAAGTAACGTGGGATGAAAAATGAGTTTCACGAGATTAAGTACTGATTTGGTACTGAAATGCTTTTATAAAAAAGTGGGTATAAAAAAAACTAAGCTAAAAAAAGTATGGTAAATACTTAAAAACAGCCTATTTTCACAGTTTTGAATGGAAAAAAAAATGAAAACATGAAGTAGGAAAAATGAGTTTATTTTCACAACAAAAGCAGTTTTTTTTTCAAAGCACGGAAATACCAAACCAGCCTAAGCTATAGGGAGAACGTGAGTTCGATGTTGAATTCGGGGCGCGGGGTGGCGTATAAAAAACGCTAAGTTCCGACCCAAGTAAGAAATACAAAGGCTTTTTCATGCTTTCAAATTTCAAGGCTTTGGGCCAAACCACTGTGCAAACAACTCAACAAGCTTCTTTCCCTAACTTTTTTCCCACTTTTTTATGGAATCCCCCTTGCATTTCTAAACTTCTCTACAAGCAGCTTTCATCTTTGAAAGCCACATCTCACCTTCCCGGCCCAACGGTTTTTTAATCCATTGGGCCGTGCTGAATGGAACCCTAACATCTAACAGGCCCAGCATTAAAATGCCACCACCTTTACCCTAAAATTACAGCCCTAAAAAAAATTACGAAGAAAAAAGGAAATGGAACTTCCTATTTTTTACAGACGTCCCTTTCGAGGAACTGTTGCTTGATAACCAACTATATATGCTGCTAATCCATGACGTTCTCATCTCACTAGAGCCTGTGCATTGCCCTTGTGCTTCGTCTTTACTACTGAATAGGGTTTGATCCAAGCAATCGAGCGAAGCCCCGCATGCCGAATTGTACGATTGACAAGCTGAATAGCAGACGCGAAGCCTGTTGTCCCCGTCCTTGTCACACTTTTGAATTGATATCTGCAAGGACACGGTCGGATTCTTAGTATTAGATGGAGAAAATGAGAAGGGAATGTCGGGCTGTGGAGTGGGAGGCAACTTACCCAGCAAGCCAGCTGCTTCGCGGTCATATCACAGTAGCTGGTTCTGAAGATGCTTAAAAGTTTCCGGGCACCACCAGGAAACAAACGGTGGTAGTTGGGCATGACCACTACATCCTCAAGCTGCTGCAATATGCTTGGTTCACTGGGTGCACAGTGCTGTCCGGCACCAGAGTTGACGTTTTCCAGCACATCTTTACAAACTTTAAGGCTGGACTGGAGCATGGTGCTGTTCTGGCATGAGTAGCCTGCATAGTCAGAGCAGCGGAATTCACAGACTCCATCATCACAAACACCTCCGTGAAGGCTGCATTGCTCATCACAAACCGCTGCATTCCATACACGAGCAATGTTATCAGAAAACAGCTGATAGTCATAATATTAGCAATCATCATGAACATGACACGGCGCAAAGAATTTAGAAGGTGGTCCTAAATAATTCAACCGGCATCAGTCAAGTGTCTGAAAATTAGGCAATCATTCTCGAGTTTGGCTACATTAGCCATATAGACAAACTGGAAGAAGAAAAACGAGAAAAAGAGTGCATACCAGTGGAGCAGTCAACACCAGTGTAGCCTTTATTACATTCACACAGCCCGTCAGAAAGGCAGCTTCCACGTCCGTTACAGTTGCTTGGGCAGGTGCCTGCAAATATCATAATTTCAGTAATGGTTCTAGGTAAATGGTGCATCATAACTTGGTAAAACATTGCATCTTGCGTTCAATACAATAAAAACCATGAAACCCTATATGAGGAGCTTACGTTTACTACAATCAGAACCATGAAACCCTAGAAAACAGTGACATCTTCCTTCAACACAGTCTCCATTGAAATTGCATGACTTTGGACATTGTCCATTTGCAGGAACTAGGCCTTTACTACAGAGTTCATCGTACGCCGGGCATAACAATTCCCCTGAAAGAGGAATATTTCAAGCTTTAATCATGGTAATGCACATGGAAAGATTAAGAAGGAAAACGATAGATAGAACAGCATCATTACCATTAAATCCTGGGAACTGAAGGGGTCCACCAGCTTCAGGACATACTTTCCACACCCCATCCACAGCAACCTGAAAATCGATAAACAATTAAATATGAGACAAGAAGATTGCAGGGGAAATAAAATATGAAGCAGATTCAAATATAAATATAACGCTCGTCTATTTTATGGTTGATAAAGCTACTGCAATCCCCAATGTGCATCCAATAATCTAGAGCAGATGAAAAAGGGCACAATCATTGGAATAACATACCTCTAACGAATCGTTAATACATCTGTGCTGATAACATCCATTTCCTTGGGTCATAGATCCCCGTACAAACCCTGTACGTACCAAGGATGAAGCCATACACCTACAAATGACAAGATGAATAATCATTAGCAACATCTTGCAATTTATAACTGCATCCAACATCTCAATAAGAAAGCAATGTTCCTATTATAGGGTGGAAATGGCTTTGAAATCTCACCTAGAGTTACTTCCTCGTACTTCACCCAACATTCTGTCAGGTGGTAGAGCGCTGTTAGTGTCAGTACAAGATCCATCAGAGTAGGCAACGAAATAGGTGCAATAATCAGCCAGTGGGGACTGCCCACCTGAAAAGGTCATAAGAAACAGAACTCACATCAAGCCTCAAACCAAGTATTATAGGTAACCGATATTACAATACCCCAAATGATAAAATGCTTACTAACCAGTTCAAATATGATACAGTAAATTACAAATGCAAAAATTATACCTTTGTTAGCCTGGGGAAAATAGCGTGCCCACTGGGGTAGGTCTCCACTGTAACTTACAATTGGACAGTAACCTTCTGCTTCTCTGTTGTATGTACATCCTGACAATTGGGTTGTGTTGCAGTGATATGCCCCCTTCCAGAAATTGCAAGGGGAAGTAACAAATTCAGTTCCTTGGTTGCGGCCCCAATCAAGAGTGTCCGCCATACTATAATTAGCCTGGTACCATCCACTATCTTCTAATAAAGCGAGTGTCATTTTTGAAACCACAGATCTTGTATCCACTGACCCCGTCATAATTTCATTCATTAGAAGTCTTTTCTCCCAGTGTGACCCTGAAAGTTATTAGATGTACAATGATTATTAAACATTTAAATGCTATCACAACTATGTTGGTATAAGTCCTTTCTTACTATCTATCAACTGTAAAGATTCTTTTTTTGGCATTTCAAACTCTCCTGAATATAGTACATAAAAATATTGTTCCTCATGTTATATAACTGATCATCCATAAATTTTAACTAAAGTACAGCATATTGGTGATATAACACTGCAACATAGCGTACAACTTTTAGAGTACCTGATGTGCCACGCCCTCCACCATCTTCTAGCTCTAAACCCGTGAAATTCTCAGAGAAAGCCTGCCAGAAAAACATTCAACCATTAATTTTCTCCGAAAATATATAGCTTTCTTGAGCAGCACAGCAAATCCATGCACAATAAATAGAGTAGATTTTTACCGTATAATGATATCTTGAATGCATGACTACACGTGGAAGAACCACACGAGTCACCATACGCCCAAGCTTTTCATCCATTATTTGTTCTGTAACCTATAAATTGATAGGAGGTAAAATTTTGGGGCCAAAGTGTCGAATAACTTTCCATAATCAACCATCAAAGAAACAGCATATGTTTTTCAAAAATAAATTTCAGAGGACAAGTAAAAAAGGAAAATCTAAAAGTTCCTAAAGGCTCTTATGCAGATCATGAGCTATTGTCTGAAATGTTGCGACAAGATGCAAGGATTACGCTTTCGAAAGAAGAAGAATAGTATTTTGGTACATTGAATACGATTAGAAAGTAGCATGCTGGTTAAAATTTCACTCAATTGACTGAGATTGATAAAGGCAGAACTCAAATTCTAGTCAAGGATTGTATCTCATTTCTTACAATTCCAAAACACCTAGATGGATACAAATCTTATAGGCCTTAAGAATGGGGGGAAAATGATCATGGCAGAGATGTATTATTTGAAGTTTCCAAAAGTTAAAACCAAAATACATAGATTTCAACTGGTTGTGAAGGAATATTTTGATGCATTAGTAATAGTCTTTACCTGACTACGCCTTCTTTTCCTTTCATCCCTAAAATGAGCAAATGCATGGGGATCAAAACCGAGAACATGCATAACCTGAAAGGATCACACATTTTAATCAATAAGAAAGCACATCCATGTTTTCAAATTTCATTAAGAGCCAACTGACCTCATGTATGAGAGTAGCGGAGAGTAAAGTTTCTGCTTCAGCCGTCAAATGGCGAGGAGCAACATTTACATGTCCTGTCCCCCAAAAATATAAAAAGATACTATCAGTCCTGATTTATATTGCAAGAAAGGCACAAGTATGTCTAGGAAACAATGCTCAATGAACGAATTACCAGCAATTGCACGGCCCCATTGATCACGTTCGCAAGCCACTGCCCATGCAAGGGTGTTCCCAGTGGTAGGTCTTGTTGTCACCAGAAGAACCAGGTCTGCTTCAGCAACACCCTCTGTAAAAGAACAACAATATGGTTAGTAGGATACTAGTGTATGTGCACATAATAAGACTTGCCACAAAAAACTAAAATCAAATGAAGCAATGAGCTTGATACACAACGGCCACCCTGCAAGTAAGATACCTTCAACATATTCAAGTGGCAGTTGTACACCTCCATCCTGGCCACATGCTGAATACCCACTCAACCGCAAGTTCCCCCTCACAGGTTCAACAGCTAGGGCTCTCTTGAACCAGTCTGCTGTTTGCCCTAGAGCCTGCATTTAAATACTTCTGAAGATTAGTTTCATGCATGCTTCAATTTTCCTGGACAGAGTAACATCATTATGTATCACTGCCAATACACTCATCAACCATGTGCAAATTATATCTACTATGAACTGACATAGAAACTGTTTGATTAAGCAGAATCCAGAGACAAGAAGCAGCACGAACAAAGTAGAATAAGAACAATATACAATGGTTGCATGAAGTACTAACTCGAAAAAATAAGACAGGTGGATACCAAAGTACAATCTAACCTTGCGAAGGCGTTGTCTTTTGTCCTTCCCAGCTATATCATCCAAAGTGCAGCTATACCAGCAATCACCAGAAATTGGAGGATTACAAGAAGGAGAGCCAGGAAGAGAAATAACAGGAGGCTCCCCAAGCTTCACAACATCGCCAACATTACGACAATCTCTATCAGGAGAGTGACCAACAGCATCATAATTTAAATATATTCTAATAGGCCTTTTAATATCCTTCTGCTGTTCAGAGTACTTGGAAATTCCAAGTAATGCCCTACCCTTTTGGTGAAGGGGTTTTGATACACCAGACCCCTCATACACCTGCGGGGTAACAGTGTACACTTTGCGACCAGGTCGCCTCCGCTGTTTGATTATCTGGTCATGAATGCAGGAATGTGAAACAATGCTATCGGATAACAATTCTGGGCTTTGCCCTTGCAGAGTGCTTTCTTGGAATGATGCATTACTAGCTTGCAACCATATAAACAGCAATATAACCTGAAGCAAAACAAAAATAAAAAACCACGTTTGTCAACAAAGCTAGCAAATTTAAACACCTCGGTTTTCAAAAGAGACCCAAACTTAATGTTGACACAAATTGGAGGGGGAAGATCAACCACTCTACACACAATCCCAATACAATCACAAAACCAAAAGCAATGGCCGATCTAACATATATAGTCTCAGAATAGCTAAAACGGATATCAAACTACAAATTTTCCAAATCCTAGTAGCTCAAATTAGCACATAAAGTGAATGCCAGTGTTTCATCTCGCTTCGACCCAAATCTGCTTCAACCTCAAAAAACATGAACACTAAAATTGACCAAACCCAACCCACAGATCAGCTAAAATCTATTGAAAAAAAGAAACTGAAATGTGACCCCTAACAGTGAACAGTTTCCACAAAAGGAAAGTTTAATTAGATGGAAGCATAAACAAGCAAATAGCTTGGAAAGTGGAAATCCAAAGTTTAATTAGATGGAAGCATAAACAAGCAAATAGCTTGGAAAGTGGAAATCCAAGCCGTACTAAACACAGCTGCTTCCATGAACCTAATCAAAGTAAAGGAAAGTACTAACCCGCTGTTTGGTTCCCGGGAAAATGAAATAACAAAAAAAACAGGTAACAGACAACAAATTTAGGGTCATTGCAGTGCCAAAATCCCAAATTCTCCCATCTATTCCCGCAATTTCTCAGCAACCAAACACACCGTAAAGTCCTAACTCAAATTTTCCAGGAAAAAAAAACGCAAAAAACTTAAAACTCCAAATCGTCTAAGTGAAAAATAAAATTGAAAAAACTGAAAGGGCTGACCTTGAGGACGACGACGGCGAATCTGGGAGAAGGACATTGACTACGCCGCATCATCACCTCCATGAAATGCGGGAAACTGAAACACTACGGGCATCGATTCCATCAACTCGCCGGCGATTTTCCGAACGGCTTTAAAACCCAGAAAAATTGCTGGCTCTTCTGCATTTCAATCGACACAATAATTTAATCAACGAAAACAATCTATTTCCCCTTTGAAAAAGAAACAAAAATCGACGGAGACCCCTTTTGGGCTTTTGGGGTTGGATTCGACAGCGCCGTACAGTGTGGGTCTTAGGTGCCTCGAGAGCATAAAAAAATGCTACTGCTTTCGACGACTGATTCGAACGAGGAGCTCTCTGGTGCGGCCACTGAAAGCTTCGGTCTTTCGGGAATGCGAAGAACGCGGAATCAGTGACAGTGGAGACGAAGAAGAAGAGGAAAAGGAGGAGGAGGAGGGGGGGAGAGAGAGAGAGAGAGAGAGAGAGGAGGAAGAAGAAGAGGTGCTAATGCTACAAAATCATGTGGATTGGGTGAGAGTGGGTGCAGCTGATGATTTTATTTAATCTTTTTTATTTTTTTTATTTGCTTTTTTATTAGGTTAGTAATTTGAAAAAAGGTGGAACGCAAAAGGACCACCATGTTGGGTAGAATTACGTTAGGCCCCATTCAACGTTTGATAATCTCGTTCATCAATTCTGTGTGTTTATTAATGTTAATGTCGCTTTAACATTCCGTAATTCGAAACTCTTATAAATTATGTTTTGTTTTCTGGGAAAATGCTTGGCGAAATATCGAAGCTTTATTCCACCTTGCCATCTCAATTTTAAATCGGGAACTTTAACGAAAAGCTTCTGGTACTGTTCACTTTAACGAAAAATCACATTTTTACACTAAAAAATCAATCCTGGTACTATTCATTTTACCCTTTATTTTGTTCTTATCATTAAAACTCAAAGTTTCAAACCATTTTCATTAGTTTTCATTTTTAAATTTGGTTATGAGCTTCTTAAACTTGTAATTCTTTTCAATTTTTTCACATTGTTGCTTTTGCTAACTCCGAGGTGAAGAAACAAGCCCATTAGGCCATCTCCAACCGAGGGCGGCCTAAATGGCTCGTTTTAGCCCTCTGACCCTCTAAGATATTAATATTTTAATGAATAGTACATGGTCATATTTGCCTCCATCTCCAACAGAGGGCCATAGGGCTCGTTTTAGCCTTGTCACAAAAAATCGTCTCCAACCGAGGGCTAAACATAATTTATTATTTAAATTTAATGTTATTTAATGTTGTTTCATGTTACTTAATTTAATTTAATATTGTATAATGGCTTAGGAAGTTATAGGAAAAAAATATAATTTTAAAAAAATATGAAACAAATTTTGTAAAATAGAAGTTATAGGAAAAAAATAGAATTTAAAAAAAAATATGAAACAAATTTTGTAAAATAGAAGTTATAGGAAGTTACAGAAAAAAATAGAATTTAAAAATAGAAGTTATAGGAAAAAAAAGTTTGTAAATAAATAAATAAATGAAACTGTAAAAAAATAAAAAAATAACGGCTAGCTGACGTCAGCTAGCCGTTGTATTCAAAATTTTCCCTACTATTCGTGTCGATTATAACCGACACTATTGCTCTCATTCCTGTCGGTTATATCCAACAGTTTTAAGCAAAAAATTTGGCCAACCCCCTTTGGCCCTTTCAGATTTTGTGGGGCCCATGAGCCCTCTGACCTAGCCTTCGGTTGGAGACGATTTTCGAGCCATTTTCGACCATCTGGCTCTCTAGACCATTCGATTGGAGATGGTCTTAGATTCTTCCATCTCACTAACTAAAAAAAGGGCATCTCGCACTCTCACCTCGCTTTTGGCGCCTTCTACTTTCATTCACAACCCAAGCTTCGATTTCAATTTGAACTAAATCATCATATCCAAATTACGATCGGCGGTTTCACCAATCATCCATTAACGCGTAGCCTTTACTTTGTAACCTCTGGGATTACATAGATCTAAGGGCTCGAAACACTGTATTTATTGTTGGAACCCCTGTCTACTACGCTCTGAGACATCCGAGAAAATTTTACTTCACAGAGAAAAACGGTCAAATTGATGGTGGAATTTACTACAAATGCGTAGTTTCAACTCAGCTTCATTTTATTTCTTATCATATATCAAAATATTATTAATTATTTTTGTGAACATAACATTATATTTATGTACATCTCACTACAAATTGATCTACACGTGATAAAATTAACTAAAAGTTATGATAAAACTTACAATTAAAGCAAGAATGACAAAACTAAGGTTTTAAAAAGCTTAAATTGAAATTTGAAAATTCGAGATCCAAAGCTCAACCGAACCGGGCAATACATAAAAGTTTTTGGTTTGGTTTTATGTGGTGGAGTTGTTTTGATTAATGTGTAAGCTAAGCAAGGAAACTCATATCGATATGAATTGGCTTTTATTCGTTTTTTTTTTCCTTTAAAAATGTAAGTGGATCAGGTCGTAACTCATGACGGTCCACCACCGCAACATGTGGATTAATTAACTTATCAATTATTAAATTATTCATAACACTTTAATTTTAATTTTTTTATTGGTGGTGTGGTGCATCATATTTATTAATAAAGCAATGCCTGAATACTTAATAATGAGTAGAAACTTCTACTCAGAATTCTTCGTGTTTGAATTACATAGTTTTGTGTTTATGGTTATAATTGTTCATATTTTAAATTACTTTGCAGAGATCATTTTTTGCAAAACAATGAATTAAAAAAAGTTATTTAATCAATCTATTGTAGCAATTACATAAACGATTCGTAATGCTTTTATTAATTTCGTTCATCTGTTTTTATACAATTTGATGATTAAACGATCTTAGTTTAAATTAATTTTTTACAAAAACAATTCAAAGCTGACGTAAATTTATTCGAGCACATTCGTTCAATTGATTGGTTAAAATACATTTACAAAAATATGATTCCAGGCAAAACATTCTTACATTTCTGTCTGCAAAACATGAAGCAATATTTAGGCCCCTTTGTCTGTAATCTTGCTTTCTTGGTAATGTTAATTACCTTTGTTCAAAAAAAAAAAAAAAAAAAAAAAAAAAAAAAAAAAAAAAAAAACATGAAGCAATATTACCATTATTACAGCTCAGTGGGTGAAAAGAGTAAATGCCCGACAATCACAATAATTTATCTGCTCAATACTTTCTCTTCGTTTCAACTTTCAAGTAAGGTAGACAGTTCACGTTTGTATTGATTTTGTCATTTAAATTTGAAATTATACAATCTTGGGATATTTAAATCTGAAATTATATGATTTTTTTTTATTAAATTTAGTCTATTTGTAGAATTATATTAGTTTATTTTATTCACTGCAAATGAATGTCTTAATGATTTTGAATTTGCCTAATTTCTATCAAAGAAGAAAGTTGTACTAAAATATAGATGGTTCGAATCGTTAAAATACTTTACAAAATGAGCCTATAAAATAATTATCAAAATGTGTGTCAAAAAACGTGTCTCCAAATTCTAAACCATTAACTTAAACCAAATGTTAATTATAAGAATCAAATTTGTGGATCTAATTAAGTCAACCAAATCCAGATCTTAAAAATGGTAGGATTTGATAGTGTGGGCAAGCCAAAGCTATAAAGTTTGATGTGCTTATATATTTAACTGTTATCTGAGTGACTGCTCCTCAGAGAGATTCAGAAAATTATTGATAGTTAGGTACACATATACTCATAAGTCCATGCCTACAAATCTCAATCTCGTAAAGTAAATATTAACTTGGTCAAAAATTGGAAACTCTGACGGTGTCACAAAAAATTATTGTCAATGTGATGTCTAGGCCTATCGAAATTATACGGTCGTTGGTCCCTTTCAACTCGAACAATGTTGACTCCCATGACATATTTGATCCATTGCATTATATAAACTGCAGAAATATATCGATTCTTTTCGTCAAAGATCTACACAGAAAATGAGACTAAACAATCATGATTTATGAACACGAGATTCACAACAAATATTATAGTTAAACGAGACATTTTCGAAAGTCAAACTCTTTAAGAATTTTCTGTCATTTCAGACTTTAACATCAATACTCTTATGTCAACAAAAAAACAACTGACACAAGATATCTTGATAACTACAACAAAAAACAACTAACACAAGACATCTTTAGGCGCGCTTAGTGCCCGTGATTAAAAAAAGGCCTCTCGCACGCACGTGAGTGCATGCGGAAAGGCTAGTAATACATTGTGTCAAAAACATAAGGTGACAGAGAGTCCATCGAGAGTTTACTTTTGAAACTCTTCCTAGCATTTCTCTTATATGTAGTACCACACAAAAGATAAACTCAAAATAGGTAGTTATGAAAGGTTTTATTCTTTTGTTTCATTATAAAAACCGAAAACTAATTAAAACGTGAAAGAAAAGAACGAGAGTCGAACTCTTACTTTAAAAATTGTAATATTTGTTTGATGATTGAAGATATAAGTCGTTGAATATGAAGTTTTGAATCACAAACTACTCATCTCTTGTCAGTCATCATTCTTAGCTTGTATATTGTGATACTTAAACTTAACTGTGATTTAATAACGTTGTAATTAAACGATGATTGGTACTAAAGCTAGCCTAACTTCTTAGCATCGAACATTGGAAAGGGAATTTGGGCAAGAAAGGAACTTTCAAACCAGCTTGTAATATATTATACATATATATCTGAAGTAAAAAAAGGTATGCCATAGTTGGGTTGGAACAATTCTTAGTTGAATGAAATGATGGAAGCAACAAAGAAAAACCTCAAAACCAATAAAAGACCTAAAACCAGGAATTTCTTAGGGGAAGGGCATAAAAATGAGAAGGGCAGTTGGGTTTGGTATTTTGGCTGACCTACATCCTCGGTTAAGTATATTTATTAAGGATAAATTAGGTTCTCATCCTTATTTTTACTACTCCATTGATTAAAATCATATTCCTTTTCAATTTTTGATCAAGGTTATTGGGTATTAATAGCATCATTAATTATTTAAATAATAAATTTTTATTTTTATTTTTAAATATATTCATTTAATGTTAAAAATGTTACAATTAGTATATTTATATTTATGAATAAATTTTTTATCATATATTTTTAGTTTGTACCCATTTTTAATTTGTACCAATTTTCTTTTCAATTTTTTTTTTGTACCCACATATTAATTTCTTTTTATGCCCATATTTTTTTAAAGTTTATTTGTATTTGTACCCATATATTTTTTTTATTTGTACTTTTTATTTTTGCTAAATGTACCCATGCTAATTATATGTACCCATTCATGTAAAACTTTTTAATCTTAAAATGTACTCATTCTTAAATATACCAATTTGTTATATGTAAAATGTACTTTTTTTTATATAAAATCTATTCAATTTTTTTTTAATCCATTTTTAAACTTATATGGGTACATTTTTTTTTCTTTGGTTTTAAAATGTATCCATGTCAAATTTAATCGAATAAATTTACTAATGTTAGTAGGTCTAATATCTTTCTCTTTTTTTGTGATTTTGAAGAATGTACCCATGTTTTGATACAATAATTTTTTTGGTTAATTTTGATGAATGTACCCATGTTTATATATATACACACACAATAGTATATTTATATTTTAATATTTTTAATCCCACAAATTATGGGTTTTTTTAATTTAAGATCTCATTTATATAAACAACTAAAATTTCTAATTTTTAATTTAAAAAATATAGTAACGTACATAGAAATAAATTATCACATTAATTTCAAGGACCTAGATCAAAAATAAAAAACCAACAAGGTTTCAATCAAAGAATACTCATGGTCAAGGACCGCATCCAAAGTCTCCCATTTATTAATTTCTTCATACTTTGACGTTCTCTCCTTCACGAATCACATTTGCTTAGTGGAAATCTAATTAGGTTGTGTTCCCTTAATTATATTTTATTATATAATTAGGCATAAACCAATCCATCATTGTCTACAAAGGTGGTCGCTTACTTATATATTAGTTAGAAAACAGCTCGTCCAACATATCAAAAAATGAATATTAATATAAATTTTTTATTAAATAAAATTTTCTTGTTGGATTTTTACGTGTTGTTTGCTGATTACTGAATACTGTACTACTGTTTACCCCAACGGGAAGGATCATAGTTTGATCGAGTGATGCAAATGGTCCCGGTTCGGTATACTGCTTAAAATTATGTCGGAGAGCTGAAGAGGTGATATTTTCTGATCAAGCTACCATTGATGAAACAAACTAAGAAGGTACGCATAGGTCAGCAATATATTCAAGAAAATTCAGAATAACAACTACCTACAACTAACAATCAAGAGTTAAGAATTTTTGGAGGGGTGGGATACTTTTTTTTCTTTTATCTGCCTCTTATGTGTGGAGGAGTGATTTGCTTCGTCTTCAAAGTTGTTAAGATGGAGTAGGCTAATTTTAGTTCGGTAGGGTGGACGAATTTTCATTAAGTGAACAAATTTCACAGCAATCTAATAGCATCAAAAAATTCATTTAATGTTGGAACTAAAATATGAAACAAATGGCACCGATGATTAATTCATGTTCTTTGCATGAATTTTGCTAGTTTAGACATTGTGCATGTATGTGCGTTTTATGATTACATTTCTTAATAATATGGAAGTTAACACTTTATACTAGTGTTTGCATTGCGTATCTATATATAATTATCAACCTTCTACGCAGGCGAACTAATTAAACCCAACATTGATCGTGTTTGCACATGCAAACCACGATCACTCACTATCCAATTGCCATGTTAGGGTTTCTACGAGAGGTCCTAACAAAAGCTGGGATTTGCTTCTTTGGTGTTTAGTCAGAAGCTTGATCCAACATGGTTAGATCGAGTTATGGAACAAAAAGGAAAAAGACCATGTTTCTTCCTCTTTTGGGTTGAATGCACGAAGCAAATACCAAAAGCTCACTAATTATCAACATCCTCCTGAAAAGGACTCCCACTCCGATTGACCTTTTTTTGTTCATCAACGTGTTGCCTTTGAAAAAGGACCATCGGTTTACGTCAAATTGCTAAAATTAAACGCTTAGCATGGTGAGAGGTTGTTGCAAGAAGAAGACGACTACTTTTATCGCCACATGAAGTTATTGTTTCAGGGCCAAATTAATTTTGTACATATTTAAAAGTGGAACGCATATAAACTAATCATTCACCTATATAATAATACTGTGACAAATTGGGATATGGATGAAACATAATGAAATAGTGCCGTTTTGAGGTTCCATATAAAATGAGGCATGAAATGGAGCCACTACGAAAATGTTTCGGGGGTTACAAAGTAAACTTTGAGCTCAGTACACATCAATTTTTCCGTTATGCAAATATTTCTAAGTAAAGTGGTTGAGTATATCATTAAAAATGAAATTGAAAAAGGGAACCATTTGAAAAAATAAATATTCTGTTTACATGCGTTTTTTAATTTATTTCAGTTTAATCAAATTAATTGCGTCCTTTCCCCTAGCATATATACTTTCCATGATAACTTCTGTTTCGTCTGTAGTTTGAAAAAGTTGTTATGGAATCGAAGCATCGATCTATTAAGAATGCAGCTTTAATATAAAAAGTCGGACCATGCTAGAAAAGTTAACAACTTGGACTTTGAAATGATAATTAAAGTGGTTAGCGATAATATGCTTTTGAATTTAGTATTTCGTTTACTCGGGCTAAGTATCATTTCTCTTGATAGATTACAATATAACTCATGAATATTATTTCTTCGTAAATTTCAACTTACTATTCTCAAGTTTCGTGGTTTTCAACATTTAGTATATGAAATTTTTTTCGTTCTAGAGTCATACCTAAAGTGTTAATTTTGGAACAGTCTCATACATCCTTTAGTCTAGCTGTTATGTCTCCCATTAACTGATGACGTGACGCCCACGTGAACACTGATAGAACGCCACGTGTCATTAAAAAAATTAATTTAAAAACAAAAAAAACAAAAAACCAAGAACCCACTTCTTCTTCCCCACCCGATCCCCTCCACCCCTCCATCCTCTCCACCCCTTCGTCTTCTCCACCCGAGCACCCCCTTCTCCCTTCTCCCATGCTCCACCCATCCTCCATCACCTACCCCTTGCCCACCCGAGCCACCCCTTGTAGTTCAATTTACTAACGAGCTCGACTCGCTCCGCGGCCTCTGCAATTCTCACCCTGCGACCTCATTAACGGCCTCTTGGATTCTCACATCCGCGACCTCTCTCTTTTTGTTCAACTCTCCCAGTCTCTTTCTTCCTTATGATTAAGTTTCCTAGAGTTTGTTATTTTACAAACCAAACTAATTAAATTGAACTACAAATCAAATACCAATTTCATATAGCAATCTCCCTTACGAGACTCCATGGAAGTTCTCGATATTTAACATAAAATGTTTCTATCTGTTTCTCAGAATGAAAATCACAAAGCAATTTTCGCTAGCTTCTTCTTGATGATGAAGGACTCGTGCGACGGCACCTTCGGTGGGGTTGGAGATGGGGGATGGGAGAAGGGGTGGCTCGGGTGGGCAAGGGGTGGGTGATGGAGGATGGGAGAAGGGAGTGCTCGGGTGGAGAAGACGAAGGGGGTGGAAGGTATGGAGGGGTGGAGGGTGGAGGGTGTCGGGTGGGGAAGAAGAAGTGGGTTCCGGGCTTTTTTTATTTTTTTATAATTAATTTTTTTATGACACGTGGCGTCTTGTCAGTGTCCACATAGGAGTTACGTCATCAGTTAATGGGAGACTTAACAGTCAGACTAACAGATGTACGAGACTGTTCCAAAATTAACACTTTAGGTATGACTCTGGGACGAAAAAAAATTCATGTACCAAATGTTGAAAATCACAAAACTTGAGGGTAGTAAATTGAGATTTACTCTTATTTCTTAAAGGAACGAAAGCAGAATAAGAAATTGGTAACTCAAGTAACTAAGAATATTTATCTTTGCATATGAGATTATAGTTAAGTTAAGTTAAGTTCTCTTCCTCCTAATATCAGTTTGTGTTTATATATAGGGATTTATTATTAGCATTTCAAAAATTTCATTATACACTCCTCACAAGTGTATTTTTCTTTCTAATTATAGGAGTTTAGAGTGTCAAATGAGATCTGTGAAGTGCTAATAACAATTTCATATATATATATATATATATATAGAAAAGGAAGAGATAATGTGTTTCTTGGTAAATTCATTGGCTTTTTATATTTCATTTCATTTATTTTATTTTTTTGGGGTTACGACAAAATGTTCAATCTCCATGTATAGATGTGAGAAACGCGTTGAATAATGATTGAATAACGATTAATGAATTAATGATGGTCCTTGAACATTATTTAAGATTGGATTAATCATGTAATTAAGTGAGCAAAGATCTCATTGAGAGGAAGATTACAAACAGAAAGAGACACGCATGGAGGTGTCGTGAAGATGTATAGATGGCAGATCCCACCACCGTCAATGGGCTGTGCATGGTTCCAAATTAGCAAGGAAATTCAACAAATTTGTGATAGCAACATGCCACATTATGCATAAGAAATGCATAACTTTGGTAGGTACCTACCCAGTTGTAGTACCCCCAACAAAGTATAATGGATTTGTGGCAGAATTATTTGTCCTTTTAAATTCTTGAACAAAAAGGTAAAAGAAAAGTGCAAGCAAACACCACACTGTGTGGGCTCTTTTGCCACATGAAATGTCCTAATCCAAAATCCAAGTTGCTTCAGTGGAACAGTACTGTATGTGTTTGATGCACCTAATCCATATCCGCATATGCATGTAATTATATTCTTCTGTTTATATATCATACATATGTTTCCATGTTCGGTTCACTCTATGGTCTCCAGTTGGGACCATGTTTGATGACCATTAGGCTTCCAAACCAAGAACGTTCATGCATGCACGTATAATGATAGTATTTCAAGTAAACCACGCAGATGTTGTACAAAAAAAATGAGAATGTGATTGATTTGAGTACAGTCTTAATTAATGGCATTCTAAGCGTAATTCAATTTCTCTCTTTTGAAACTTAAGCTATTAAGAAATTGATCAAAAATGTATATCAAACTAACACTCTTTTTCGAATTCGACTTTGCATGAAATAATTGAAAATATTTGAGGCTAGGGAGATTTACAGCCTTAATCCCCCTCAACCGGATCTCTAATACCATATGAAAACATTAATATATATAACAATGTGTGATTGATTTGGACACTCCATTAACTAATAAAGACATTCAAATATATTTCAATTCTCACTTCTAAATAAGAAAGTGTAATCATTTTTAATCATAATATGAAAATCTGTTTATTAGAGTATTTTTAATCATAAATACCCAAATTGTAATCAATGGTAATAAACATCTCAGTTGATAGATTATACAAGATATAAAAACTGATAAT
Source organism: Cotoneaster glaucophyllus (assembly GCA_036320875.1). Lineage (NCBI taxonomy): Eukaryota > Viridiplantae > Streptophyta > Magnoliopsida > Rosales > Rosaceae > Cotoneaster > Cotoneaster glaucophyllus. The sequence goes on along the minus strand of CM070073.1, from coordinate 1,752,601 downwards.
TCCTTTAAAATACTGTGAAACCATTTAGACCAAACCCAACCCTAGGCTAAATGCTATTTTTTAGGTTTTATTCCCCCCAAACCCCAACCCAACCCATACTAAAAGTTAAAAGCCAAATTCCCTCCCAGAAAATGGTGTGGGCACCACCAGCGGGACCCCACCCATATGGGCATGTCTCCCAGGATTTATTGAATTCAACGGCTGAGATCGAATATAATCAAATCTAACAGTAAAAAAAAGATCTAACGGCCCAAATTTAAATCCAAAGGCTAAAGTAACTAAACAAATTATTTAACTCAAAATTCACCCAAATTTAGTGATTTTTCAATATTTATCGGAATTTAAATATTTTTAGGTTAAAATGTTCATAAAATTAAATTATGATAGTGTACATATTTTTTTTAAAAAAATTACTTTAAAAGAAAAAATTAGCCTAAATTTATTTTTTAATAATCTCGGGCTAAAAAATTTAGGCCAGAATGACTGGAGCAAAAAAACTGTTTCTAGGTTAAAACCTAAATTTTCTGAGCTAAATTTTTTAAATTTTAGCCCAAGAATTGGAGATAGTCTCATTGTTGTTACAACTTGCATTGCATGATTTGCATCCTCCATTTCAAAAATAATGTGACCGGTTGTAAAATCATAAATTCACCCTGCATACCTTACAGAAACAGTCCAGTCTATTGGTTCAAGCTTCCTTGATAAATCACTTGTCCAAAACTTATGGAAGTTAGTTCACTATCAACATAACTCCTTTTATGTGCAATATTCATGTCATCTATTATGGAGAAATTAATATCGAAACGTGAATAGATTTTCAAATCTGTTCGTTGTATTGTCTTGTGATGTTATTAATCTATTTATATTCATATTATTCGAGATTAATGTTATCAATTCACACGTATGCACGTATGAGAAGAAGTTGATAAATGCAATGTGACAGTCTGCATATCAGTCTGCATATTCAGACTGAATTGCTCTCATATATTTAATGCGTTGCAAATTGCAAGCGTTGGCTCAATCGCATCCAAGGAAAAATAAGGAAAGACTGTTTGGATAGGGTAAAACTTAATTTCGATGGAGCTGTTAGAAATCTTATATTTCTTGTCTTGGTTGGTACGTCGAAAATCATAAAGGAAAAAGAGTGGCATCAACTTTTTTCTAATTTGCCAGCGATCCGGAAAGTGGACAGGCTAGCCATTTTTCAAGTGGAAAAACGCGGTAATTATCAAAGATGACTATATATCAAAACTCTCCATCTTTTTGTGAATTATACCATGCATAAAGATATATATATATATATATATATATATATGTGTGTGTGTGTATCATAGACATGAAGAGAAGGAGTACATGTAAAATTAATTTGAAATACTCTAAGATTATCACAAACTTGTAAAAATAATCATACTACAACAGTGCATGCTGATTGCATGCAAGTTTTTTCCACTTAAAACTCACAGCGTGGATTAATTAGGTCAACTATTTTGATCATACCCATGACCCTGTTCATAACTTCATGCAAACCCTAATTTGCACGCATAAATAAGTCTATTGGCAGACAACTACGGCATCCCAAATTAGAAAATTGAAAGGGTGGCAACTCGTATATATGCCAGTCTAAATCATGCGATCGAGACATGCAGCCCTAACACATCACACTTGTTGTTGCTGCTCAATATATATTTGCTACAAATAACAATCACAACTCGGTGGGCCATTGTTGGTTGTGGGTATAAATTTAAAAAAAAAACCTATGAAAACAAATTCCAAATTTTTTTAATAAATAAATACATAGGTGGAAACTATCACACGATTTCGCTCTCAAAATTTTGAAGTTTTGTTACGAGAACAAAAGCTGATGGTTACCAAACAAGAACCCTAGCGATATTTTTTCACTGAATTGACATGTCCAAGGTCACGAGAGATGGAACATCTTTTTATTAGGAAAAGAGACACAATGAGTGACTGCATGTGAAGTTATAAACTCCTATCATCTCTGTAAAAGCGATATGTGCGATGAAAAATGAACACCCAAATCTCTCTGCAACAAAAAACTTGACCTTTTCCCAGACATGGACTAGATTGGCCAACGTTGGCATGGAGGAAAATTGTTGGAATTTTCTTTGGTTTCTGGAAAATGTTGAATCTAGGATTTTGTTTTCATTGATCTGGGTCTTTTTGTTTTTGTTTTCATTGATCTGGGCCTTTTTGTTTTTATAAAGGCCCATAAATTCTTTCGTCATCGATAACAATGAGTGACTCTGCATGTGAAGTTATAAACTCCTATCATCTCTGTGAAAGCTATATGTGCGATGAAAAATGAACACCCAAATCTCTCTGCAACAAAAAACTTGACATTTTCCCAGGCATGGACTAGATTGGCCAACGTTGGCATGGAGGAAAATTGTTGGAATTTTCTTTGGTTTCTTGAAAATGTTGAATCTAGGATTTTGTTTTCATTGATCTGGGCCTTTTTGTTTTTATAAAGGCCCATAAATTCTTTCGTCATTGATAACAATGAGTGACTCTGCATGTGAAGTTATAAACTCCTATCATCTCTGTGAAAGCGATATGTGCGATGAAAAATGAACACCCAAATCTCTCTGCAACAATAAAACTTGACCTTTTCGCAGGCATGGACTAGATTAGCCAACGTTTGCATGGAGGAAAATTGTTGGAAGGCCAACGTTGGCATGGAGGAAAATTGTTGGAATTTTCTTTGGTTTCTGGAAAATGTTGAATCTAGAATTTTGTTTTCGTTGATCGGGGCCTTTTTGTTTTTATAAAGGCCCATAAATTCTTTCGTCATCGATAACAATGAGTAACTCTGCATGTGAAGTTATAAACTCCTATCATCTCTGTGAAAGCGATATGTGCGATGAAAAATGAACACCCAAATCTCTCTGCAACAAAAAACTTGACCTTTTCCTAGGCATGGACTAGATTGGCCAACGTTGGCATGGAGGAAAACTGTTGGAATTTTCTTTGGTCTATGGAAAATGTTGAATCTAGGATTTTGTTTTCATTGATCTGGGCTTTTTTTTTTTTTATAAAGGCCCATAAATTCTTTCGGCATCGATAACAATGAGTGACTCTGCTTGTGAAGTTATAAACTCCTATCATCTCTGTGAAAGCGATATGTGCGATGATAAATGAACACCCAAAACTCTCTACAACAAAAAAACTTGACCTTTTCCCAGGCATGGACTAGATTGGCCAACATTGGCATGGAGGAAAATTGTTGGAAGGCCAACATTGGCATGGAGGAAAATTGTTGGAATTTTCTTTGGTTTATGGAAAATGTTGAATCTAGAATTTTGTTTTCATTGATCGGGGCCTTTTTGTTTTTATAAAGGCCCATAAATTCTTTCGTCATCGATAACAATGAGTAACTCTGCATGTGAAGTTATAAACTCCTATCATCTCTGTGAAAGCGATATGTGCGATGAAAAATGAACACCCAAATCTCTCTGTAACAAAAAACTTGACCTTTTCCTAGGCATGGACTAGATTGGCCAACGTTGGCATGGAGGAAAATTGTTGGAATTTTCTTTGGTTTATGAAAAATGTTGAATCTAGGATTTTGTTTTCATTGATCTGGGCCTTTTTGTTTTTATAAAGGCCCATAAATTCTTTCGTCATCGATAACAATGAGTGACTTTGCATGTGAAGTTATAAACTCCTATCATCTCTGTGAAAGCGATATGTGTGATGAAAAATGAACACCCAAATCTCTCTGCAACAAAAAACTTGACCTTTTCCCAGGCATGGACTAGATTGGTCAATGTTGGCATGGAGGAAAATTGTTGGAATTTTCTTTGGTTTCTGGAAAATGTTGAATCTAGGATTTTGTTTTCATTGATCTGGGCCTTTTTATTTTTATAAAGGCCCATAAATTCTTTCGTCATCGATAACAAGCGGGCCGGCTTAATAGGCCTAGCAACTTCGGAAATTTCTTTTGGGCAAATTGTCCCATACTTCCACGGTTCCACCAGGAAGCTTGATGCTGCATTTATAGATTTTAGAGGTATTAGCCGATTCCTCCACCCTCTCCCACGAACTTGTAAGAAACTGGCAATTTCTCTCTTGAATTTCACTTTTAGCCGACTACCCGTCTGTACAATTTATCTCTTGAATTTTAATTTTAGTCGATTACTTCTTGAACTTTTATAATCGACCAATTTCCCTACTAAACCCTAAATTCAAATAAAAAAATTGTAAGGAGTGAACTAGCGGAAAAAAAAATATATGTTGTCCACATTGGGGATATAAATTTAAAGTTTTAAGGGGAAATTGGTCAATTATGAAAATTCATGGGGTAATTGGCTAAAATTAAAATTCAGAGTGGAAATTAGCCAATTATAAAAATTCAGGAGAGTACATGGCTAAAATTAAAGTTCATAGGAGAAAGTGACAGCTCCTTACTAGTTCAAGAGGGGAAATCGACAAATACCTATAAATTTTAAGGTGTTGTTTGATGTCTAAAATTGTATTGGATAGGATAATTACTGATAAGCTCATATTTATATATATTTTACATCAAATTCACTTGTCTTTTCTTAGTTAGTTCCTTATATTTTTGAGCTATTTACTTTGTTTTTGTGTTTTGTAGGATTTTTCAAGCAAAGAAAATAAAAATAGCATAAATGGGATTTTAAGTAACAAATTCGTTAAAACTGCCTGTGCAGGTCAGCTGACTTTGGAAGCAAGTTGCGGACAGCTCAGAATGAATTAGAGAATGAGCCTTATATGGTTGGAAAGCTACGGATGTCTATTTTCTGGAGCATTTCGCGGATTGTTAATATCATTTTTCTAGAAGAAGTTATGGCTGTTTTAACACTGAAAGATTGACAAGAGGCTGAGCAGTTTGTAACTGAAATGAAAGCAATAAACCTAATCAATCTAGCAGCCAAAACTGATGCAGTAAAGTACAAGCCAGCTGGCCCCTATTCAAATATCAGAGGAAATGAAATTGAAGATGAGGATTAAGTGGGAGTAATGGGCATAAAGGCTACCTAAAGAGTTACAATTGTTTTACCATTTCATCTCACTTATTCTCAACACTAAATGGCTGTTAGTGGGTGAATTAAGAAAAAGAAAATAGGCAGCAAGTTAAATAGGGAGAAAGCTGCAGGTTGCAGTAAAAAAGGAAAAGAAAAAGCAAATGAAATTTAATTAGTAATATAATTTCATATTTATTAAAGCAAATGTAAACTCCTGTAAAACTACCCTTCTCCTAAACCCCTGAAGACTAACTCTTACATCATTTATAGTGCAAAATTTGATGAATCAAATAAAGATTGTCAAAATTTTGGAATTTTAACATCAATTACAACATGAAGACCCAAAATTTGATCCAAATCAAAGTTGAAGAATCTATTAACCCAAATTTTGACATAAATCACAATATATAGACCCAAGAGGCGTAGAATCAAAATATACCTAAGATTTGGTTTGGGTGAGAGACTATAAATTCTCAAGGCATCTAGTGACCAAGAGAATGACACTTACTCTTACCTTTCAAAATTACAGTGTTAGGTTACAATTATGATCCACTTTTATCATATTTATTAAACTCTAAATAAAAGATTATGAAACATTGTGTTATTTACATGCACCAACATGCAGGAAAAACATATGGTTTCATATTCCAAGAGAAAAATAAGTTAAGGAAAAACCTCAACACTTAACCTTATTATAATGGTGGCTGCTCAGTATAGCATCTGATCGTCTCAAGGACCTCTTTGAAACCGCTGTGGAAACATGTGGTTGGGAATCTGGATGACAGCCTAGAACAACATTGTTTCTCAAAGCCTGATATTCATAAAAACCTGTGTCAGCTTTAAAAAATCCAACTATTTTCTGAATCACCAGCTACCATTCTTTGAAATCAGTTTCCTAGAAACAAAGATCATTCAAATGTCACTATTATTAAACCTATTAGCAAGAACAAAGATTCTTAAACTTCCTATTTCCATATATGAATTTAAGAAGGAGAGAAAAACAGAGTTATGCAAGTATAGAGATGCAGTTGATTTTAAGTTGTCAATGGGAGAAAATACCTAGAGTTGGAGATAAACTTGGTGAAAGCAGAAATCTTCAAGCTGCAAACAAATTGATCCTGGTTTTTGTCACAGAATGTCCTTTCATCACAGAAAATTATAGCAAAACTTTTCAAACTAAACAAAATTGTGTGAAATGATTAGGAAAGCAGAATTTTTCTAGACTATGCAGAGAAATAAAATTTAAATTTAAAAAAAAAAAAAAAAAAAAAGGTGAGTTCAAATAGCACTATATATAGGTACACTGAGCAATTATTTCAGTAAAGTAAGCAATTAGAAACAACACACAATTATAGTCAATGGGTGATGTAATGGTCAAAAACTATATAAACAATGTAGATAGATAAAAATTGAGCACTTACTTAAGTTGAAGGTTAAGAGAATGCTTTTAGTACCCGGAAAAGTATCATTAGATTGAGTTTGCTGCGATGATTATCTTCTCTGTAGAAAGCAGTATCAGATGAAAGTTGAAAAAATGTAAGGTCATGTTATATTTGCTAAGAATAAAAGTAGTATTAGTGAAACGGATGTCAAAATTTAATGACCTACAATACATTTTACTGAATTAACAATACTCGGAATACTCGTATCGTTAACCAAACACATATAAGTTTTTGCCATGCAAAACAAATTTTATGCATCTGTTTATATAAATAAGAGTTAACAGCTCCTTGTCCATATTATCTTTCCATTAATACCGAATTATCAAAAAATTAGAACCAAACAGATTATTTATTATTAACCTGCTATATATATATATATGTATTACTTTGCAACCACCAGAGAACACTATTTGACAACGAAAGAAAATGAAATGCCTCATCTTTGAGAAAAATTGATAGCATGAATGCAATGTGGGTGCTCATACGGACTGGCTCGAACTGTGGAAAAAAACCAACAAACTTCATTTTTGCAGTAAATTATAGAATCTAAAATCAACTGATTGAAAATAATTTAGCTTTGCAGTAAATTACGGAATCTAAAAACACAAACCAACTAAAAAGGTTCAGCTTTGCAGTGAATTTGTAAGGAGCTCAAAGACATTCGATTTGGTCATTTACATGCAGCAATAACAAAAAATACAGAAGACTATACCATCTCGCTTCTTTCATCTCCTGCAGGTTCTGAAATACCACTTGGTTCGCGAGGTGGCCATGCACAATGAGAGTCAGGAACTGGTGGAGGGCATGGGACGATTTTATTCTCTTTCCCTGCTGCAGTCAAACATCAAAACCCACAACCAAGTTCACCAAAAATGCACAGAAAAAATACAACCACCAAACTCACAAATTTAATCGAAGTACTCTTCAAAATCTAGAAAAAAAAATACTAAATCTCAGATTAAAATATCAAAAAACGCATAAGTTTAATGACGGATCCTCCAAAACTCTGAAATTTAAACAAAAACATGAAAAACTATTAACATTCAATTATATTAATTTGATCCAAGCTATGGGCGTGGAAAATCCTCAATGAAATACTCGCAAAAGACGAAAAATATATCATTTTAAACAGAAAAAAAAGGTACGAAAAATGCCTCAACAAATCGATGGAGCTGGATGGTCACAGCATCTTCTCTTCCGTTTATCCTCATACTCTCTACCCGCGTTCATGCCTGTACAATGGTCAAACACAACGTAAATTAATTCACAACATTTATAATATGATAATAAAATCATAATCATAATTAATTCAAAGAGGCCAGTTTAGGTGCTACAAATTCAGTGGTAAACTTTATATTTAATTCTTCCTACCATCCTTTTCCAAGAAGAAAAGCAAACAAATTCAACAGTATTAGAACTTTCGAACTTTATTAAGAATATTAGTCAATATGATGATGTTGGCTGTGATGTAGAGTTTAGAATACATCATTTTTCTCTTTCTGAAAACAGTAATCTAGCAATGCTGCCCAGAAATGCTAGGTCTATGAAGCTGTTGGCTGTGATGTAGAGTTTAGATGCCGTTACTCTTTTCAAAAAAACAACCAAATTAGGAATTAATTTGTGAAGAAACATAAAACAACCAAATCACCCAGTCATTCAATCGAATTAATCAAACCCCACAGGTCGGTTTCCATCAATAAAGAGAGGCAGAGATACATACATGCCTATTGATGTAGTTTTCGAGATCAGGAAGGATGTCAGGGTTGTACGGATATTATTTGTGAAAAGAAATTAGAAATCGGAATAGGGGATAATCCTGAAAACCAGAGTAAAAAATTTTACTCTCTATCTGTGGTAGAATTGAAAAAAAAAAAAAAAAAAAAAATCCCAAATTCAATCAAGAAAAATACAAAGTTTGCATGGAAATTTAAGCTTTACCTGTAGATTCCAAGTGAGAGAACTGGATGCCCAGCTTTTCGCACATTACCGAGTGAGTTTAGGGATCTGGGTTTTGTGTTTGCCGTTGAATTTAGGAACGATCCTGAGAAAATTGGGGTTTAGGGTTCTAGGGGTTTGAGTGAACCGAAATTGATTTGGATGAGCAATTTATAGTTTCGATTCGCAACGGAGGAGGAAAGAATGAAAGCAAGAGAGAATTAGGATATATGAGCAGTTATCGGGTTGGATTGGCACCATAGCAATAGCAAGAATTATGCAGTGGGGGAGGAAGCAACGAAACAGTGAGGGAAAAATAACAAAGAAGTCTCCGGAACTTCCACGCGTCGCCGAAATCCTTATTCATTTGACAGCAAAGCAATAAGGGCAAGGTTGAAATAACAGAAAAATCTGCGAGGGCAAAATCGAAAATTCACTGTGCTTATGAACAGTGTTTTAGGCTTTTTTCTCTTTTTAGTATATATAGAATTTAAACGGTGTGTGGCTCAAGAGGCACCTGTCACATTGTTTAATAAAGGAAATGGAACTCAGAGGAACTCAGATTTGTTATCAGATTGCATGATTTTTTATTAATATGGGACTCATTTGTGATACAATTTTTTCTAGACAATTTTTGATACATTTTTTGTGAAAATTACTTCGTAATATATTTTAACGATCTGAACCTTTTATGTTTTAATTCTTCACTCAAAAAGTACCCAAATTTATAGAACCGTATTAGTCAATTTTATTTACTACAAATGAATGTCTTAGTGATTTTAAATTTGTCTTTTTTTTTTTTTGCAAGGAATATCTATAAATGATGTTTTAAAAGATAGCTGGTTCAAATCGCTAAACTGCATTATAAAGTGCACCTCACAAAAAAACGTATGCCAAAAATTATATAAAAAAAATGATGCCAAGAATCTGACCCATTAAATATAAGGAAAACTAACGAAAAGGGCTTGAAAACTTTGAGTTTTAACGATAAGGAATAAAGGGTAAAGTGAATAGTACCAGGTTTGACTTTTTAGTGTTAAAATGTGGTTTTTCGTTAAAGTGAACAGTATCGTGGGTTTTTTGTTAAAACACCCTTAAATATATGTAAATATCTTAACTAAATATCCTAATATCATGTTTTGCGCACCAATTAACAAGTCGCCTTTAACTGAAACATAACAAAGTTGTTTTAACATTCGACTAGGCAATTTACTGTACACATGGAAGGATGACAACCGAACCTCTTTACAAGATTCCGAGTTTCCCATCGCCGGACGAAAGTTTTGTCATCGGCCGGAGATCGGTTTTTGGTTCAACAGTTGTAAAAAGTCCAAACACGTCCGAACCACAATTTCTAAACCAAGGCCAACTGGTTTGCTTGTTCAAACGACCATTACTCTTTGAACTCAAAATTTGTTTGATTTTTAAGACTAATAGAAGTTTTATTAACCTAGGCCTACTACGATGATCCCATAACCATTCCTTCTTCGTGATGAAACGACGCCGTATGATCCGAATTCGGATAAAACACTTTTCGGAGCTGGTTGTACTTTTCGACATCGAACTTATGAGCCTCCATGAGCCGCCGTTGCTTGGCCTTGAAGCGACGGTGGAAGAACCCATTGAAGGTGGGCTCCGTCGATGTTCGGAGGAAAAAGGCGTAGCCCAAGGCGAAGTCGATGGACGAGACGAAGAAGCAAATGGGCTCCATCACATCCCAGCTCAGCTCCCAGAAAGTGAGCCTCATGGCCCCGATCGTTTGAAATAACAAAAAGCCCAGCCCACAGTAGAGCTCCCCACGGACCAGGGCCCTGGCTTTTTGGTCAATTACCATCTTTTGAGTTTCCATCTGCTGCAGCTCATTTCTTCTTGGATCGTTCGGGGTGGGCATGGTTTGTGAGATTATGCTCTCCACTGATTTTGCCACCTGTACAAAAAAATGACAAAGTTTGTCAGACATAAACCAAAAAGAAAACTTCTATGCGACAATATGTTATGCCAAATAAACCATGCATTTAATAATTCATCACGATACGAGATATTAAATATTGTAATGCGTCACAGTTCGACAAATTAAGTGTTTAACTAATTATATTATTATCTTTATATATCAATTCGTATTTTCAGCTCGTGTGAAACGGCCAGCGATGATGAAGGTTCCTTAATCCTCCACCTCGAGGATGATGAAAATTTAATTCCAAACCACCCACCCACCCACCCAAACACCAAAATTCCACGGTTTCAGGGTACTCAAGGTCAATTTCGTAATTTTACAGATCATAAACAACAACAGAGAGAATCTACAGAAAAAATATTCAATGACGTGGCGGGAGAATATGAAGTTACCTGCTCCGGTCGGAGAAACACCGCGTTTCCCAAAATGATGACGTTTCCGGACTCGTCCATCATCTTCGCGAACTCAGCACCTTGCTCTTGGCTCCCGCAGCCTTCGACGCAGATCCGAACGAACTCCGATCGCGAAATGGAACTCTCCGGAATCTCCCTCAGCTTTGCCTTCAGCTTCTCCACCTGAGAAAGCCTCAGAATCTTCTTAGCGTCGCTGACCGAGATTCCGTACGGAAGCTCGGCGTTGGGGGCCCGATCTGGCTGTGGAGGGTCGATACCGCCGAAACGAAGCCGATCAGCGCTAATGTTGATGCCTCTCAGCTTTTCCCGGAGTTTTTCCCCGACCGGAACGTTCAAGAATTCCGGGAGCGTGGCTGCCGACTGTCTGTGGAGGAATCGCCTGAAAAATCCTTTCCGGGGGGTGTCCGTCGAGGTCAGATACTCCCTGTGGAAATTCGCCTGGACGGCATTCGGGGCCACGATGGTTTGGTGATCCGTTATCACCGACGATGGTGGCGTTAGGGACAGTCTGGTGGCGCCAAATGCGCGCTTAGCAAGCGGTTGACGGAGCGCCATGGATGAGTGAGAAAGTAGGGGGAAAGGGAGAGCTCAGACGGTGAGTGTATATGACGCTCTCTGTTGAGTGTTGAGCCGTTGGGAGTGAGGAGTTGTTATTTATAGGCTGAGTGTCCGATGTAAGCGGAACTTGTTGGAAGATTGATGTTACTGTTTTGGGGAACTTTATTTTTTATTTTACATTTTGCATTATCATTTTCTTTTATCAGAATTTTTGTTATTTTTTTTAATTTTATGATTATCCAAAGTTCATATCTGAAAATAATTATTTAATATGTCAAATCAATTAAAAAATTTGGTATTTGGTAGTAAATAACATCTTCATGATGAACCGTCAACTCTATTTTATGCATATGATTGACTAAAAGTTTTAAAAATTGAATAATTTGTTACTGATATAATTTTTGGATGATGATAAATAAAATGAATAGTTATGATTATAATGTTCAAACAATAAAAGTTTGTTAATCGTAAACGGAGTAACAAGTAAGTTCTCCCTACCGAAAACACAAGCATTATCCTAAAACAATAGGGGCCTACATTTTTTTTTTATTACTTTAGAGAAAAAATATCAAAATTAAAAAGCTATTGAAAATGAACAAGTTCTTGATATTGTTTTAATATCTGAAGGAATAAATATAGAATTTGTGTAATTAATAAAACCGGGTAGAGTTGATTTGAACGACACCAATTAGATTTGTATTCTACTTTGCAGGTAAATCACACGACTCTGATAAACTGACGTCATACAAAGGTATTTATGTTAGAAGACCATTTTAACCTCATATATTCTTCCCTAAAGCATGGAGAAGGTTATTTTGTTGTATCATGTTATGCAAAACTCAGGGTTACTCCAGAGGTTCTATCGTAATAACTCTCATTGATTATATTTGCCATTGTTCTCAGAAAACACACCTGAGATCAAATCTTCTGCACCCAAAATGAGTGTGGCCTTTGATCTCTAAATCACGAGACTCAAATAACATTGTGACGTACGTCCATCTTGCATGGTCAGCGCTAGCTTGCAAAGTTAGCAGTCATGCAGGGCATACGTAATCTCTGAGGTTTCTCACATATGAACATATACATGTCAATCGGGAGTTTTTCTTTGCTGCATGTTAGCCTTCTGGCCCTTACTATCCTTACGTGCCTGACATTTGCCCTCCAATGTCCAAACTGCTTCGTGTCATGGTGTTGATGCTTCGTTTGGTCAGGGCTTGCGTTGCTTTCCGGTTCATCTGGGGGAGATATTAATTCAATCGGTGCGTGAAGACAGAATTTTTTGGGTGTAATTGTGACACAGTTACGTGTATGATCGATCGTAATTGTTCATCCACACATGTCTTATGTGGTTGCTTAATTAATCATCCATCCCTAACAAGTTTGCTAACCAGAGTACACGATAAGTTTGGTGAGGCCTAATTAACCTACTTTGGATCATAAGTTAGTGAAAAATAGGAAGTTACATATTGAACATTTCATATACGTTTAGCAACAAAGTAAGTAATCAAGTGATACAAGTTCTACGAAGCCTTACAAATTGAAAATTATATGGATGACATGTCAATTCCAGAGAGACTGAATTGTCTAATCCCAAATTGATATTATTTATTTTAATTGAGTAGCACCAATGCAGCAAGAATGAGTGAGTTTTTATAAGGGCACTTAGTTTTATTTTAATTTGATATTGTTATATAATTCTATTTGATTGATGAGAGAGTGACAAGTACCAACGTTTGGGCCAGAGGTTCACTTCAGATTTTACTGTGAAGATCTCAAGAATCACTCAATCCGACTACTCAAACTGAATTTGACGGTCCTTAATAATTGATTATGTTGCCTCACCTCACAAAAAAACAAGGACTCCAATTTATGTTTCACACAAACCAAGAATCCGAATTTCTTGATCTTTAAGCTCCAGATACTAAGTTAAAGAGAGACCCAAATTCCAACCATTGACACTTATTTACTCACTTGCATTACAATAATGCTTTCCATTAATCAAAGCTTTCACATTGATCAATAATAACAATACGAGAAATGTTAAGGGGACTCTTTTAAAAATGAATTTTTTCGTGGATTCTCTTCTAGCTCATGTTTTTTGCACAATGTTTTATAATGTTTGCATGATAATTAACGTTAAACTACATGAGAGAGCAAATAGTTTATGAAGAGTCTCATCTTAAGAAAATCCCCTTAGCATTTCTCTAATAGTATAGCATGCATATAGGGGTTGCCTAAAACCTTAAATCCAGTGGAAAGGAGATTCTTAACTATCCCAACAAATAAAAGAGAAGCGAATGTCTACCAAAACAACCATTTAACGATTCATGAAGCAAAACATGAGAAGAATCCAAATATATATGATAGGACTCAGGAGGAAGAACCAATAATATTCACCCTTCGAATTATACCGTTTTGCAAATTCACTGAATAAGAATAAAAGAATCTCAAACAAATGGGAGTGTAGTGTATGCATGGGAATCTTATTAGGCTGTTGGATTCCAAATCTTCAGATTCTTAATCTTAGATATGATCCCGGCCGGCCAGGCCAGTAGTGGAAGTCTACTACCCCCATTTTATTTTGCATGTGTGTGAAACGAGATGAACCAACTTCCTAACATATTCCTTCATGTCATTACAATTTGTACACATGTTCCTGTCATGTCATTACAATTTGTACACATATATCCCCCCATTAATTATTTTAATTTCATATCATGTTTTGTGCTTGTTGGCATTGGAGGGTACAAATTCAATTAGCGTGTAACTAAAGTCAACCACTATTTTCCTTCACTTCCCAAACTTTAGGGTTTCCATGGACATTGGCCATGAGTGGATTAATCAGATTCACATCCATGGGTCTCTATTTGATCAAGGTAAGTGTTATCCACATATCTATTTTTATTTCTCACACACATTTTTTAATCCGGCCACATATCGAGGGAATTGAAGAAGATCATGGCAAAAATAAAAAAAAACTGTGTAAGATGTAAAAATAAGTGTGTGAATAGTACTATTCCTAAACCAAAATTTGGTTGTAAGATAGTTTTAACATTTTTTTTCCTCCAAGCTTTGAGCTGTAATTGCTTCAACGAATCTAGGGGTTGTCAAATATTTCGACGTAAGCCCCACTAGCCAGGATTTTATTGTTTGGTATTTCATATTTGCAAAGCATGGAACTTTGAAACCCCACCCTAATGGACCATGGTGATTTCCATTTTAGTTGGCAAAACCATGCAGTTTTCCGACGAGGTCCACTATGTCACCTCTTTTTATTTTATTTCGGCCAGTGAGGTCCACGTTAGTGACAATTTTTTTGGTATATGTTGAATATCGTCACTTCGTGGTATTATTTCATTTAAAGCATAAGAACAAGTATTTTATTTTTTATTAACATACATTAGAACTTAGAAAGTGAGATATATTAACCATATGTTGCCCACTCAGAATATAACACGTGTAATGATGCACTAAATGATGAGTATTACGAGCAAACCTAACTATTTCTATACGTTAGGACGATAAAGCTATATATTTACAATGTGAAATTAAAAGAAATTCCTAGCTCCAATTATCATGTTCATGTATACATAGATTTATAGCCGTGGACTATTTTTTTTTTTGTCAAATGATAGATTTTGTTAGATTAATGACCGACGGAATTTGAACTCACACCGTTATACAAGTGCTCAACTCATTTCTACCACTGTGGTAAAAGACCGCTTGAATAGCAGTGGACTAATTAAGCTTGCCCAAAAATATCTCATAAGCTTCGGTATCTTTTTGTGGTTACATAATCTTGGGTGGAGATCGATCGTAGAGCACTTTATGCATAAGCAGCTAATTCGTGAGCAAAGCCTATTTCCTAGCTCACACGTATATAATGAATACATGAGGGTGAAAAGGAAGGACCTGGATTGTCTGCCCTCCCCCCTTTCCCTTCCTTTCTCATCCCCTTTATTTTTGTGGTCACGGTTAAGCCACGTCAACATTTTATATTGATTTTTTTTATAAAAATAATAAGACAAAAGCAATGTGAATATAAAATGTTGACGTGGTTTAACCGTGACTATAGAAATAGAAGGAGATGAGAAGGGAAGGGGATGGGAAGGGGATGGGAAGGGCAGATAATCCATCTCCAAAAAGGAAACCTGAGAACGAGAAAAGTAGGCTGATGCAATACCTTTGTGCCAATTATATGGACTTAATTATTCACAAAATTGATGCACACAATCCAAAAAGTTCATGGTAAATGACTCTGTGAAAAGCATATAGAAATACAAATTGTTAACACCAGAAAAGTTACTTAATGCAAAATGACAAGCATATTTAGGGTGATTATTTAACTGCACCTCACCAGCGCGTTCAATTTCTTTGCTATTTGTTATATGATGGAGATCGATCGATTTATAACCTAAGCCTTAGTTTTTGTGATGACATAAGAGCACCTATAGTAAAGGAATTCAATCAAGAAGAGATTTAGGGTTAAGTATTTACTTCTTCCTTTTCCTTATTATTATTCTTATCTCTAAAATAGAAGTTCAACTATATGTGGATACAAGTTTTTTTTCCTGATGAGTGTTGTTGTCGGCCCTCCGAAAAAGTTACTGTGCACTTCAAATTTTTTATATTTAAAAACAAAATACACTTCCAAGGAGTGAACATTAACTTTTTTAGAGTGCCAAAAACATATTTCTTATGAGTTCATTCCACCAACAAAAGAATATGCAAGCATTATTCTATATATATATATATATATATTCATATATACAAATCATATAACTATATATATCGAGCATTAGCCAGGTGGACCACATCTAAATTAATCAATGAGTATTATACATAATTATGTGCAAATATATGTTATATATTTTCACTTTCTAACCTAAATAATATAGGTTCTATCAATGTCATGGAGGATTTAGTGCCTTCCAGTGGAGATACCGATACAAGGACACATTGACCCACCACCTACATAAAAAGATTTCAATCTATTTACCCAGGTTTTTTCTTAATTACTGTAGTCGATCGTGGATTATTGGTCAGCCTTCACAAATTCTGCCTAATCAACGGCGCAGTGTTAGCTAGACTTCAATTATTCTCAAGATCTCACCATGCATCAAGAAATATCTGGGATAAAAGTATCAATTTATTTATCACTAATGCATTAGGCGACCTAGCAAAGCAAAGCCAGAGCCCAATTAATTAAGCTCTTAATGTGGGTCGGAATTATAAAAGAATTATATAATATATGTCTCTTGTAATTAAACCATATTAAACAAAACAAATTACTCGATCCTTCAGTTCATGAAATTGGCCGCACAGTAATTCCCTGCCTTTTAGGCCTTAATTAAAGTATTAGTTGTTAACAACGTTACGTCGGGATTCCTACCGCATGGAATGCTGTCCGAATCTGAAGCACTAGCTTTTCATAAGAAATGAAAACAATAGCAATATGTATGCGTACGTAGTTGTAACTAAAACGACAGGAGTGGGGAGGAATGCACTAGGAGTCCTCTAGGTTAAGCAAACACATATATGAACCGTAATATATATCAGACAGTGAGGCAATTAAGTCAACATCGTTTGGATATAAAGCACTCTCACAAGAATCAATAGGATGGGAGTCCGAGTTGGATAAATTTTAGGATTTTGTGCCTATACAAATTCTTCGCCACGTACGACACGAATTATAAGCCAAGAAGGTAAAGCTAACCTTAGTTTGCGTATGTATGCAACACTCAAGTTCTTAAGACTTGTACGTATAGAAGAATCTTTATAACTGTGACATATTTTTTTTTGTCTATATCTCTCGTCATATGATTAGTACAACGTAACTATATATATATATGACGGGATACAAAAATCTACCATTTTGGATGGGCGTAAGTGGGGTGGTTGGTGATTAAGACATATGGATATTATTCTACTATACAGGGTCCTTTAGGCAAAGAAATTCTCTTTTTTTTTTAAATGAGGATTAGTTGTGGGCACTAGCGGAGCCAATGCAGGGGCATTGGCATCCTTTGACCCCAATAACCTTGTCAAGTTATCCCTTTGAAAATTTTATGAACCCGTATACCAGCACTGCAGCAGCACGCTGCTTTGTAAACTTATCCCAATAACCTTTTACTTGTAAAAACTTATCCTTTTCTAAACTTATCCATAAGAAAAAAAAAATTAATTAAAACCTTTTTAATTTAACAAAGCTACGTCATTTGCATAATGAGTTTTTTGCGTTGAAAGAAATTAGTAGCCTTGCACAAAAGTTGGTGGAGACAAAGAGGGACATATAGTATCCTTGGTGTACTTGCTAGTGAAATTAGCATTGATTTTAACTGTTGCGACTGCTTCAGTTGAAAGAGCTTTTTCGGTGATGAAAATTATGAAGAATCCACATCGTAATAAGATGGGTGGTCAATGGTTGAATGATAGTTTGGTTGTGTACATTGAAAAAGATGTATTTGATTCTATTGATAATAATGTTGTGATACGACGTTTCCAAAATATGAGAACACGTCGTGGACAATCATTTAAATGAAAGTATGATGGATTTTTTTTAAGCTATTTTTTGACCCCCATTGTTTTAAATTACTGGCTTCACCACTGGTGGTGGGCAGAGGCGGATGCATTGAGGGGCAGGGGGTCGAATGACCCCCCGAACTTCAGTGAATGTCCATGGATAACTTGGGTGGTGCCCTTTTGAAGATTAGAGTTGGCTTCATACATGCCCTCCAACTGTAAGAGTGGCTCTTCCTATTATTATTATTTTTTTAACAAATATTACTTTGTCCAAATAACATAATTTTGGACCTTTAGTTTAATATAAAAAAATAAAAAATAAAAACACCCAAGAGCCAAAAAATTAAACGCATGGATGGTTGATATGTTAGTAGAGGGAGATCACGGCGTGGAGCTCAAAGAATCACAAACTTCCATCATTATCATGTGGAGCTATTTGTTGCTATCGTTGATAAGCAACTTGTGGAATTAAATAGTCGTTTTGATGAGGTAAATACAGAGTTGCTTCTTTATTTGGAATGTTTGAGCCCGGATGATTCATTCTTGGCTTTTGATGAACAAAAGCTAATTTGTTTTGCTTATCCGAATGAATTTACTACTAGTCAGTTCTTGGCACTTGAAGATCAACTTGGGCATTATATTCTTGATATGCATTCGAGTAGTGAATTTTCTCAATTGAAAGGAATTGGTAGCCTTGTAAAAAAAATGGTGGAGACGGGGAGAAATAGAGTATATAATCATGCGTATTTGCTAATTACACTGGCTTTGGTTCTACTAGTTGCTATTGCTTCAGTGGAGAGAGCTTTTTCCGCTATGAATATTGTGAAGATTTCATTGCGTAACCGAATAGGAGATCAATGGTTAAGTGATAGCATGGTGGCTTATATTTAGAGCAATCTTTTTTCTTCCATTGACAATGAAGCTATAATGCAACGTTTTCAAAATATGAAAACGGAATTATTGTAACTTATATTGTTATTTGTTCTATAAGTTATGAATGATGGAATTGTGGTTTAATTTTAAGGTTATTATATGTCTAAGAAATGTTTGTAAACTTTTACATGTGACCCCCCGAAATATTTTTTATGGATCCACCACTGGTTGTGAGACCCACTCCACATCGAACTTCAACGATCTGAAAGTCTTGGTTCATAGATCATCCTTGCAAAAATTCAATTCAATCTGACACCATTTGCCTATTTAATTATCACGATGAAATTTCATTGTTTCTTATAGAACAATATATTCGTTAATTTATTTGAACCCAATTAGATGTTTTAAATCTTTTTTATTTGACTAATATTTTGTAAGGATGATTTATGAGATGCAACTTGAAAAATAGACAGTTCGAAATGATGTGGGCCCCATAGGACCACAACTACTTCCCGTTAAAAAAAATGAGGATCCATTTCCTTAAAGGCTACATTCCACTATATATTTTTTGGTTCACACACACACACACATATATGTTAGTTGTCTGAGAATTGTGATCAAGTTGGGGTGAAAAAAGTTGCCAATGATTCCAGAGTTAACAATTATTAGGGAATACTAGAATTTGATCAACTAGCGGCCGACACTGTATCACTTGGCTGCACAAATATTCATGCCCGCCTATCTTCTCATGTATGAACACTCTGGCTGTCATATAATTCTAGATCGTAAAGGGATCTTGTATGAGTATACAAGCTTCGTATCGGAAAAAGTAAATGAAATGCAGGCAAAAAGAACAGATTCAGATGCCAACGCACAAAAGAATCGTTGAGAATGTTCTCTTCTTGTGAGTTTGATAAGGTGTTATTCATTATATTCATATTGTTAGTGTATCATATGTTGGCTTAAAAATTGATAAAATTTGGCCCACTTAATCGTTTTGATACACAATCATATAGCATAAGAGTTTTCTTTTCTCGATCTCCCTGATTTTTTAATTGAAATTACGTAAATTATTAATGTACTATGCGTAGTTGAATCGTACATAGATCCAAAATACACATTCGAATATTTGCATGAACAAATACGATTGACGTCATGGTCAATAACATGAGAAAATCCTACTTACAACATGATTATATCATTTCATTTCTATAATCGGGAGACAACAAAAACTCTCCTGGACACTGAGTTAGTACAATTTCAATATAGCAAACGATCAAGTTTTTCTAAATTTCTTGGGTGGACAACAAGCAAATAACCCGCTCCATGCTTGAAAGTTGAAATTGCACGCTCCACAACTGCTTGATAAGCCTTTGTAATTAAACAAAAGTAATGCTAAAAATATCATTTTTTAAAGGGTAAATTACAAAAAACTACCTCAACTATTGGGTCATTAACAGTTTCATACCTCGTCTTTAAAAAGTTTCAATGTTATACCTTATCTTCGAATTTGTTGCAATGTCATACCTTCCGTCAATTCCTCCGTTAAATGCTGACGTGGCACACTTTATATTAAAAAATTATTAAAAACTTAAAAAATATTAATTAAATATTAACTAAATATTAAAAAAAAAAAGAAAGAACCCGTGCAACCCAGAGGAAGAAGAAGAGGAGGAGAAGAAGAAGAAGAAGAAGAAAAGAAAAGAAAAAAAAAAAAAGAAGATTCGGGACCCCCAACCTGTCCAGAAGAAGAAGAAGGAGGAGGAGAGAGAAGAAGAAGAAAAAAAAATAAATATTTTTAATAATATTTTATTAAATTTTTAATATAAAATGTGCCACGTCAGCATTTAACGGAGGAATTGAGCAACAAATTCGAAGATAAGGTATAACATTGAAATTTTTTAAAGACGAGGTATGAAAATGTTCACGACTAATAGTTAAGGTGGTTCTGTGTAATTTACCATTTTTTAAATTATGTTTGTAAATTATATGGCGTAATTATTAACGGTTAGTTTTTATTTAATTTTTTTTTTAAAGTCATGAAGTCTTGCACACGTCATATGATTTATTAAATACAGTTTAAAATGATAGTTTTCCTTTTATTTTGTTTATAAGCGAATTAGCTGACAGTTTGCTCAAACTTTGGAATGTTGTCACGTATATGTTAAAAAAAGTTTGAATTATAATGGCAGCCTTTGTCGAATTCTGATTTTGCATTATTAGAACTTGAAAAGGGATACTCTTCGGATCCCTTCCTCCTAATTCATCAAATTTGGGAATTGGAACCATTGAAATTTGATCAAACAACTACAAATAGAAGTCCACTTTAAAAGTTATAATAACTTTAACAGTTGAATCAAATTTTAATGATCTAGATCCTCAAACTTAATGAATTAGAATGAAGAGATCTGGATCCCTTTCCTTAGGACTTTGACTCGAAACAGAAGTTAAAATCTTACAATATTATATATAAAAAGGTAACAAGAACTAAAAGATAAAACATATATAAAACAGGAGTTAAGAATTAAGTGGCAGTCTGATTGGACCAAAATGGCCAATTCTTAGTCAGATTCTTTTCTTTCTCATCACTTTCTGTGATATAAAATCTGTATAAAAAGTTAGTGGCCAATGCCTCATTAATTAAACTACAATTAGCCGATATAATTAAGTTTTTTTCCTTTTTAAAAGGGAGACAACTAGTGACAAATCATAATTATGCAATCCCTTCCAGGTTCATATGAGGTTAGTTAGGAATTGCACCCTACTTACTAGCGGAGCCATGATTATATAACATTAGGGTCATGATAAGCATAGACAAAGCTACGTAAGGGCGAGGAGTGGCGGCCGCCCTTCCCCTCGCCAAAAAACACAACTGGAGTTCTAAGTCAGCCCCTTCCCTCGTCAGAAATCTGGACTGGTTCAACGGTTTCATCCCCTCCGGTGCTCTGTTTCTGCTGCTGCACAACAAAGCTTTTTTTTTTTTAAATTCCAGGCCAAAAAATATAGGGGGAAGCGTGTCCCCCGTTCTCTCTCTACTAAAACCCTTTATTTTTCAAGCTTTGCCAATCAGAGCAAAGCTGCTTTTGCTCGGTCTGTCTTTACTAAATTCTTTTCTTTTTCAAGCTTTAGAGAGCAAAGTTGCTTTTGCTCCCTCTCGTTTGGCTTTTTGCTACCGCCAGCCACTCCAGTTCCAGTTCCAACCTTCAAAGCCAATCTTTAGGTTAGAATTTGAGTTAAGCACGTCGTAAGGGACAGAGGAAATCTGAATTAAGAAGAAGCTGCACCACAGAAGAAGAAGAAGATAGAGGAAAGAAAGGAGAAAATTCAAGAAGCAGCAGCAAAAAGGAGACCGGTTGAGAAACAAAAAGCTAAAACTCACACCTACAAACCATTTCTTTCCCAAACCAGCAGGGGTCTAGACAAAAAAACAATAGGGAAAACATTGGGTTATTGGGGTTACGTGAACTCAATGACCCTAGTGTGGCTCTGCTAGTGACCCTACTCGTAGCATGGTTAAGCAGATTTACAGCTTACAAATATTGAACTTAAAACCTCCGTTTTTTCGTTGAAGGAATTGCTATTCGCACCTTTCCACTAAGCTACTCGTCATAGTTGGCTGATATAATTAAGTGGAGTTTTTGAAAAAGGCCGATATAATTAAGTGTTGCTTGACCATTATTTTGTTGGCTAATACAAGTTAGAGGGGAAAAGCTGTATCATCTACTTGCAAATTGATTGAACACGGAAGACGTCCCACATTGTGGGATCTAAAATCAAAATTTGACCAAAAAGGCTCTCTTTTTCTCTTCTGAGAATTCTGATTGGAAATTGGAATGGCATTATTTATAATTCAGTACATTGATAGCTTTCATAAACTTTATGGATAGTTGCTTCGACATCATGACAATTTATACTTATATACGACATGTTTGAGAGTGCGTTTGCTTTGGTTAAAAAATGGTTTTTAACAATTAAAAGTACTTACGGGTCAACAAAATGTTTTTTGGAGAAGAGCTTTTTGAAAAGCACTTTTATGTGAAGCACTTTGAGATTTCAACAAAATTTTGGACATGTTCTAATAAACAAAAAAAGAAGAAGCACTCGTAGATAAATCGCTTATGCCTCGTTTGGCATGCCGTATTACATACCGGATAGTACTATTTAATGCGAATACGTTGTTTGGCGCGTGATGTGTAATTTTAGCATCCAGACTAAATCTCCGGCCCTGCTACTTTAGTGTGCTCTAGGCCTGCTTAATTATCCCACCCAAAACCTATGGATAATTAGTCGGGAGAAACAACACTTTGCTTTTTGAATTCCTTCCTCCTTGCATTGCATAGGCGTTCGCGAATTCTTCCTCCATTCCATTGTCTTGGCGTCTGAACTCCATAAATTGTTCTTCTTCTCTATGTTTTTTCTCGAACACAATTTCTCTCTATCTATCTATCTATCTATCTATCTATCTTCCTTCCCCTCTCTTTCGTTCTTCCTTCTCTCAAATTTTCTTGCAACTTCATTTTTTTTCTTGCTTGATTTATATAATAAATCAAACTAATAGTATTATTATCCCCATTTCAATTGATTTGTAATCTTGCTTTTTAATTAAAATTATGGTTTATTTTTTATTTCAAATCTGAAAATTTAAGACAAATTGAAAATTTCAACATTGAATTGTTATGTTTTTTTGTTGCTTGTTATGTTTTTCAAATGATTATGTCTTCATCCTCAATTTGTTTCAGATTTAGATTTTGTACTTGTTAGTGTGTGTGTGTGTGTGAAAGAGGGGTGCGGAGCAGGGGGAGGAGGGGAGGAGGGGAGGATGGGGATAGGTCCTGGGCATTTGTCTCCTGCGGTGAAGATAATTTGCCTTGTGAGGTTGTTGCCGGACTTCATTAACATTTCAATTTTGATGTTTGGACTCTGGAGTTCATTATTCTTCTATTATATACATTTGTGTAGTTTTTAATAGGTATAAATTTGAGAACATTTCAACAAACAGACAAGGAATTATCAATTTTTTTTTCTTGTCCGGTATAGTACCAAACACAATATATATAATACGGTTATTAGTCCGATATTACACCAAACGCCCGATTAATTTAGTAAGTACTATGCGATGACTATTTATTCTATCCGAATGAAATAGTCAGTACAATCGGAGCTGCCAAACAAGATCTTATGATAAGAAGACATTTTTTTTTTCTTTCCCTTACAATAATAATCTTAAACACCAAGTGGGACATACTGGGAGGTAAAAATAATCAATTATAATGTAAATGGTGGCATGCATCAGCAGCACTGATTTTATGATTTATGTGTTAGACCGATATCATATAAGTAATTAAAGTGAGAATAATACATAAAAGTCTAATTAAAAGTTCGGATTAAATTAAAATTTTAAAAAGTATATGAGCCGAATGGGCCAGTGGAAATGCATAAGGCCCATCTAGAAGAAAACAGTCCATGTTCATTAGGGTTGGGCTACAAAGAGATTCTATTCCAGTACCGAATGCATCCGGAGATCATCAGGAGCTTTCCTTCTGCTGAGTTTTGTGCAGAGTCATTAGAGGATTGTCCTCGTATCGAAAACCGGACGGACTTTCATGGCATGACTATTGTTGTTTCGGACCCTTCTGTTTTTTTTTTTTTAACTTACTTGGGAAGCAAGAATCCGGAAATATATCTATGGTGAATGTTGTGAGGTTGATTTTGTCACGCTCTTATATTATAATTTGGTAAGCAGATATCCAGAGCCGAAATCAAGTCATAAGTTGGCGTTTATATCCCCGTATCGCGCACAAGCAGATCTCTTAAAACAGCGTTTCAGAAGTGATTTCAGAGTTGGGTTTGAGAAACAAGTGGATGTTTGACATGTACATTTCTACGAGCGTATTATCTTGACTTACTGAATTAACGCACATAGGACTCTTGAGTTGCTTGTTTACACAAACAAGATTTAGCCCGTTGTTGGATTAGTTCACAAAGTTGTCTAAATAAACAAAAAGAGAGGATATAAAATCCTCAAAACATAACTACAATAAGATCACACACTATGGCCATTGGTGGCACATGTTTAGTTTTCACTTTTGTTAGTGTGACATTGGTTTTGGTACAATGATCAATCATCTACACACCATTGATACATTTCGAACTAACAACACGACAATATGTGATTTAAGTTTCTCACATAACGTTACATGATTAAATGAAACATCGCCACTTTAGCATTCTTGTTTCATGTAAGGCCTTCTCCTTTTTCAAGGACTTGACCTGAGTGGTGAGGAGAGTATGGGGGACTTGGAGGCGGAGGAGAATAGAAGTAAAACCAAGCTGGTGGCGGCGGTGTCCCAGGAGGTGGATGCCGCTTATGTTTCGGTTTAAGAGGCGGAGGAGGACTCATTCGCCGGTAGCGGCAGTTACCATGGTGAGGATCCGATGAATGCAGCACAAATGCATTGGAGATAAGTAGTAGCCAAAGTACCACAGCCCCCATTTTTGGAGCAGAGCTCATTTTTCACTAGCAATTTGGACTTGGGCGGAGGAAGTGCTTGGTTTGGTTTTGGTGGATCGTATACTTGTATTGTAGCATAAAACGAATTTATAGTGTGTTTTTTTGTCAACGAATTTATAGTTATTTATAAAAAGATTTGACCAAACCACCAACTCTCCAACTAACTTTTTTGGCGTGGCAAATTTCCCTCCTTTTCCTTTAACTCCGGCGGGAAAATGCTTCAACTGCTGAGACCTGAGAGTATAAATATAAATGCCTAGCTAGATTGACTCTTGCAGAAGATATCAAGTAATTAATTAGTATTAGAGTGCACAAAATCAGATTAGTGTTTCGATTAGATTTTGATTTGATCTGAAATGGTAGTGGTCCAGTGGAACAGAGTGGGGTTGGTTTGGTTTGAATTCTTCCAAAGGCTTTAGGTCTAAGCAAACCATAATATTTATAAGGTCATAACTCACCAAGTCATCAACATTTAATTAGCCCATGCTTTATTTGTACCTGTAACCGGGTTTATTCAACCAATGTCTCTATCTTATTCTTCGCATTACGACTAGATAGAAACAAGCACGTGATACCGCATATTCTCTCGTCTTTGTGGGGTCTATTTTGATTGAGAATAAGTAGAAAAACATAGACAGAGACACTGTAATCACTTCATCTGTACGACGTAACTCAAAGTAGCATGAGACCTCTATATCATATTTCGTCTTCACACTAGTACCATCTCATGTGAGAATTGCCAATCCTAACGAAACTTCTTTCATTACTGACGGTA
Source organism: Cotoneaster glaucophyllus (assembly GCA_036320875.1). NCBI lineage: Eukaryota > Viridiplantae > Streptophyta > Magnoliopsida > Rosales > Rosaceae > Cotoneaster > Cotoneaster glaucophyllus. The sequence goes on along the minus strand of CM070073.1, from coordinate 1,726,612 downwards.
TATCTCTTTGTGTTTATCTCGATCGTCGAAAAGACTAAAATGCTTTTGACAAGGTTTAAAGCAAAGTTTCCAGTTTGAACATGCCTTGGGGACTTTAGTGTGAAACATGACGCGGATAGGACAATAATACGGGAGCCATGGGACCCGATTTGATATCTACATATCTTTGATTTTGACTTCTACGATTAACGGATAACGACGGAAGAATAAAAAACAAGCATTGCTCTCAAAATATTGAACATAAATTGCAACCCATAATTTCTCTTCACGTTTCCTCTCCTTTCCTTTCTCCAATCAGAAATCTCCACCCCATGTGCTTAACTTACACAGACATCATATCTTGATCTGGACCCCTCTGATTGGAATCCGACCGTCGGATTTTGCTTAGGGTCCCACGTATGAGAAACCCCATTGTTTAGCTTTTAACATGTTAAAGAATTAACAACGAGAGATTCTACCTTATCAACGGGAATATTATCCCTACGAGAAAATCTCACTCATCAGATTACTTGACAAGTTAAATACTCGCACAAAAATATAACCGGTGACATCCAAGATTTTTAAGTCCTCGAGCGAGGAGAAAAAGGGACCGAAAAGATGATGGTTTGAGTTGAGAACTAAGAATATTTACATTCTAAGACCAAATCCACTTCCCCAGTTAGCAAACATTCGTCCAAGCTTTAGAAGGAAAGCCACAGCCACAAGGGTCTTCTTCTAACAAGTCTTTTCCCACCAGTTTTACAATATCTACATAAGCTATCTACCAAAGGTTAAAACAACCTCTCTACAACTCAGAGACAGTAATTACTACCCTACGAACCGACGACGTTTAAGCATAAACAAGCCTGGATACACATGTATGTTACAGATATCACCAGAGGGAAATGGATATCTATGTGGGTTCAGGTATCTGTTAGCATCGATTACCAAACTCATACACCTCTCAGACCCTCGATCTCCATGTCATTTGCGAACAGTCTTCTTTAGTTTCCTCGCAGCCTGAACAAACCCCACAATGACCTGCAACTCATCGATTGGCTACAACGACAAAACACAAATTCAAATGGTAAATGACGGTATTATAAACCAACAATAGTCGTACTTGCCAGTCAAGGCAACTCGTGCTCAAAGCCACAACACGGTTTAATATCCAGAAACAGAAAAGGAAGTGCAAGTTAAGCAATTCTGTGAGTACCTGTGACATGAAATGCCTTTGAACAACATCAATTAGTTCCTCTTTCGATGGGTTAGGGATGGCGTCCACCTAAAAAAACCGTTCAGTACATAAATAAATGTGGAAACGGAAGTATGGAACGATCATTTGATCTTGGCTGGTAGGTGTAAGTACTCACAAGATTGAAATGTCGCCAATATCTCCATAAAGCAGCCATCTCCAGTTTCCCAAGGTCAATTTTCTGAACATGAGATTTTTTAAGTTACGGATCATCTAGAAACATCAACCTATACCTTCGAGACAATGAAAGATATAGTAAGAAGTCAACGGGGGCTACTGTGCTTACCGTTGACCCTCGGGGAGTACAAATAGAACCCTTAGATTGTGAATCACAAGAGAAAGTTCTGCACATAGTCTTATGAGATGATCCAGATGATTTATGCACCCTGTGCCTTGATCTGTGGGACTTTTGAGTGTCATCGGATGCTGGTAATCAAAAACAACAAAAGGACAATCAAAAAGCATAGTGGGACCAATTCAAAAAAAAAGAAAAAGATAGGGAAAGTAAAAGGTTAAGACACAATGGATCCTATGTACCAACCCCGATTACTTTTCACTAGGAAAAAAAAACAAAAAACATACTATTCCATCCACAATTAGAGAAGTTCCGGAAAATGGTCTAATTAAATTATGACAGCATTATGGGGCCCTAATGAAGCGGCATTACCATGTCGAAAGGGCATGCACAGTTGCAGTCACACAACTAATAGTACTTAGTCAAGCACAAACTCATATCAGTAATTATTAAGACTGCTTTCGCAAATCATCGTTTGAAAAGCAAAGCGAGACATACAAATGATGATATCGTCTAGTGGTTCACAAAACAGAGTATTATATAAGTACTACATAGTTCAATCTGTTTGAGAAGGTTTGTAACCAAACTCACCCATATCTGATCCATTCCAGTGCACATTCTCGAAATCAAGGTCGTCATCTTCCTCATTACCAGTTGGAGCTTCAATCACGCTAAGGGCATTCCTCTGAAGCTTCACTTCTATGCCGTTTGTGAGAACCTGCAAGATTCATTTGGTAGGGAACTTCAGTGGCATTCTCATCAACGGTATAGATGTCAAAAGAAGTACCCAAAAGTGAAAAGATTCACAAGAAACTTTCAGGAAACCAGAAAGAAAAGGCAGAAGCACAAATCCTGTTCTATTCAACGAACCTATCTGTTCAGGAATAAAATTTCTTATCAAATCCAATTTTCTAAAAAGCATGCTCACATTTCCCAGTCTAAAGTTGGATCGAGAATGCTTACAGAAGTTCTAATACTAGTTTTCGAAGACCAGGAGAAGAACGAAAACCAGCAATCATGCACCCTCAACCCCAAACCTACCCAGTGGGAAGGGAACTATTTCATTCACAACATTACACATACAATCAAATTAAGTCGAAATCACATTACTGCTTTCGGAGGGAATAGAAAAGTAACGATTACAAAGCGATTTGAAAGAAAATCTGAAAACTTTATGAACAACCCAGGAAAAAAGACAGATCTAGGATATAACTAATATTAGCATCTTCATCTCAGGGGTTGCACATGCAAGAACTACCAGCAAGCCAAACATGCGATAAAAATATTTAATTCCGCAATACGCGGAATAAAAAACTTAAAATTATCCTTTAAACCAAATCATGGATATTGCAAATTGACCCAAAAAAAAAAAAAAGACCACAAACCAACTCATAAATCTGAATTCTTCTAATCTAGAATCTCATCTCACTTCATGCAAACCCCTCAAAAAAAATTAAATCAATCATAAAACCCTAAAACCATTGATTAAAATGAGATTAATAATTTGTATCGACGATAAAATTAGATAATACCCTTTAATTAAGCACCAAAATAAATATAAAAAAACCGCATCGAAATCCCAATTTTCAATCCCACTGCAGAGAGAAATCTAGTAGATCCCCAGATCCCTTGATAAAATGAAACATGCAAATGAGAATTCAACAATTACAACTCAAATTAAAGGTTTCTGCGTTCATAGACATCTGAATTCATCAAATTTACCCATGTAGATGTAACCCCAATTACTCAGAAACTTATCCAAAACAGCCAGCTTAATTGAATGTGAAATAATTAAAATTAACAGTTAAAAGCTTTAATTAAGTCAAGAGGCATTGAAGATGAACAGCGAAACCAAAAATAATTACTGAGAATACAATAGCACGGCGGATAAACACAAAAACCAAAAAGCAATAAACTTGAACTCGCATTGCTTAATCATGGTTAATTAAGAATTAAGTAATTCCAATTAAACCCGGATTTCGAATTTAGCAATATCCAAAACCATATTTCCACAAAAAACCCAAACAGACGAAGGAAATTACCAGCCAATGCCACCCGCCGAGCCCGACGGCCTTCTTGACGACGCCCTGGAGGCCAACAAGCACCGACTTGGTCCGGTTATTCCCCGTGACCACCACCTTTGTGTGGCGGGGAAGCACCGACAGCTCTTCCTCGCTGCTGTCCCCGCAACTCTGCAAGTGCGAGAATCCGCCCCCATTGACGGAGCTCTCCATTGCCTCTAGCATTTCCGGTTGAAAACTCAGTAGTAGTGAGTCAATAACTCGGACAAATCGTCGTCGTTACAACTCAAAATTGCATTTAATCGAAAGATCACGCATTGCTCTGTGCGTATTCGGGACTTTTAGAGAGAGAAAGGAGGGAGATTGGAGCGGAATTTGGGATTTTTCGCAGAGAGAAAACACAGACTGAGAGAAAGGAGAGAGAGAAAGGCGAGGGGACAGAGAGAAAGGATGAGAGTGACTGGTATTGTTTATTGGTGTGTTGCTATAATCCCGAAGACCCGCCCCCGACCAATCGGAGAGAGCCACGTCCGGTTGTGGTTCTCCCAAATTATGCGTTTTCGACACTGTATTCTGAGGTCGCGCGCATGATGTAATACCACTAGCGGTTTGGTTTTTTTGAAGGAGGGTTACTGGGAGTTGACCGTTTGACTAAGAGGTGAAGTGATAGGGACTGACTAAAATGACGTAAGTACCCTTATCCCTGATTTTTTGAGTCTACTGTTTTTCAGTGGTCTATAATTGGAGCTGCTGCTACAGTATGATTTGAATTTTGAATTTTTTTTTTTGAGTTTTAACGAAAAACTTACGGTACTGTTCATTTTAACGAAAAATCACATTTTTACACTAAAAAATCAAACCTGGTACTATTCACTTTACCCTTTATTTTGTCCTTATCGTTAAAATTTAAAGTTTTCAAGTCCTTTTCATTAGTTTTTTTTTTTTTTTTTTTTAGGTTTAAGCTTCAATAAATGAGCCTGCATAATAGAAACACAACGGTCAATACGTGAGCTGGAAAATCTATGGATATGGTTTAATTTAGTATCTTTCTTATTAAATGTAACACCAAAATTCTCTTGCAATTGGAAAAATGTATACATACTACTATTGCAACATTAAAGTATCGTTTCTACCAAAAGAATTAAGACATTAAAGTAATAAATTTAACGTAAGGCATTATGGGCTTGTGATGAGTCCAAATCTTCTGCACCCAAATCTCCCTGTGGCCCCTCTGTGTCTTTGCTTTTTTAACTAAACATAATTAATGTTAACTTGATAATAATTAAAATAATAAAAAATAAACCAAATCCTCAACCAAAAAACAAAGACACAGAGGGGCCACAGGGGGATTTGGGTGCAGAAGATCTGGACTCGCTTGTGATACAATCAATCTAACGTCTTGGTTGTATATCAGTTTACGTTCTGAAACCAGCGTTAAACTTTTTTGAAAAATGACATGCACAAGACCATTTTCTTCTTCTCAATGCTCCTTTAATTTATTTTCCGTTGAATTATGTCACACCCCGGAGACTTCGGGCTATGACTTTTTTTTTTCTGTTCAAATACCAGACATAGGGAGGTGTGGAAATCATTTAATCTCTTGTTTTGGGTAGTGATAACTGCACACTCATTTCACTTCTCGTACACTCTTATTGATTTTTACTTCTCACACGCTCTTATTAAATTTTTACAGTCAGATCAATGACATAAAATTAATAAAAGTGTGTGAGATGAGTGTGAGAATAACAATATCTTTTGTTTTTATTAGGTTAGAGGGGAAAAAAAAGAAAAAAAAATAGAGCAGTTGGTAATTTCAGAAAAGGAGGGAAAAGCGTTACGTGGGAAGGGACAGGGGACGTAACGGAAATCCGAAATTAATCCCTAGGGAAGGAGGACCCCACCGGACTGAGAGTGAGAGAAGTGGGAAGGATAATGCTCTACCTGCCGACGGTATTGTCTTATCCGACGTGGGAGTTGGAATGCAATGCCCGACTTGTACACCTGTCCCTCACGCGGCCACACCACAATTTTCACTTGTACCTTTTACCTTTTACCTGCCCAAGCAAAACAATGTAAACAAAAGTATATTAACCAATATCATTTAGTACTATAATTTAATTATATTTTTTTTATTTGTAAATTAGAATTTTTAGATTAATTATCATCAATGTGAATTTGAACCACATTATAGCTAGCTAATTTTAAGGCTAAATCCGTCTCTTTACCGTAAATAATCTTGTTTGTTCAAAAAAAAAAATAATAATAATAATTAATTGGTAGTCTCCAATAAAAAAAAGTTAATTAACCAGTAAATACTAAATAAAAATAAACGTATCCCTCGTTTGCCGCTTTTAGTGGTGCAATCTCCCGCCCAAACCAAAGCGTTTTCAGCCGTTGAGTAAGGAGGACCACAGCTGCGACCGTTGGATGATTGGGGCTATTAGTCCAAGGGGTTTGATTGAATAGTAATATCAAGAAAAGCAGACATGCTCCTAAAGCATGTGTAATGATCATAAAGTTGAGGAGCGGTGGACCTTTCGGACACCTAGGCATAAAAAAAAAACCCTACTCAAAAGGAACACAACAAAACGTGAACTAGAATTCAAATTTGTTGTATTTGTTTTTAACAGAATAGAAAAATACAGAATTTAAGTCGTTTTTGTATATAAATTTAGAATATTGTATAAATCAATGTTATTGGGTTTTTAGACTCTCGATCATTGAATCTTTGATTGAAGATTTAACAACTAAGTATTTCATTGTATACCATCAAGAATCTCAATGTATAAAACACTTCGGAGCGTAGACTAAATTTTTTTGATCAACATAATCAAATGGATGTTCATGCATACTCATGCAACATGTACACCCAACACAATGTGCACCATCTCACTTTTTGTGAGTCTGACCCAACTAATTAGCCTGTTATAATGCCTTACTATGTTGGAGCCGATTATGCTAGTTGAATTATATATCATGAAAAAAACTACGTAACTCATTTTTCTACTCGACATATATGATTTCACACTAACAAAATAAACTAATTGTGTTATACATCGTGTGAGACGTAAAAGATTATCTCATTAATATCTACCATATCCACCGTTTTAACATTTACACAATTTAGACACAGAGTTTCTTAAATTGTTAAAATTTTGATAGTTTTCGTACCAGTATGAAAAAATTGAGTGGTTACTCTAAATCTTAGCCCTACATTTACCAATGCCTTTCTTTGATTGTTTGGAACCATCATATTTCATAGAGCAGCGCACCACTATATCAAGATTGTCGTGTAGTAAAATTTGAGTAGTACCATAGTGTTTTTGTCTTTATGTGGCGACTGGAGAAAAATGTGGTGCAGTTCTCATCACGTACGTTATCGTCTCCATTAGTTTAAAATACTATTTTCCGACACATATTATTATTAATGTTTATATTTATTATACTGAAAATTGTATAAAACACAGAAAAATATGGAAGCTTTGCGTTGTCAAATAATGTCTGTTGTACGTAGGAGGGCCATGACGAGCGATAGCTGAAGCGGCCAAGACGATGGGCTCCACTTAGGATGGGCAAATACCCATTGGTTATGGGTAACCGCGGTTACCCGCCTGTTTAAATTAAACGGTTACGGTTATGGGTAACCGTTTAGATAAATAAACGGTTATGGGTATAACCGTTTACCCGCGAAATTTAAATGGGCGGTTATGGGTATTAACGCGGTTATAAACGGGTAACCGTTTACCCATTTATTTTATATATGTAAAATTAACACAAACCATATTCCCTATCGAACAAAACTTAGATCAATGTTATTGACTATAGTGCATGATTTCATGGTCCATTATATATATATATATATATATATATATATATATATATATTATGTTAATATTTTACATTCCGAGTTAAATAACCAAAGAATATTGTCTTTTAACAGTTTTCGTAACCCAAAAATACATAGCCAATTTTATATTACCTTCATTGTTAACAATTAAAAATATCGTCCGTAAACTATTATTTCAATTATTGGAATGATATAAGGACTTAAAAAATTAAAATGCGGAAATGTATGATGAATGTACTTATAACGGTGTTTAATTGTTAGAAAAAGAAAATTATGTCAAATTTTTCTTTTTTAATTTTCAAGTTGTTAAAAAAACACGTAGACGGGTGAAAAATGAGTAAATGGTAAAAAAAGAAAGGATAAACGGGTTAAAAAATGATAAATGGGTAAACGGGTATTAAACGGTTACGGTTAAATGGGTACGCGGTTATGGGTATGGTTAACCGTTTATTAACGGTTATGGGTATGGGTATAACCGTTTAGGCAATTACCCAACGGGTAAACGATTATGCGGGTATGAGAATAAACGGTTATGGATAAATAACCGCGGTTACCCGTCCGTCATAACCGTTGCCCATCCCTAGCTCCACTATGTAGCTAGGTTTTCGTTTTTCGTTTTATTTCCGAGTAATATCTAATTTGATCGAATTTAGTTGCTAACCCTAATTTGATCAATCAAAGTAAGTACTTCGAATTGTTATTGCAGACGATATTTCAACTTTAAACTAGACTATTATGATACATATTCAAGATGTACGTCGTTGAATGAAGAATAAAATCTCATCCATCAATACAAAATTCACTACTTATTAGAAGATTTGAACTTAAGTAAAAAATAGTTAAAAAAGAATTTCAATAAAATGGTCCGTAATTACAGCGAATTAATAAAATTTCAGTAAACAAAGATCAATTTATTCTTCACATTACTTACTAAATGATGTGTGTGGGTGTATCCATTAGTGCGTAATATATTAAACAATTTCAATCATTTGATAAACAAAATTTAATAAATGTAAGAATTAATAACAATTTGACTCAATCCAACTCACACTTGCACACTTATTTCAATTAATTAAAGTTTTAATTTACTTGTATTTTTTCATATCATCATCACTTCGTGACTGAAGTGTGTCAGTTTGGGTTCATCTCAAAGGACTAGGATTCTCTCCCCTCTTATTTCCATCTCCTCCTCTCACATTCTCTTATTTTGTCTTTCTCTTGCTATAAAAAATTAATATAAGATGTTGACGTGACTTAACCGTGACAGTTCAAATAGTAGGAGAGGGAAGGGGAGAGAAAAAAATAGGGAAAAGAATCCTACTCCCATCTCAAAACCGCCTTTACCATATGTGCATGGCAAAATTAATATTTTGTTTGTTGAAAAATATTTGGATCGAGACCACATAATATGCAATAATTACAATAAATAATATGATTGAATATAAACATATTTAAATGTGCATACATTAAATAGAAGTCTCATATTCTATCCATGTTACGAGTGCATGCAGACCAACCTATAACATTTTGTCGGCCTCCAAAGCAGAAATTCACACCCATCGTATTCCTCTTCGAGATTAATACATTTGAAGAAAAATTCATCGTGTGGGGGAGAACTACAAGAAGCCCATCATCCATTGTTCATGTTGTGGACCATTCTATGCTATTCATTATTGTCGCAACAAGAATGGCTTCGCATGTAACCTACGTGAAAAAGATGGATACTAATTGTAAAAGTCTTGTAATTCAAGTAATTAAAGCATCGAATAACTTAAGAATAGGGAAAGTGAGCAACGAAAATTGGATCAGTTATTCTCTTAGGTTATCGGAAGTTTGGTTTTGAGAGTATTTGATTATTGGTCTTCATGTTGACAATAACATATTCTTCATTTCTTAAGTCATCGTAAACATTGATGAAGTTGGAATTCTCTTTTTTTCTCATGTACATTTTTAGTAAGTTTACATATCATCAGAGTCATGTTGGGTTTATGACAGTTTGATCACGTAGCTAATCATACTACTTTCACAAGAATAAACCAGTTTAAATACTATCCAACCTCACTTAAGTACAACTCTTAATGTGTGAATCTCACTCTACATGTGATTAATTAGCCATCCCCGTAATCAAGTTGTCATGCCCGAGTTTTGTTATGCAGGGCAAATCAAGAAATTATTTCTTATTTGTAATACCTCAGGTTATTTATTTTATTTCCCATAATTACTTATTAGGCAAGGAAATTAAGTATTTTCCCTATGTATTGTTATGTAGGGCTAACAAGACCACTTATTTAATATGATATAAAATTTGTTTATTTAAATTTGTTTAATCCGCTTAAGCTTCACTTAGGCTCTAAGCTCTAACTCACTTTCTGATTAGTGCTTAACGTATTTTAAAATCTTGATAATAATGCTCTAAATGGTTGTAGGCTGATAATCATTGTCAAATTCCAGTATCCAATTGTTGATATGACCTTTGAATATATTGACTTGATTGGGGTCGATATGTTTAGTCGGAACGTTTTCAAGATATTGGTGGATAATTGAAGGTTCCACCGAAGAAACTATAGGCGGTCAAACTGGAAAGCTCAAGCATTTTAAGATACTCCAAATATTTGTTTTGTTTTTTTTAGTTTTTTAGTTTTTGTTTTTTTTTAAAGAATAATTCTAATTCAATATTACGATGGAGCCGTTTGAAGAGTTTAGACTCTAGGACAGGTGATATTTTTGAATCAGGGGAGTCAAATCCAGGGATTATTTCTTAATTTGTAATAAATCAGGTTATTTATTTTATTTTTCATCATATATACTATTAAGAGAATCTTCCTTTTTCAACTTTTTTCTCATTTTTTTCATATTTTACCCTCAATTTGATACACACTATTGACAAAAAGGAGGGCAAAATAGTAATTTGAACCTTTTGACAAAATGACAATCGTATCCCTATTTTTCCTATTTTACTCATTTTTTTTAGAAAATGACAATCATATACTTATTTTTTCAATTTTACCCTCACTTTTGATACACAATATTTACATAAGAAAGACAAAACAATAATTATGTAATATTAAAAAAAATATGCACTTATTAAGAAAAATTGTTCACACACACAAAGTGTGTGCTCTTTGCTAGTTACTTATTAAACAAGGAAACTAAGTATTTTTCTTATGCTAGATAATATCGTTTGTTAAAAATAAAAAATAAAAAAAAAAACCTCTAGGGTTTAGGAGACTGTTTCAATATATATTATTGTTGAATTTTGCTCTTTGAGCGGCAAGGATTGCTTGATTTTATCTCTTTCTCTTGTTGTATTGTTAAATATACGAGTGTTGTTGTTGAATTTTGCTCTTTGAGCAGCAAGGATTGCTTGATTTGATCTCTTTCTCTCGTTGTATTGTTCAATATACGAGTGTTGTTGATGTGTGCACTTCCGAATTCGCATTATTTTTCTATTAATTTTAGAGTGTGAAGGGAATAAGATTATAAGATAGACACAGGGCCGGCTCAGGGCCAGTGCGGGCAGGGTGACCGTCCAGGGTCCAAAATAATTGGAGGGCACCAAAATTATTAGGGTGGTGTATTTATATATGTTTTCATAAGAGTATAAATTTATAAAATTTGGTTTAATGATAAAGAAAATTAACGAGAATTGGTGGTTTTGTTGTTTAAAATTAATGAGGAGGTCTTGGGTTCAAAACACCATGTGTGCTTATTTACTTTTTCAATTTTTACAATTTTTACGAATTTTTGTTCGGTTGTTAATTTATTTTTAATTAGTAGCTAGTAGCTATGTGGATTGTTATTTTTAAAACATTTGTTCCAATTCAAGTCTAATATTCAACAAAGAGTAATGTGTTGACCAAATTTACAAATCATATGACGTGTCATAAAAAAGTTTAATTTGGTACCCATTTATTACTTATACATAGCAACTAAAGACTCAAAAACATCATTATTTTGTTTAGCTCCATATTGACAAGGGTAGTAAATAAAAAAAACACCCCACAATTCATACAAAAACACTTTAAAAGTTCAGATGAAAAACAAAGCTCATATCTATCTACTTGTAAACCTGGAGTTTTTTTTTTGTTTCCATCTCACGATACAAAATAAATTAATTTTTCCGTGTTTCTAAATTATTAAGTTTGAAGTGTTTTTCTAAGTATAATTTTATCGATGTCTTACGTGTGAAAACAAATAATTTTTTCATATAAAATGAGGGCACATTTTATGACATCGTCTCGGGCCTCAAAAAACTCTAGACCGGTCCTGGATAGACAACATAGTGTAATTAAGCAGGAGTTCGTTTCAAATGGTGAGCCGTCAATTTCAAAAGCATGTTAGATGCTCCCTAACTTGGAAGCCTGACTTCCACAGCAAAAGTTAGGCAACCACATGGGCAAAATATGTGACAAAGTATATAGATTAGGTCAATGGTCAGTTCTTGTTTCTAGTTTTCTATATATATAATATTTTTTAAAGTTGGGTGGGTGCTAAGTTAGTTACGACTTAGGAATTATTTATAGTAAAAGTTTGAACTTTTTAAGGACATGGAAGTGGTAGACAGAGATGAAACAATCATGTTTAGGATAAAAAAATGGACTTGGATTGTCTGCCCTTCCCATTTCATGCCCTCTTATGTTCTGTTGTCACGGTTAAGCCACGTCAATATTTTATATTAATTTTTTTATAGAAATAATAAGACAAAAAGCAAAATCAATATAAAATGTTAACGTGGCATAACCGTGACCACATAAATAGGAGGGCATGGAATGTGGAGGGTAGACAATCCAAGTCCTAAAAAAATAGGCTAATTAGTATTTATTCCATTTTGTTACTTCTTAGACAAACAAAGAAAAAAAAATTTAAAGATGACGAAGGCGGGTAACATCTTATTAAGGCCATCTCCAACCGATGGCTGGCCAGAGGGCTCGTTTGAGCCCTCTGGCCCTCCAAGATTCTCCAAGATATTAATATTTTAATGAACAGTACATGGCCATATTTGCCTCCGTCTCCAACCGAGGGCCAGAGGGCCAAAGGGCTCGTTTTAGCCCTGTCACAAAAAATCGTCTCCAACCGAGGGCCATAGGGCCAAACATAATTTATTATTTTAAAGCTACAACTTAAATTCAAATGTTAGAGATGAAGGAAATATTGGAAAATATATTGAAGGAAATATTGAGAAATATATTGAAGGAAATATTGAAAAAAATTGAGAAGGAAATATTGAGAAATATTGAAAATAATTGAGAAGGAAAAATTAGAAGGAAAAATTAAAGAAGGAAATAATGAAGAAGGAAATATTGAGAAAAATTGAGAAGGAAAAATTGAGAAGGAAATATTGAAGAAGGAAAAATTGAGAAATATTGAAAAAAAATTGAGAAGCAAATGTTAAAATTAAAAAAAAAAAAATACAAAAAACAGCTGCAATTTAAAAAAAAAGAAAAAAAAAGTGAAGCAACGGCTAGTGACTCAACTAGCCGTTGGAGTTAACAAAAATTCAAACTATTGCTGTCGGTTGTAACCGACAGCAATACTAAATAAAAAAAAAAATTGTTTGTCCTTAATGCTGTCGGTTTTAACCGACAGCAAAGAAAAGCCTTAAAAAAAAAAAGAGCCAGCCAGCCCGGGCTGGCTGGCTGGCCGAACACAGCCAACCCTCTCCGATTACGTGGGGCCCTCCCAGATTCCAGAGCCCTCTGGCCTAGCCCTCGGTTGGAGACGGTTTTAGGGCCATTTTCGACCCTCTGGCCCCTTCGGTTGGAGATGGCCTAAGTGGTTAATAGCAATTATCCTTGCTACTTAATATTACGATTTAACGGTATACATCTTTACTTATAAGTGAAAGATTTTATATTCGTTTCTCTTTAAATATGAAATTATTATTAATTCATTGTACATCTTAGTCTTCTTTTTCACTAGATAATATTCTTCGTTAAAAAAAATAACAATTGCTCTTGTATTCGAAAAAAGATTTATCCGAGCCTATCAAATGAGGGACGCTACTCATAAAAGAATTGGACCTTATTGATTAGGGTGCCAGGACACCTCATCCCTTGTGAGTGTGTTTTTGCACGGACTAGCCGTATTCGGATAAGATTTTCTCATCTTTGTATAAAAACAGGACAAGTAAACAGGCCCTTTTTTTATTTTTTATTTTTATATACAAATGATAGAGTTAGTAAATTAAATTGTTAGTTTTTAGGGTGAAGGAGATCAATTGAAATCGAACTCCTATTAGAGTGCATAGGTATGATCACTTTTTGTCACTGTGGTAAAACGTCATCTGGGCTCAATTGCTATAAACAAATTATATTATCTGCACTAAAAATGAGGGTTTGGCATTAACCTCACAATGAGATAGCAATGATGTGGTTCAAATTCACCTATTGGCCAAAATCGAACCCAAAACCTCTTACTTACAAGTGAAGAAGAATACTACTAGACTGAAGTACAAAGTGATTGGGCCCAATTGCTATTTTGAATGCTTTGATTTGGTTATGCAGATCTTTGTTTTGGGCTACATGTGATGAATTCCCCATATCAAGCAAACAATAGTAGAAAAAAGGTTTTTAGATTCTACAAAAAAAATTCCAAAATGATTCATTTGAACAATACAAAAAATGTCTAAGTATGTTTAAGCATGTTGATTATTTGCTAATCAAATTCGCTAATATTCATAAATACACACGTGCAGAATGAAAACAGATGACCTAAAACGGCATGAAGCAGAAATACTTCTTCCTCTTAAGCTTTTTGGTTCCACCAACATTAGCATTCTGAGAATTTGATGGCCCTTCATTCCTATCGTCTGATTTTTGTTTTCTGCTCACATTTTTTGAACTATCTTCTGTGACAATCTTGGCGAAAACAGATGAACCAGGATTCGGAGAACGATTTCTGATTCTTTCTTCGTCACGAGACTTGTCGAAAGATCCTATTAACAAAAAAATAAAGAGTAATTTTAGGGTTCTTCATAGAAGGATTATTATTGTTGAAACACGACCAACTCATTGTTGTTCGTCACCAATTCTTGCTTACTTTTAGGCTCTAGTTCTTCCAACAATGCCAGAGAATCGAAGCATTCGTCCGAGGACATTGTCAAGCAACTCGAAACTGAACTAAATGAATGAGATGCTGGTGTGTCAAGATCCAGCAATTCCAAGTAGTCGCCTCTCGAAAGGTAATCATTCTCGTGCATAATTTGCACATTATCATCTCGAAGTGGAAGCCTTTCTGTAACTACCAATGTTCCCGTTTCGCGATCATTGCTTGCCTCCTACAATATAACAAAGAAATCACGACATCCCATCAGAGCAATGATCAAACTATATATGCATCATAAAAGCTAGTAGCAAATAATGTTGTTCCAAACAAGTGTACATTTTCAACACGAGGTTTGCTGGTGGAACCACGATCCTCAACACGCGGAACAACTGAATGTGTTGAGTGACTAGCCCTATCAGAATTCACCAATTCCTGAAGCTTATTGAAGTTTGGTGTTTCATCATCCCCAAGAAAGACTCGGCAAAGTGACAAGACATCCTGCACCTTTATCCAACCAAACTGGCAGTGAACTGGCAGCTTGGGCAGAGAAACAAAATATGTAGAACATATCAGGCAATGTAATATACATGATTGGCAGACTCCAATCGATTACCTTCAATTTGCTGCTTTCCGACGATTTCTTCTGAGTTATCCAGTATTCTTGCATCACCCAATTGGTTTTAGTTTCATGAGGGGCTTGGCCTCGATAGAATTCGAGTGTAGCTCTCCAACCATAGATGGAGGAGCTTGAGAATACCATACTGGCCTCCCCTTTGGCTCTCCACTGCCCAATATTTGTAGGGTTGCCCTCACTCGAGCGAATGAAGTACCAAAAACCATCTGCATAAGACTAATACTGTTAAGCTTTAGAGAGACAGACTAGCAGAGTCGTAGATTACTACTAATCACATCGATATTATCCCAATATGACTCAGTTAATCAACTTCATTACATTTACATCCATTTGAAAGGCACGAAAAATAACCGGGTAAATTCGAGGGCGCGCATCGGTAAGGATTTACATCTCGAATCACATTTCCAGGAAGCGGCGATCCGTCCAGTATTTTCTCTAAGGACATACAGAGCACCTCATCGGTACACTGTAAGCTGATATCAGCAGGCAGGGCAGCAGATTGCGGATACATGACAACTCAATTAAGTCTGCCAAAGGAACAAGCAGGACCAAAAACACAATTTAGGAAAGCAAATAATCAATCAGAGAGTTTTTAACTGATAATTAACAGGAAATAATTCGCGAAATAACAATTATTTATGATGATAACTATCAAACTATGAACATCCACTCAAAATTAATCCGCAATGCGTGGACAGATTAATTGATCATTTAAACAAACTTCATTAAGCTAATCTATCGCCGAAATCCATCAAAATTCCCAAATTAATTTGCTAAGAAACTTGTTTCTTGGAGTTTGAAAATCTGACTAATTGGGTTTCAAAACAAAAGATCTCATCTTTCTCAAATTCTATTTACTTCCCTTCACAATTTCTCATTAACAAACATTCAACTACAAGAACATCCAAGGGATACATAATTAAAACAAATCACATACTTCATTGTGAGATTAATTAAGGTGATCAGGTTCAAAGCTCTAACCTTTTGACTTTAGGGACGACCAACGACTCCACTGCCTTGATCAGACGCTCCTCTCTTCGCTTCCTTAATCGCTACACAAATGAAATGAGTTGGGATCGTCGAGCTTTTATAGGGCTGCTGAGGCAGTGAACGCTCACTACGTGGAGACTTGTCACTGGTCGAGTAACGCAATCCTGCTATACTTGGGGGGCCTACAGATGAGCTCACCATTCCCTCTCTTTCTCAGCAAGTACATGCGCATGTGCTAATGAAGATAATAGTCATGCCGTACTATTTAACTTTATTACTAGTTTTGGAAATTTTGTTCCAAAGTTTTACCCAAACTATAAACATGAAGTGTTTAATTTGTACCTAGAAAAACAACTTAGTTTGAAAAATTCGGATTGATGTGGGGTCAATTCTGCATTAAAATGTCATTACTCATTTTCCTCATAAGAGCATTTTTAAAGAAGATGTCAAAATGTCCACAACAGTAATAACAGTAAAAAAGATAAAACCAGGGCCGGCCCAGGCCCAGTGCAGGCAGGGCGACGGTCCAGGGCCCAAAATAATTGGGGGCACCAAAATTATTAGAGTGGTATATTTATATATGTTTTCATAAGAGTATAAATTTATAAAATTTGGTTTAATGACAAAGAAATTTAACTAAAACTGGTGGTTTTGTTGTTTAAAATTAATGAAGAGGTCTTGGGTTCAAAACACCATGTGTGCTTATTTACTTTTCAATTTTTACAAATTTTTGTTTGGTTGTTAATTTATTTTTAATTAGTAGTTAGTAGCTATGTGAGTTGTTATTTTTATAACATTTGTTCCAATTCAAGTCTAATCTTCAACAAAGAGTAATGTGTTGACCAATTCAAGTCTAATCTTCAACAAAGAGTAATGTGTTGACCAAATTTTTAGACCAAATTTACAAATCATATGACGTGTCATAAAAAAGTTTAATTTAGTACCCATTTATTACTTATACATATCAACTAAAAACTCTAAAACATCATTATTTTTTAGTCCCATATTGACAAGGTTAATAAATAAGAAAAAACACCTCACGATTCATACAAAAACACTTTAAAAGTTCAGATGGAAAACAAAACTCATATTTATCTACTTGTAAACACGGAGTTTTTTTTTGTTTCCTTCTCACGATACAAAATAAATTAGTTTTTCCATGTTTCTAAATTATTAAGTTTGAAGTGTTTTTCTAAGTATAATTTTATCGATGTCTTACGTGTGAAAACAAATAATTTTCTTATATAAAATGAGGGCACATTTTGTGGCATCGCCCCGGGTCTCAAAATACTCTAGACCGGCCCTGGATAAAACTAATGATTTTCTACAGAAATACCAAATTCTATGTCAGGACGTGGATTGACAGCAAAGATAGTTGTCAAATTTGACAACAGCTCCAAATAGTTTTTAATTAATTATTAGATGTTTTTTATTGGTTTTCAGATAATGAAATCTCGAAGAATAATCAAGCAATACAATTAAGAAGTATAAAAGGAAAGAGTTCAATATTTTTGTAGTGCGTTGTAAACGCATGCATGCGTAGAACAATTTCCTGAAGTCAAGGCCATATTTGATCTTTTATACAAGCTTTGATTTTTAGAGTTAGAGGATTAGAAGGTGACTGAACACGTTATAGGCATCACGTTTATAGAGATGTGTTACAATATGGTATGGATAAAAAATGATTTCCTCGAATACTTTTTAATATAAATCACTCGGACTTGAATTCGAACTTAGGTATAAAACGTGAAAGCATCATGTTCCAACAAATTTAGTCATTACTACATTTGTTTTTGTTTTTTTTTTTGGAAACTTTACTACATTTGTTTATACAAGTCATATCTGTTGGAAACTTGGAAATAGGGATGATCGAACGCGTAACCGGGGCAAATCACGAACTACTTGAGCTACAAATCAGCACTATCCACCTAATCAAAGGTGAGGACCAATAACTGTTTACAAGTTAAGTCTTCAGGCCCATACCAGTCCAAGTAAAAAGGCCCTGGCTTGCAAGCCCTTTGCATTTTGCATACTAGAGGTGCAATTTGGTTTGGATCAACCTGAATTCGTTCATGCTCAATTCAATTTCAAATTCCGTCAGAGAAATTACTGCCATTGAGTTCATCACGGAGTCAATATCATATGGTTTTCGTTTACCTCACATTACTTGACGGAAACAGAAACAAGTATAGGTTATGATAAAGAACAACCATGAAGTTAATATTAGTACATAATATCAATGGCAAGAACAAAATTGACGTCAATAATAGGTCGTGTTCGAGCCACGTGATAAGGAAAAAAGGGTGGCACAGTAAGTCAGATCACTATCAAGTTGACTGCTGAGTTGATGCTTCAAGAACAAAACTTGAAAATTTGCCATTGATTTGGGATTGAACTTGGTCTTACTTAGGCATTTGGGGACCATTCACACAGGCATGAGAAGCTATATTTCTAGCTGATGATATGATATGACGTTTTTGGTATTAAAAATTTGGACTGATTTCTCCAAATGAACAGATAATATTAGAACAACAAACAAAACAGAGAAAGTAAAACCACATCATAAAATATTCCACAAGGAGATAAATTAACTACAAATCAAACAGCAGCATCTCTTGATTGTTGTTTCCATCATTGGCCTCCTCGCATTGTCATCATCCCTTGCTTCCTCATTCTTTCCATTATTGCTGAGATTAGCAACATTCGCATTCGCCCTGCACCTGTTGAAATAGTTTTGAATGGCTTTCATAGACAACCAACCATAACAGGTTATGGGGTTAGGATTTCCTCCTATCACTTGTTCATAATGGTTTCTGTAGAACAAGGCAAAAACTACACAAGGAGCTGCCAATCATTAGCACCAATTGCTCAGCAACATTAAATCCACCAGTGACCAACTTCGTTTTGGCCTGAAATACCATCAAAACAGATAGTATGCTCACAAGCATATTAGCAACCCCAAGTACAGTGGTAGGTTTGGTGATCCAAACTAACGAAATGAAAGGGAAAAAAATGATGTAAGGATCCAAAGCCAGTAGTAGCCACATTTTGGATCTATTTGCTGTTGGATGTAGAGATCAAGACCAACAATAAATATAGATTCAAAATGTGGCTACTACTGGCTTTGGATCCTTGCATCATTTTTTGCCCTTTCATTTCGTTCATTTGGATCACCAAACCTACAACTGTGCTTGGAGTTGCTAATATGCTTGTGGGCATACTATCTATTTTGATAGTATTTTGGGCCAAAACGAAGTTGGTCACTGGTGGATTTAATGTTGAGCAATTGGTGCTAATGATTGGCAGCCCCTTGTGTGTAGTTTTTGCATTGTTCTACCGAAACGAACAAGTGATGGGAGGAAATCCTAACCCCATAACCTGTTATGGTTGGTTATCTACTACCATTTGGCTTATTCATATTATTCATCCATATTTTGTTTGGAAACTACACATTGATATTCATTCATATTCATTTGATGTTTTTGATTATTAACTACACATTTATTATTCATCCATATTCATTCATATTCATTCATGACATATTCATTCATATTCATTTGATGTTTGTGATTATTAACTACACATTTAGTATTACGGCAACACTATTTCTCTATTTCTTTAACCACAATTCCAAGTCTTTACATTTAAGACTCTGTGCATTTCCCCGCACTTACACACATTTCTATTGAAAGGAGGGTAACACGGCAGGAGGACAAACATGAACGAGGAAAAGAAGACACATAAACTTATGACAATAGTTAACGTCAATTTGTAAATTCCTCTTAAAAAAAAAATTATATGGAAATATATGGAAATGCAGTTAAATACACAGTTTAAATGTACACACAACTGTAGTGATAATTAAAGGTTCTTTATTAATATGGCGTGCACTATGGATTCATTTGAATATTTTTTTTCTTTGGGTTGAACATATTAGGCGGGAAATTTCCCGCTTGTTTTGAACGAGAAAATGGGTGTAGACTTAGTGTCGGTTTTAACCGACGTTATCTTCTTTTAATTCGATGCTACGTGAATCTCAATAAGTGTGTCAGAAGT
The DNA here is from genome assembly GCA_036320875.1 of Cotoneaster glaucophyllus. Taxonomy (NCBI): domain Eukaryota; kingdom Viridiplantae; phylum Streptophyta; class Magnoliopsida; order Rosales; family Rosaceae; genus Cotoneaster; species Cotoneaster glaucophyllus. Next base: position 1,706,491 of record CM070073.1, on the reverse strand, counting down.
TGGTGTCGGTTAAGATCGACACCAACATTAATTTAAACAGACGCCGTATTTTCAATAAAGCGACGTGAATATCAGTAAAGTGTGTCAAGTTGGCGTCGGTTAAAATCTATGCCATGTTCATATAATTCGACACCAGTGGCTTTTAATTCGACGTCAGTCAATCAATGTCGGTTTAAACCGACACCAACTAAGTACCCATATTTAAACCCCTCTCTTTCCCATTTCATCTGTGCTTTAATTTCTCCCCCAATTTCAGTCTTTCTTCTTCTCCTTCCCTATTTCATCCGTGCGTCCCTTTCTTCCTCCTTTTTCAGTTTTTCCACTTCTCCTTCCCGATTTGCTATGGATCACCATTTTGTAGATCAACATTCTGAGGAATCCAATTCAAAGAGGAAGAGCTCGAAGGTGGTTCATTTTTAAATTATTATGATTATTAATTTTAGTTTCTGTTTTGTATTCTAACTAGTTTTATGCTTAAATTGAAAATTTATTTGTTTCTTGGTTTTTAATTGTTTTTTCTGTATTTATAAGGATCAACTCAACGGAAACGCGGACCCTCAATTCCGAATTGGAAAGAACAACCTTGTTCATTTGATTTGTCTGGAAAATGCATTAGTGATAATTCAGGTGCGTTTTCGAAACATGTAGCGGCAGAGGTTAGAGATTACAGAAATATTCCAATGGTGGCATACTAGAATAAAGAAAAAACAAAGGTAAACGTTTCATGATTTATTTTATTATACCTTGAAATTTGTTTAATAAATTCTTTTATTTTTCAGGAGATTGCCAAAAAAAATAAGCATAATCGGTAGTTGAAAACTATGAACTACACAACTAGTTCAAAACATTTTGCAAGAGTTCGGGAAGAATTTGTATGGGTTGTACATTTTTAAGAATTGTAGTTAATTTTAAATTTAATATATAGTTGGTAGAAATTTTATTTTTAATATGAAGTTTGCTTAAAATTGTTTGTTTTTTCATTGACATATGGTGGGATTTATTTTTATATAATTTTTTAATTATTATTAATTAAAAACGGAAAAAGTTTTTTTTTTTATTAATATATTTGGTGTCGTTTATGGACGACAGCATAACAAATATTTTATGTATCTAGATGTTATGGAATGTCGGTTTGGACCGACAGTAAGTGTGTTATTTTAATTGTTTATTTGTTACTTAATGTCGGTTTGGTCCGCCATCATATCAGATTTTCATGTCGCTTATAAGCGACGTAAGAACCGATGTCGCTTTTAAGCGACGCCGTTGTTCTTTTTTATTTTATATTACTTTGCTTCTTGGTGGCGGATTAAGGGGGTTAAGAGACGTCAATACTCTTTTTGTGACTGTAGTATTGGTGTCGGTTCCTCTATGCGACATGGCACGATTTAATGTCGAATTTTTACCAAAAATCCGACAGTAATTGATGTTTCTTGTCGGTTCCTCTATGCAAGTCCATGTTCCAGCCATTGATGAGCAATCACTTCTTCATCCTTTGCTTGATGAAAATCCAGGTAAGAATGTTCCGGCGGTGGCGATCGAAGGACAAAGTGACGTTGGTATGCAAGAACTCCAGCAAGAAGCCCAAGAACCTGCGAATGGCGCCAGGGGACAGCCGGTGAACAACCCAAATAACAATTCCGGCGATGGTGATCGAAGGACAAAATGTCGTTGTTGGTATGCAAAAAATCCAGCAAGAAGGTCAAGAACCCGCGAATGGCGCCGGGGGACAGCAGGTGATCTAAGGCCAAGAACCCGCGAATGTCCAAGGAAACAATATAGGAGATGAGGTAAGTACTATCAGTACAGTCCTTGCAATTTACTTGTCAACGTGCTTTCAGCAATCATGCTTCCGATTTCGATATTAACCTGTCCCTGGGCTCGAAAATAACTAGGCAAGACCACCACATTCAATGGTTTTCTTATTTTCCTGACCTTTGTTGTTGGTGTTGGACTGGTCGATGGGTAGGCGTTATATCTCGTTGATAAATACAAGCAAATTCTGGTATTCACCAACACCGAATTCACCTAGGCATAGTGAGAGACATTATAGACGTCTGCTTGCTGGGTCTGGGTCTATTCATTCAACAACAAGTGGATGAAAAATGTGGTTTGTGGTGTCTATGGATACTTGGATCCTTTTTCGGATTGTTCATCTGGATTACAAAGCCAACAACAGGGCTGGGATTTGCAGACACTGTAAATCCCAGCACTGCAAATTTTTCTGATGAAGTGTGGATACTTAGACCCCACTTGTAGTGTGGGATTTGCAAGTTTTTCCCCATACAGTGTCTGCAAATCCCAACATGGTTGTTGGCTTTGTAATCCAGATGAACAATCTAAAAATGATCCAAGTATCCACAGACACCACAAGCCACATTTTTCATCCACTTGTTGTTGAATGAATAGACCCAGACCCAACAAGCAGACGTCTATAATGTCTCTCACTATGCCTAGGTGAATTTGGTGTTGGGGAATACCAGAATTTGCTTGTATTTATCAACGAGATATAACGCCTACCCATCGACCAGTCCAACACCAACAACAAAGGCCAGGAAAATAAGAAAACCATTGAATGTGGTGGTCTTGCCTAGTTATTTTCGAGCCCAGGGACAGGTTAATATCGAAATCGGAAGCATGATTGCTGAAAGCACGTTGACAAGTAAATTGCAAGGACTGATAGTACTGACCTCATCTCCCATATTGTTTCCTTGGACATTCGCGGGTTCTTGGCCTTGGATCACCTGTTGTCCCCCGGCGCCATTCGCGGGTTCTTGGCCTTCTTGCTGGATTTTTTGCATACCAACAACGACATTTTGTCCTTCGATCGCCACCGCCGGAACATTGTTATTTGAGTTGATCACCGGTTGTCCCTCGGCGCCATTCGTAGGTTCTTGGGCTTCTTGCTACCAACGGCATTTTGTCTTTCGATCACCGCCACCGGAACATTGTTACCTGGATTTTCATCAAGCAAAGGATGAAGAAGCGGTTGCTCATCAATGGCTGGAACATGGACTTGCACCAGGTGACCTTCAACTGCCATGCCTTGAGGAGCAGCCTCGCCCGCAACATTGTTAATTGGGTTTTCATGAAGCAAAGGTTGAAGAAGCTCTGGAACATGGCCTTGCACCTGCGGATCTTGAACTGCTATGCCTTGAGGAGCAGCCTCGCTCGGAGCTCTATTTACACCAATGGCTGGAACATGGCCTTGCACCTGGGGATCTTGAACTGGCATGCCTTGAGGAGCAGCCTCGCCCGGAGCTCCATTAATCTGAAAGTACCGAAATAGGTATCCCGTTACAAAGGAAGATAGAGCCACGATCAAGAAAACTGGGATGTTTTCGGAAAAAGAGGAAGCCATGATAACCATTCTGAAAATATGCAGAAAGCACAAGACTTCGAAGAACACTCAATGAACAAAATGAAAGAATTTCTAGAGAGAGAACAGATGAGAGAAATGTAATATCTTGTATATTGATGAAATGCGCAGTCAGTTACATTTGCATAGCTTGACTGGTTATATAGAATTCTCGAGACTTAGGACTTAAGCGACAGGACTAACTACCACAACCGACTTGTAACAGATTCTCTTAACAGAATGTGCTGAAATGGCACTCCAAATACTAACAGTCTAACACCCTTGCTGCATGGCAAACCTACTAACAGATTATATTCAACAAGCCATTGGTGAAGAACGTCTTAACACACATGAGAAGCAGCTGCACGACGAGTGCGTTGCCAAAAAATATACGACTGCACAACGCATCGACCGCTTCGAGTTGCTTCGTGTTGCAGTATATCAATGTACATAGCTATCTGGGTGAGCAAAGCAACCTCCATTTCACCAGTACTGCAATATATGCCCAGCTGGCACTATTTCCATTTCCCGTGTGCCTCTAGCTATGACTTTTATGCTCATATAGTAGAGGAAAATAGGCGATTAACATATTCAAAAGAAAAAAATAAAGAAACATGTCCAATACCTTCATTCCTTGTCAATATACGCACAAAGTTTTTCCTGCCACGTTTAAACCTTCGTGCTGAACCTAGTCAGGACAAAACATGCCAAATTATTACCATTCACATTCGTGAAACAACTTGCAGTGAAGGCAAAAAAAAACTATAGCAATTAATCCCAATGTCCCATTGCTTCAATCCCGGGAAACTCATGAAGATTAAAAATCCAGCACTTGGACATAACAATGAACTTATATTTAAACATGAAGAATTTGTAATTTTGGTGAAGTAAATGTACAAAAACACGTTAAATTCTCGACATGTCACAGCTTACATGGTATGTGGATCATGTGTCTCACAAATCGAATACCTAGCACATGACTCATCAAAACTAGATGAGTCATCAAGAAGGACACGTGATGACATTTCGGGGGAAAATTAATTAAGGAATTATCGTTATTAATTACTTAATAATTTAAATTTAAATCAAACAAATTAATTGATTTAAATTTAAAATGTGATTGATTATTTGATTAAGTCAAATCATGAATCAAGCCCAAAATCAAGTCTTGGTCATTTCGTAAATTAATCAAGGCCAAATCCAGCCGTAGACAAGACTTTGAGAGCCTAATACATCCATGCAAACTTATACATAACTCTTATATAAGATAAGTGGGATATGTAATATGTGTATGAGAGAATTCGGACTCAAAATGGTAAACATGGACGGGCAAGACATCAACTGAACTCAACCCAACCCAATAAATGATCGGGTTGAAGTTGGATTGGGTATGAGCGGATTTTTTCTTAATTTCTAACATTGCCTGATTTCAAATCAAGTTGGGCATTGACGGATTCAAGTTGACCAAAACCAAATTGCACCTCTAGTAGATAGCAACACAAGAGTGTATTTAATCATTGACACCCTAATTTTTTACCATGCCCTCTTCAACTTGCATGTAATGTCACATCCCGACCCGGGGTCCACCACATCCCGGGCCTGCTCCACCACCGTAGCACGATATTGTCCGCTTTGGGCCCCGACTACGCCCTCACGGTTTTGTTTATGGGAACTCACACGAGAACTTCCCAGTGGGTCACCCATCATGGGATTGCTCTCGCGCGCTACTCGCTTAACTTCGGAGTTCCTACGGAATCCGAAGCCAGTGAGCTCCCAAAAGGCCTCGTGCTAGGTAGGGATGGGAATATACATATAAGGATCACTCCCCTGGGCGATGTGGGATCTCACAATCCACCCCCCTTAGGGGCCCGACGTCCTCGTCGGCACACCACGGCCAGGGTTAGGCTCTGATACCAAATTGTCACATCCCGACCCGGGGTCCACCACATCCCGGGCCCGCTCCACCACCGTAGCACGATATTGTCCACTTTGGGCCCCGACTACGCCCTCACGGTTTTGTTTATGGGAACTCACACGAGAACTTCCCAGTGGGTCACCCATCATGAGATTGCTCTCGCGCGCTACTCGCTTAACTTCGGAGTTCCTACGGAATCCGAAGCCAGTGAGCTCCCAAAAGGCCTCGTGCTAGGTAGGGATGGGAATATACATATAAGGATCACTCCCCTGGGCGATGTGGGATCTCACATGTAACCTATGGCTATATGACGTGACAATGCGTACACACAATATACAACAAGGCAGTAGGAACCAGTAGGTATGTAAAATGCAAGGGCTTGCAACACGGCCTGAAGACTTGGCAACAGTGGTCCTCGATGAGGCGGAGGCTGCTGATTTGAATTCGGAGTCACTGAATGTACGAATGTTGGTGTTGGTGAAGAGAAGGCTAATGAAGAAGACAAGACAGAGGAGGGAAGTGGAAAAGGAAATGGGTTTTGTTATGGTGACAAGCAGTGGCGGATCCAGGATTTTAACATAGGGTGGTCCCAATATAAAAGCTCCCATAAAAAATAGACAAAAATAGCGGTGAACAAATAAATGGAAAACTACAACTTTTCATTCATAATCTTTATGCTAAACAATCCTAAGAAAAAAATAATCCTAAGCATCAACTGTAGTTATGAAAAACTCCTAAAATAGATATGAAAAACTCTAAGCATCAACTGTAGTCCGTGACTTTGTTTGGGCCCCTTTGTTTTTAATTAGTGTTGTTTTAAAAAATAAAAAATAAAAACTAAAATTAAAAATCCTAACAAATCTGTATCAACTAACACTAAAATGTAAGACCTAACACTAAATTAGAAAACTTACGGAAATTTTAAAGTTGATGCTAATGGGTGATGGCCTTCGGCTGGCTTGGGAAGTGTGAGGAACAGTCGAACAGGACGCAGACAATTGCTGATGGGTGATGATGCCTTCGGCTGACTTGGGAAGCGTGAGAGGCAGACAATTAGGTATATTAAAATTGGTAGTGTGAATGATTTTGAAAGCAATGTGACTAGTGAATGGGCTTTTATTAAATATTAAACAGTTTGACTTTAATTAAATATATAAATTGGTAGGGTGAGTGCTCTATCACGTGAGGTTTTAAATTTTTTTTAATGACTTGGCTCAAAACGATGTCGTTTTGGCCAAGTCATTTAAAAAAAAAAAGCTTTCTTCTTCCTCTTGCACAGCGTGCAGCAGCCATGGCTGCTGTTCTTCTCCACCACTGCCCAGATTTGGGTGGTCCTTGAAGGTCTTTACAACCATTTATCCAAGCTTACGGGTGGTCCTGGGACCACCTTGGTCCCTTATTAGATCCGCCCCTGGTGACAAGGAGAGGGAAAGGTTTAAGAAAATTTTGAATGGTTATGAGGGCACTCATAACTTTCACAACTTCACCACCAGAGTTAAAGGACACGCAAATTTTGCCAGCAATGTCGTTGTAGTATAGTGGTAAGTATTCCCACCTGTCACCCGGGTGACCCGGGTTCGATCCCCTGCAACGGCGTTTTTCGTTTTTCAAAGTTTGTCTTTTTAACACAACGGACAACATGCCGTTGATATTGATTTGGATTTTGGAGAACGGAAAAGCATGTGCTCAAGCGAACAAGTAGCAGGAAGACAAGAATAGAGAAGAGAGGAGGACAATAAATCCGTTTCGTTCCTTGGTCGTCTTCATTGTTTCTCTCCTAAGCCTTCCCGTCTAATGGTGAGAAAATCTGTAAGACAGAAATGAATCCAATTCCAATCATTTACAGTCTTAGCCACCAAATGAGGCCTAAATGACATGATAACCATTACATGCACGAGTTAACATTTTTCTCATTTGTTGTCTAAAAAACTTGTGAAAACATGAGAGAAAGTTAAGAGAATCGGGACTACAAAATGGCGGTATTCCAAGTCTCTCATGTACCACCATGCATTTTAGTTTGCTGACATAACATTTATGAGCAGTTTAAGATGTCATCACCTTAGGACATCCTAGTGCCCTTTCGGCCAAATAATGACCCGGTGGGTTTCATAGAATTATAACCCAAATATCAGTTAAAAATGAATTTTTAATACTCTTAACCCTCTCCATTAGAGATGACATTAGAGTTCCAGCTAAATGCAAACTCTTCCCCAAATGAACGGAAGAATACATTCAGTTTTTGAGCGTGTGTTTGGTCTATTACTTGGAATTTTGGGTTGGACCTAGTGGACTGGTTGTTAAACATTAGAACTAAAAAGCCCATTTCCTTTCCTTTTTCTCTTGGTCAACCCAAATCCCCATGCAGAGAACAAAACAGAAAAACCCAGTGTCCAGAAAAGTGGGTCCCATTTAGGACCCACCAAAACGGCCGGAAACGCGGGAGAATTATTGGTTTGGCAGGAAAATAAACAGTTATACAATCGACATCCACTCGGCGAAAAGTGTTCCTTTCTCACACTCTCGCATCAGAGAAGTAGTCGCCTGCAATGAGAAACACATGCGTAAGGTAGGTCCTCAATCACCAGCGGTATATATTCCACGACCCTAATCTTACGGTCCTTGATCAAAGAATTGTAAACAAGTAGGTTCTTGAGTGCAGCCGCGATGCGTGCTATCACTTCTCAGCTTCATCTTTATTTCTGCTAACTCTGAGAAGGGGGAGAGAAGAAGGAGAGAGAGATTCTTCCACACAAACCAGCGAAAAAGCGAAAGCGCGTTCCTCGTGATTCTGCTGGGCTTAAATCCCCTGCTACGCACCTGAGCTCGACTATTTACAATCTCTGCGACCGGGAGAGAGGTAGAGGGAGCTAATTGGTTCGGAGAATGACGTCGGATGGGGCAACGTCAGCGGCAACGACGGCGCGGAGGAAGCCGTCGTGGCGGGAGAGGGAGAACAACCGGCGGAGAGAGAGGAGGAGGAGAGCCATCGCGGCGAAGATATTCACCGGCCTCCGAGCTCAGGGCAACTTCAACTTGCCCAAGCACTGCGACAACAACGAGGTCCTCAAAGCTCTCTGCCTCCAGGCCGGCTGGACCGTCGAGGTCGACGGCACCACCTACCGAAAGGTCGCCGTTCTTTAATTATTCCAAGTCCTTATTTAATTTATAATTAATTAATTAATTAAAAAGTGTTATTCACATTTCAAAAATCTCATTCTTGTATTTTTCTTTTCAAATATAGAAATTTTGAAATGTAAAATTAGATTTTTAAAGTAACAATAACAATTCTTAATTAATTAATTAATTTTCAATTACTCGTAGCTTAGATAGTTAGATCCATGGAAAATTATGATAAATTCAATTAATTGGATTGTGTTTGTTGTTGTACAGGGATTGAAGCCAATTCAAACTGATACGCCGGGCGCATCAACCAAGATCAGCCCGTACTCTTCGCTAAATCCGAGTCCAATCCCGTCCTACCAAGTCAGTCCTTCGTCTTCGTCCTATCCCAGTCCCACCCGTTTCGATCCCAGCACTAATTCATCCAATCCCAGCCACTATCCCCGTTCAGCAATCCCATCATCTCTTCCTCCCCTGCGAATTTCCAACAGTGCCCCTGTAACCCCGCCGCTCTCCTCCCCGACCTCCAAACGCTCCAACCCAATTCCCAACTGGGACTCCATCGCTAAACAGTCCATGGGCTCTTTCGATTACCCGTTTCACGCCATCTCCGCTCCGGCGAGCCCGACCCGCCACCACTATACTCATCCTCCGGCTGCCACTATCCCGGAATGTGACGAGTCCGATACTTCCACCGCCGATTCCGGCCAATGGGTTTGCTTCCAGAGATTTGCTCCTTCTCTGTCGGCAATGCCGGCCTCTCCGACCTTCAATCTTGTGAAGCCTGTTTTCCCTCACCAGAATATTCCCGCGGATCAAATTCCGGACGTAAAGCCGTGGATCGGAGAGAAGATTCACGAGGTGGGACTGGATGACTTGGAGCTCACGCTTGGAAATGGTAAAACTCGGATTTAATGCAATCCCGAATTCGGATTGGCGATCTGCCACAAACGTTTCTGGGTCAATCTGCATATCTCGAACCATACATGTTATTTGCAAAATTTAAATTTATTTTATTTTAAAAAAAAAATCCATTCGAATTTAGTTGGGATGTTTTAATATAGATATTGGCATTGTTGTGTCTCGTTTTTCTTGTTCATATGCACCGGTTCTTTTTAATTTATTTTTTGTATTATATTATCTTATTTTGTAGACTCAAGAAATGACAGTTCAATGGGAATGTTGTACATTGGAAATTTTACTTGTCTATTTATTTATGTATACGTTATACAACATTTGTATTTTTCTTTTTAGTAGAAATATTTTCCGAAACATAAATATCAAATCAAGTATTCAGGTGTACACCTCGAGATGCCGTATGAGAATGTGAAAATACATGACATTGCGTTACATTTGGGATGCCATCGTAGTGTAGCCGAGTGTAGGTAACTCATTTTTTTTTGTGTGCACCAAGTTTTCCAATTCATGCACTCTCGAATGGAGTCTCAATTCATTGTTGTGTCTCGTGGTATTAGTCATCTCTAAAAGCCTTAAGTGATGCAGACTTGGCTGGTGACCCAAATGATAGGAGATCAAGTACATGATTAGTGGTACTTTTTGGGAATAAACACTATTTCTTGGTTCTCTACCCGTTTAGGAGGCAATGGCAATGAAATTTTCCTTACTATTCATTCTAAATAGTAATTATATTTGTGTAAGTTCACTCGTTTGAGAAAAGGAAAGAAAATGACAAGGGCGATTACTTTCACAAATGTATTTCTTTTAATATTTTATGCCTTGTAAGCATATTTAGTTAAAAATAATTACTTAAAACAAAAATAATTAGTCAGAAATTAGTAAAAAATAAAAGCAAATGAAGAAGGTGGTTGAACTTAATGAAGAAGATGGTTGAACTTCGTAAGTTTCTTAGTGTCTAATTTTAAGCGTGTTGTTAAAAGACATTGTTTTTTTTTTGTCACGTTCGAAATCCAACTTTCTAGATGAAAGGACCATTGGAAATCCAATCGTTTGCAGGGCTAGGCTATGCTTAGAAGGGCCCGCCCGGGCAACAATTGTAAGGGCAATTGAAAGGGCGCGAGCCCTAATTGCCCTCTCATTTTTGGACTGGTGGAGATACTCTAACAAGCAGCAAACAGTATCAAGGTCTTCTAGAGAGGTTGAGCAATGAGCATAGGAACCTTTCAACCATTGCGGCAGAATTAGTGTGGATTCAGCAATTATGTATTTCTTTTAATAAGGACCTTTAATCAATTAAGTCAATTAGCTTGAGAAACTTGCATGCGTGTTTCTTGGTCATTATCTGTACGTCTTGATTTGTCTTCTACTAATCATGGATTTAAGTCTTTAAGCCATGCATAAAAACAGGAAAAAGTTAATGAAAAAGAGAGCTTGAAAGCGAAGGCCCATTGAAAAATCCTCAGCCTTTGCTTAGATTGGAATATAAGCTGGTCACTCACACGACCACATCGATATAGGTAACGGTGCCACCTAAACCAAACTTTGAAAGGATCCCTCCATCCACCCACAAATTATGCAAACTGAGCTTCCCTTCTCACCTCTCTATTTTTTGTCATTGAATTTAATGCCCCCCCAACACAATCTACCAATTTCTTGCTGTAGCTGCGAGCTGAACTGCAAGCACAGCATGGCAAAGAGATCGGATTTTGCGCAGAAGCTGCTGGATGATCTTCGCGTCCGCAAGGAGAAAATAGGTGCGCCTCAGAGTTCAAACCGTTGGAATTCAATGGCAATAGGTACGTTTCTAATCTAAGTTGTCTACCATATTGAAAGTTTATTGATCCCACTGATTAGTCCTTAATGAGGAAAATGTTTAATTGTTCATCACTATCAAAGAGCACGAATAAAGGCTGCAGTTAAAGCAGCAACAAGCGTAGAAATAAAGTTTATGTTTTTTTTCATGTATTCATCCAGATGCACATGCTTGTTCCAAGCAGAATTATAGGGGAAGAGCGGATGTAAGCACCAATGGACCAGTAAGTAATCTTACGTGAAATTGTTGTAATTAGATGAGAAATCAGGACTGAATGAACTTCGTTAATTTGGTCCAAATATTTTCTTTTCTTTCCAACTACTGCAGATTGGCTCCGGAGGAAGTAGCAGAACACCGATTCTTCAAGAGGGTTCGAATCAGATTGTTGCTTATGGGAGAGGAGGTAGGAGCTCAGAACAAATGGGAGATTTTTCCATGGCATTGGCTTTTGCACTTGAAAATGGAGGAAAGCTTGGGAAAGCGGATACATCTAGCAGAAGTTCAATGCTAGGATTTTTGAATCAAATTGGGAGGGGAGCCGTGGAGTTCAGCAAGATGGAAGGAAAAGGTAGCGCGAATAGGCACTTCGGTTCAAGTAACCATTTTCCTAACCTTTCTCATCACCGTATCAAAGAAATATCGAGAGGAGCACATAAATTGAATCAGATCCTAGAGGCCTGCTCGAATGGACTTAATGTTGATAGATTTTCAATAGAAGTTGGGAAGGAGTTAGTGAAAGAGGCAATGGATTTGGAAGAGTCCTTGAGAATGCTTGTAAACCTGCAGGAAACTTCTGAATACATAGTCGGCTCTCAGAGGAAAAATGGGATCACATTGCTAGATGAGGAAGATAATGCTGTCAAAATGGCTGAGGAAAAGCAAATTGATCTGCCAAGCTTCTCCTTTGACAAGGGTTCGAGACATGCGCGTAAAAATCAAGAAGTTGGAAGGCCGGGGTTCGAGCAGAAGGTGACTGCAGCTCTAACTTACACTACAGAAGGTAGTGGCTTAAACCGCGAAAAGCAAGGGAAAATAACCTCCTCAACATCAGTTTCTCAGAGGCAATCAGTCAACTATACCGCAGGTGTCAATAATCCATCAACAGAACAGAAAGAGTCTAAACCAGAAAAGGAGAGGATTCCAAATGTAATTGCAAAACTAATGGGGCTGAATGAGCTTCCAAAAAACGAAAACTTGAAGCACACCACGGAGGAAGACTTGTGTTCCAAGTCAAAAAGAGAAAGGCACGAGATAGAGCAAACAACAAACGAAAGCAGTAAGATTTCTGGGGTTAAGACTAAGGATCCGTTGATGCAGAATACGACGTTTGTTTCGCAAGCAGAAAAAAGCATGCTTGCCAATAATATCAGCCTTGGGGTAGTTGTTCATGATCCGGAAGAATTTAAACCCGTGGTGATTTCAGGAAATGCAACCATCAAATCAGATAAGCACCAAAAGCCTACTCAGACCTTCAAACAGGATAAACCTGTGATGCAAGCAAAACCAGGGTTCAAGGAAATTCGGGTTCCAGTGGAAAAGCAAAATGGGAACGACCTTCTCCCAAGAAATCAGCAGCACAAGTCCCCAAATAATGTTGAACTCCAGCAGCAATCCATGGCTTTCAAATCTGAGTCACCGAAAGAAAAGCGCAGCTGGAAGACGAAGGAGCAGCAGATTCCACAACCAAAGTTGGTGGCGAAAAAACAACGAAGAAGAGAAATGATATCAAGAAGTAAGTCAAAAGGGGCAGTAGATTTGCAAAAGAAGCAGACACTTGCAGAGGAAGCTAGGGTAAATAAGAAAATCGCTAGAGAAGCCGCTGCAACAGTGCAATCCACAAGAGTTGCGAATGGCAAATATCATGAAAATCTGGTCAGAAGCAAAAGTTCCGCTGACTTGAATTTCAACAAGAAAGATTCTTCACCAAACTCCTCGGATCCTCAACAAGCAAAAGAAAAATTCGGCACTCTACCGGCTATGGAGGAGAGATCAGTTCATGCAGCACCACCACTGCAGAAGGCAAAATCTAGAAGAGTGAATAAAAGCGAAATGCCTCGAAGAATCGATGAAGTGGCAACCAGACGAAGCCATGAAAAACGTGGTAGTCACAGTGCAACAGAAAAAGTTAGAGCCAGCAGGCTAAAACAAGCTGAGCCACGCATCGTCAAGTCCAACAAATCAACAGCAAGCATTCAACCATTAGATTCAGCGCAAAACCTACATAAAGAAGCAGAGCTGGAGGCTCCCACTTTGTATGATCCCAATGAAGTTGAAAGTCGAAGCCTCGAAAAATCACAAACTCTACTTCCAAAGGAAAGTGTATGTCCATCTTTACAAAATCTGAAAATTGATAACTTTCCAAATAAAAAATACTTCTTCAGTTGCAAAATTTTGTCCAATTTGAAATAGGCTGGCAACTGACTTAAGCTTTTTTGTATGTTATGCAGTATGATCAGCAAGATCAAGCACCTGCTTTCGGAGATGATGAGTGCATAACTGCATCAATTACAGTTAATGGTAAGTAGAACCTCTTTCAATTCAACTTCCCTTCTTACAAGAGAAAAACTTCTCTGCAACGAAGAATGTCACTCACTGCAACGTGGGGAAGTTAAAAGTATGACAATGTGTTAGTGGCTTGAAGTACAAGCCGTAGTGGCATCTTGTTGCAGGTAAGTTTTCTCGTCTTACACAAAATGCGAACTCATTATGTTTCTTAAAGTTGCAGGAAACCGTGACATTTGTTATGCAGAAGTATTGGAGCACCATAAAGCACTCAAGCTGAGAAAACAAGAGCCACTGACAGAAATTGAAAACCACCTGAAGCAGGTAGTGATCAAGAGCCATCATTTCCTCAACACAGCAGAAGCACTTTTCAAGCTCGACATCCCTTTCAGCATTCTTCACGACAGCGGCCACGACTGCAACCCAGATGTAGACAGCAAGCTCACATTAGACTGTGCCTACGAAGTAATGAAACGAAAAGGGATAAGGCACGAGCTCAATGTTCATCCTAAATGCGAGAAGATATCAATAAGTTTTGTCAAAATACAGTCCTTGAACGAGCTGGTTAGGCAACTGCATAAAGATTTCGAGACTCTGAAGTTCTACGGGAGAAAAGGAAAATATGAATGTGAGGCGGAAGAGTATCTGCCGAAAATGCTGGAAAGCGATATGCATAGCTGGGAGCCGGACGTGAATTGCATGTGGGATATGGGTTGGGATAAAACTATGTTTGCAGTCGTTGAAGTAGATGAAGTTGTGAAAGATTTGGAGAGGCTTGTGCTCGGTGGACTTGTAGATGAGCTTACCACAGACCTCTTTCGCACGGGTTTTTCAGCGATACATTAACCTAGTGAATAAGAAATTCATATTTGGGTTTGCAAGAGATGAATAATGTAACATCTACGCTTTTAATTCTGCATTTTCGACTTCTTTTCTGTACCAGTTAGCTTCCAACAAATTGATCTTCATTTGTTCGCTCTGAGACCAGAATCCAAGGTCTAAGCGAACAATTGTATTAGGCCATAACTGCCATCCGGTCCAAAAAATTTACGCGATTTTGATTGGCTTTGTCTATTGCTACGAATTTATGAAGCTCTTGCGCAAGTTATCGGTAAACTATTGAGCCCGAGTTCCGCAAGGGTGAAAGCTCCACATGAACCCGTACTGGTTACTTTTGTTGCTCTACTTGTCCGGTTAACAGCATCGCCATGCTCCGGTTGCTCTTGCTCCACCCGAACTGGAATTTCTTATATGAACAGTTTAGTTAAAGCCTTCGAGAAGTGGTAGGCAGAAAGCTTAATTTTGAATGTTCGAAATCTTGTTTCCTTTCCATTATTCTTAGCATTATTCAAAAGGTTACTTGCGCGCCAATTATACCCAACTTCTCAAAGTCAGCTTACCTTTGTGCGTTTGTTGCTCCTCAAGTGACCAAATTAATACTCTACTAATATATGAGAAGCACTTTTTCTCACAGTGCTTTATTTGGCAAATGCCTTGCTTCTTTTATGTTGCTCAAAGTTCTTTTAAGCTGGAAATGTCGTCACTTTCTTCTTTCTTATTAAGGAACAAAATTTCGCTTTGTGCAATGTGGCTGGTATTGATTTTGGTAGACCGTAGATTAACAAAAGTGCTTTTTTTTGTTTTTTTTGTTTCCTTCCGTTCTTCTGCTATTGAGATAAAATGGTTTTGGGTTTAGATTTTGTTGTTCTTTTGACTGATTATAAAAAAATCATGTTTGTTGTTGTCACTTATGTGCTAAGATGCTCTTTCTCAGTGAAAAAAAACAAGTTAAAAATATGGAGATGTTAAAATATATATTTAGTTATATTTTTTTATATTTTTTTAATTAGAGATATTAAAATCACGTGTAAGCGAGGCTTAAACAAAAAATAGTAAAATTTTGTTTCGTTAAACATTCTTTCACCCTCTTTGGGTTGACAAAAATAGTTATATTAATATATAGCGTAGATTTAGATAAAAGAAAAATTAACAAAAAAAAGGTTCAAATATCTTTAGATTTAGGTTTTAAATCATTGATTACAAGTGTTCAAATACAAATTAGAATAGATTTTGTACGAAAAAAAATACATTTTGAAGAATATGAATATGATAGTTTGTTGTGGTGATAAGAAAAAAAAAGAAGAAAAATTAACAAAACTGTACAAAAATGATTCAAATTCTTGGGCTGCCATAAAGTCACGCTTGCATGTTGAGCAAAATATATTTTTCCATGTATAGAGCCCGACTCGTTTTCTGAGTACCCGGAAGTTCACCTCGTTCTGCGTACGCAAAGTCTGTCTCGTCTTATGTGTCTGGGTTCGCCTTATTCTGCATGAGAGTTGTTCGCATCGTTTTGGGTGCCCGAAGCCCACTCCTTTTTTTGTCCATGGAGCCCACGCCGTTTTGGCGTGCACGAAGCTTGCCTCGTTTTGTGTGAGTCAAGCCCTCTAACACCCGTGTGTTTTGAAAAAAAATGCAAATTTTTTATTTTCGTAAAATATTTTTTCTGAGCATTAAGTTAAAATTTTTAAGGAATTTGGAAGCAGTTTTACGATTTGTTGAGCAATAACTATATATTTAGTAGAATATTTAAGTCGAATCATCGTTACGAAGTGTTATGATTTGGAGTGTGTAGAAGTTTGATCATAGAGAACTAGATTTGTAATTAGCATGTTCATAGAACATAGTTTTGGAGCTAACTCGCCCAACTAAATTTAAAAGGCGAGATGAATTTTCAAGAGCTTGGCAAATTCTTTCCGATGACTGCTCTGAAGTTGCTAGAACTAGAGTAATTGTTCTTTATTGGTTTTTTTTTCTTCTTCCATGTTACTGAAAAAAAAATGTTTGCTTTTGTAAAGTCGAAGCCTACCGAAACGTCACTTTACGATTTTGCCCCCAAGTCTTGCACTTTCCTACTTATATTAATTTTCTCCCTCCGTTCTTTTCACCTTCACAGAAACAGAGCACTCTGTCTTCAGCCATGGCGATTACATTTCTTCATACAGTAGCACTTTTCGTTTTATCCATTAGCCTCGCAAGTAAGTTCGTAAAAAATGTTGATTGATTCAATCCTAATCTTTTTCAAAAGAAATAAATCCCATAATTTAATTGCTCTGTTTTTTTAATGCAGATTGCCAATCATTTATCGGCGTAAACTACGGCCAAGTTGCCGACAACCTACCGCCACCGTCGTCCACCGCGAATCTGCTCCAGTCAACCTCAATCCAGAAGGTTCGGCTTTACGGTTCCGACCCGGCCATAATCAAAGCCCTGGCGAACACCGGCTTGGGTATCGTCATCGGAGCGTCGAACGGCGACATCCCTGGTCTCGCATCCGACCCGAGTTTCGCCAAGAGCTGGGTTGGAGCCAACGTGTCCCCTTTCTACCCGGCGAGCAACATCATCCTCATCACCGTCGGCAACGAGGTCTTGACTTTCGGCGACCAGGGCCTGATTTCTCAGCTGGTCCCGGCGATTAAGAATGTTCAAGACGCCCTCAATTCCTTGTCTCTTGGCGGGAAAATCAAGGTCTCCACCGTACACTCCATGGCGGTGCTCAAGCATTCCGAGCCGCCGTCCTCCGGAAGGTTCGACCCCGGTTTTGGTGACGTCATGAAGGGGTTGCTTGGGTTTAATAACGCCACCGGTTCGCCTTTCGCTATCAACCCGTACCCGTATTTCGCGTACCGGAGTGACCCGAGACCCGAGACCCTGGCTTTTTGCCTATTTCAACCGAATAATGGGCGGTTCGACTCCAACACAAAGATTAAGTACATGAACATGTTCGATGCTCAGGTAAATTATCTCCGCCGATCTTGTCCGGTCCAAGACCGTTATTTATTCGTTCCGTTTGTTTCTTTTTACCAGCGATATTCAGTACTAAAAATTCGAACTCGAGTGCATGATAGCTCATTTGATCTAGTTAACGTGGCTAAAGAACTCAAAAATGTTACCGCCCAATTCTGTATAGGTGGATGCAATAAGATCGGCATTGGACTCTATAGGCTTCAAGGGGGTGGAAATTGTGGTGGCGGAGACCGGGTGGCCGTACAAAGGGGACGACAATGAGGTTGGTCCAAGCGTCCAGAACGCGAAAGCTTATAACGGAAACCTGATTGCGCACCTTCGATCAATGGTTGGGACGCCATTGATGCCGGGAAAGTCTGTGGACACTTACCTCTTTGCACTCTACGATGAGAACTTGAAGCCTGGCCCTGGGTCTGAGAGAGCATTTGGTCTCTTCAAGCCTGACCTCACCATGAATTATGATGTTGGTCTCTCTAAGAGCAGCCAGGTAAAAATCATGATATCACTATCATCAATTTGTGACTTTATGGTAATTTTGATACGCTGATCCAATCGGTTGTCGATTAGCTTCAGACATGTTGACCTTTAGTTATACTACAAACCCTGACGGACACAAAGGGACTGACATATATGTTCGAAATGTTTTTGTTGCAGTGTTTAAATTTAACTTGATTTATTTTGCTTCAGACCCCCACCACGCCCACCACGCCATCGACGCCCCCCACGCCAGTGAATCCATCGGGGCCAAAGCCAAAGAAAGGATCATATTGTGTGCCCAAGGCCGGGGTATCGGATTCTCAGTTACAGGCTAATATAGATTATGTTTGCGGACATGGTTTTGATTGCAGTCCAATTCAACCCGGAGGGTCTTGTTTTGAACCAAACACAGTAAAATCCCATGCCACTTACGCCATGAATCTCCTATATCAAACCGCTGGCAGAGATCCTTGGAACTGCGATTTCTCGCAAACCGCCACACTCACATCCAACAACCCTAGTAAGTTTTTAATCTTGATCTTTTTTCTTCTTTTCGTTTATTAAAGTTTGTACCCTTCTGTGTTGCGTAGGCTATGATAGCTGCAACTACCCAGGTGGGAGTACTAAAGATGTATGAAGGAAGTTGGGAAGACAAAGAAATATATACGGAGGGATATCAGTTAATCTGCCTCCTTAATATGTATGTTTGCTTAGGATTTAGGATTCTTTGTGAAGAAATGTTTTGTACATTTTGGTAAGTGATTATTACTTATTCTATGAGAGAGCTGAAGAGTTTGATGTCATGGTTTGGTGTGCTCAAATTAGTACCTTGACGTATCATGTATTTTTGTAATTACGTGTCTGTGATTTTAATTTTTTATCAACTTATTCCTATTCACATTACGTATCATTGTGATTTAACGAGTTATGCTAGTGTACATGTTATATTTATGATATGGCAACTCATTTGGAAATTCTTTTAAAATGACTGGAAACGTTTTTTGATGAAAGTGTTTTTGAGTTCCAAAAGCATTTTCACCAAAAACGCTTTCAGTCATTTTAAAAAAACTTCCAAACGAGTCTGATGACCACCGCAGACAACTATTAATTATCCTACGTACTCCTTGGATTCAACATCTTGCTTTCACCAATGTCTTATAGTTTCTTCTTATCTATAACATCAAAGCTTGGATTCAACATCTTGCTTTCACCAATGTCTTATAGTTTCTTCTTATCTATAACATCAAAGCCAATCTCACATCTTTCAATTCATCCCATAAGAAGGAAAAAAATGTTAGACTATAATATATACACGCGATGGGCTTGTTTATTTGGACCCGGTTCAACCCGGGAAATATAAGTAACAACAGCTGAGGAAGCTATGATTGGTTAAATTTGATTTTCAGTTAGTGGTCCGACTTCCGAGCATTCCTGAAAAACAAAGGGAGGCAGAGACGCAGACGCAAAGCAACAACAATGGCGACGATAGGGAGAGAAAGGGATCTCGAGCTCCTCATCCCAGTCGCTGCCGTTTCCGAAAACGGAGGAGATTCCAAATCCTCCTCCCCACCAAACTCCCCACCTCCCACCACCTCCCATTCCCATCATCAAACAGGCCGCGAGGTTTTCGTCCAATTTCATTTTCCTTCTTGCCTTTCCCATTTGGTCTAAATATTGCATAATCATATGAATACGGATGTGAAAATAGATTTTGGTAGTTATGGTTGATCTGTTTTCATATCGAACGATGAAAGTGTAGTATGTCATGTCCGCAAATTGGTTTTAGGTTCGATGCTTACATTCTAACGTAACTTGAAAATAGCGTGATCTCGTTGTTCATATCCTTGTTTTGTTACTTGTCTAGTGACGTTAGATCAAATATTTTCTCAGAAAGTTGCATGAAATTAAATTCTTTGCTTGTTCTTTTGTATAGGCATTTTCGAAAGTTATTCGGAGCTGGGCTTCCAAGAAGTTTATGACAGGATGGTAACATCTTATCTCTTCTAATCCCTCTTAATTCTTACTCAACACTGTTTAGTTGCTCTGTGGCATTTGCACTCGGTATGATTCCAATGAAGCCGGACTTACTCCTTGTACCTGCCACAACGATCCCTAATCTGACATGCTTAGTCGCTTAATCCCAATTAAATGAAGGGTTAACATTCACAATTTCACATATTATGAAAATGAACGCTTTGTTGGTACTTGGCATCAAGTAAATACTCTAATTTACTGAGGGGGAATTTGAACTCGAGTGCTAGGGTGGGCACTCTGCCCTAACCAACTTACTTAACCCGTATCTGCAAACTCAAATATTAGTTAAGTGGTATTTGACTAGAATTTAATATTTCAAAGCAAATTGATTCATAGATTCTCTTGAAATGTATACAAATTACTGTCAAAATCGACATTTTTTGTGATATGTTTCATTATTTGTTTTTTCTTTGCAGTGTCATTCTTTTTCCAATAGCTATTACGTTCTACTTCACATGGGCTTTCATTAAATTTGTTGATGGTTTCTTCTCCCCAGTCTACAACCACCTAGGAATCAATATTTTCGGTAAGCAAAATTGCTTATCTGTCTTATAAATTTATCTCCAAAGAGTCGAAGAATTCAAGTTTGTGTTACAAACTCATCATCGTTGGAGTTTTAGCGTGACTTGCTTGGGTTAGTCGACATGGGTAAGTAGGCATAAACTTTGAAGATGTAATCAATCTTCTGAGCAAAGCAAAAGACTTAACTCCTACCCTGATGAACTCCCATAGGATCTGCAATGTGTTAAGTGGAAGGCTGTTTCATTCATTTTTCGGGGCCTAGTTTACGAAGCAAAACATGTACAATGTTGATGTCAATATGCAGGTCTTGGATTTGCCACCTCCCTCGCCTTCATCTTCTTAGTCGGCGTTTTCATGCAGTCGTGGTTGGGAACTTCTGTTCTTACTCTATGGGAGTGGTTTATTACGAAAATGCCACTTATAAGCTATATCTATGCTGCATCAAAGCAAATTAGCACAGCAATATCACCAGGTACATTGCAAACCATACAATAAATCGTAGTCTAAGTTTCCATGTTCCAGAATTTTCCACTCACTTTACATCACTTTGCAGATCAGAGCATAAACGCCTTCAAGGAAGTGGCGATCATAAGGCATCCAAGAATCGGGGAGTATGCATTAGGGTTTATCACTTCAACAGTTGTTCTTGATCAAAGAAACGTAGGAGAAGAGCTATGCTGCGTTTATGTACCTACCAACCATCTTTATCTGGGAGACATTTTTCTGATCAGTCCCAAGGATATACTGAGACCAAATCTGTCAGTTGGAGAGGGGATTGGTATGACTCTTTCGTACAGAAATATTTGCAACAAATGTACTATCTAATTATGTATCTCGCCTTCTCGTAGTTGTTTTCATTTGGTTTTCGTTCGATGCAGAAATTGCCATCTCAGGAGGTCTGTCAATACCGCAACTTTTAACTACGGTGGATGCACAAGTCCTTACGCCCAGAAGAGTTCCCAACTTTGAAGAGCCAAAAGTATGATGATATGTTTCTACAATGGTGAGAGATGAGAATGCACTTCGCTGCTTTTTTTTTTTTTTTTTTTTTTCCTTTTTGCAGTCTTTGGGTTGATGGAATGATAGTAAGAACTTATGTTTCATTTTGCAGTAGAAGTTGTCAAACTCAGACAAAGTCTTGCAGAGGAAGTTTAGAGGCTCAAACGTGGTCGGATCGGATCGGGAATGGAGGGAAGTACACCATAGCAGAACTCTGAAATGCAGTGAAAAACCCTTTTAAAAAGAAAACTATAAACACGTATACAATAGAAATATACCTCTTTTTAAGTACCCTATATAATGAATTCTAATTTGTAAATGTTTCTTTTTATCTTAGTCCATTTGAGATAATTGTTCCCATTTTATATAGGCACGATTTCCATGTGGTAAAAGTTGTGAAAAATAAAAATAACTCATAACAAAAGGTGTGAAAAAATAAGTTTTGGATGCAAAAGCTTCTCTTCGATGTTCTAATAAATAATTTTAGCGAGGTAAGGCAAGCAACAAATCCGTTGTCGTCCAGCGGTTAGGATATCTGGCTTTCACCCAGGAGACCCGGGTTCGATTCCCGGCAACGGAACTTTTTTAATTTTTGCATTTTTTTTTCCTGTTTTCTATGCAATCGTACTTTGCCACGCGTCCGATCCATCCGAAAAAGCACCCCCAGTCTCGGCTTTCACGTGACCGAGTCACCGATTCACCGAGTAGGGCCGGTGACACTTGGAGCCCGAAGCTTCTCTCCTTCCTTTTAGCGTACTTCCAAACCTTCTGCCAATCTACAAATCTATCTTCTTCTGCACCAGGAATTTCTCCTTCTCGAAGCTCCACCAGGTAGACATCATCTCCATTTTTTATTAATTTTTTTTTAATTTTGTTTTATCAATTTTTTTTATTTCCAGTCGGATTTGATCGCAATTTTATTCGCTTTTCTTTCACGCCAGCTTTATTTATCGAATTTTTGGTCAATTGTTGATTGGGATGTGCTGTTGCAATCGCAGGGGATGCGCAATTCAGTATTATTTTACAGTCGATTTGTAATTTGTTAGTTATAACAAAAATCCAGGTAAAAAAGCCGGGAAAAAAAGAGAGAATTTGATCATATTTTCTGTTTGGTTCCCGAGAAACGCTAGGAAAAGATCGAAATTTTGTTCTGTGTAAAGCATTGAGTACGACGTCAGTGAAATTCTTTATTCGATTTTGTGTACTCTGATAGCGGAAAAAGGATCGGCTTAAAAAAGCAGAATCAGTGCCAATTTGATTTTTCTTTTTCCTGTTTGGTTCCCGAGAAATGCCAATTTGCTCAATTTCTTTATTTTCATTCGGATTTGATCCAAATTTTATTCGCGTTTCTCTCACGCCAGCTTTATTTATTGAAACTTTGGAATTATTGAGTACGACGGGCTGTCGCAATCTTAGATTATACGCAGTCGGCAAAAGAAGGTATTCATTTTTTAATATCGTTAGCAGAAACAGGATCAGGTGAAAATAAAAAGCGAAAAAATGGCAATTTGATTGTATTTTCTGTTTGCTTCCCGGGAAACGCTAGGAAAAAGATAGAATATTTGCTGCATTTTTTCTGCTCCTGGCAGTACGTGAGAGCTAGTCAAAATTTTCCCTTTTTTTTTTTTTTTTCGGTAAAAGTATGAAAATTTATTTAATTTTGGTCGAAAAATAACACGATTCTTCAATGCAGGGAATTTGGTTGAGAAGTGTTTCAGCATAATCTGAAATGGCTTCGTCTGTTCTGATCTCTGATACTCAGCCGTGGAAGGATTTGAAGGTAATCGAGACGATACCTCTTTGCGAACGGGTAGTTTGAAAGTATTCTGATTTTGTGTTAATTATAGGTAATTTTTCGTTGTTCAGGCTCACGTTGAAGACATAAAGAAGACCCATTTGCGCAACTTGCTGAACGATGTCAAGCGGTCCCAGGCAATGACGGTGTATGTTCATATATCGGAACTTATGAAAGCCTTTAATCTTAATTCAGTTTTATATAATCCTTGTTTTGTATGGAACTATGGATATTGGAACTTGATAATGTGTGCATTTACTCTTACAGTGAGTTTGATGGGCTCCTGTTGGACTACTCGCGGCAGTGTGCCACGGTTGAAACCTTGCAGAAGCTCCTCAAGTTGGCGGAGGTGGGGCTGGATCATTCCTAAATTTTCCTTCTTTGGGAGGGGTTGGGTGAATATATTGTTTTTTCGTTAATGTTTTGTATTCCACAATGCAGGCTGCATCCCTCAAAGAGAAGATTAATCGAATGTTTGGTGGAGAGCATGTAAGCTCATGTTTATCTTCCTTTGGTGGAGTATTATTTGAAAACTTCTTTTGAAGCTTTGTAGGATTTATGGAAGAGACCAGCAAATTTCTCAAACCAATAGTCTACAATTCTTCTGAATTTTTGTTTTCTGGATGGTGCCTCAGATAAACAGCACAGAAAATAGATCGGTGCTTCATGTAGCTCTTCGTGCTCCAAGGGATGCAGCTATACAGTGTGATGGGAAAAATGTGGTCCCAGATGTTTGGGAAGTTCTGGACAAGATCCAAAAGTTCTCGGAGAGTATTCGAAGTGGATCTTGGGTAATCTACCAAAAAAAATTTTGCTATCCTTTTTAGGTCCATATTACTTGAATTCTGAAGTGGTTGGCAATTCTGGTAGGTTGGAGCCACAGGAAAAGCATTGAAGGATGTTATTGCTGTTGGTATTGGTGGCAGCTTCTTAGGTCCTCTATTTGTGCACACAGCTCTTCAAACAGGTCACCCTGATACATTTCATCAATCTGCATCTCTATTCACATTTACTTCTCTTTGTACATTGTACTGTGGGTTTTCCTTGTGAAAATGGTTAAACTTGCTTCAGAACAAAGTTTAGCGAGTGTTCATTAGTTTGATTCCATCTTACAGATCCAGAGGCTATGGAAGCAGCAAAGGGAAGGCAGCTGCATTTGTAAGTATTTTCGCACTGAACTTTTATTTATTAATTTTCAGTTCTCTATATTAATGAATTAGAACCAGTAAGATGTGAAAGTAAGAATTCATTGCATGAGGCTTTTTACGTGATTTCCCCCCTAATGTTGTCAAAGGTTGCAGGTTAGCTTTCTTCCAACTCCTTTTTAGGGCCAACTGATTGTAACAATGAGATAATCTGTGTTCATGAGTTTATTACAGTGGCATAGTTCTTGAAGGAGGGATGCAAATGTTAAAAACATTGAGAGTTGAGAGAAGTGTTCTGTATTTGATACCGGACATAGGATTTTAAGATATGGCATGGTTTTGGTTTTCAAATTTTCTTTGTTTTTCTTTTGGAAAACGATCTTTATTCTGTGGGTTTGCTTTGTAGTTGTGTTGGTTGAAGAAACATAGCCTGTATTCAGTCGTACATATTTTTTGTGCGTACATATATTTATCAGAAGATCTATGATTGTGGTCTAAGAGTATTCTGATATGGTTGAATCACTTTATGATTATTAGTCATTATTTTCAATACACAACAGTTCAATAATATTTATCCATATGATACTTTATTTTGTCAATCTAATACTTTGTTTTCTTTTGTGTGCAGTCTTGCAAATGTTGATCCTATTGATGTAGCCAGAAATATTGCAGGGTTCAACCCAGAAACTACCCTTGGTAAGCATTGAGCTTATTTATATGCTAACTATTGACTTTTGTAGTGAAGTAGTGATCTAAGCTTTATGCGGGGTTTCTTATTGTTCATATTCTTTTGATATTTGCAGTTGTGGTAGTTTCAAAGACTTTTACAACAGCTGAAACTATGTTGAATGCTCGAACCCTTAGGGAATGGATTTCATCTTCTCTCGGGTTAGTGCATTTGCTAACTCTTCTTTGATATATGGGTCTAATAGTTGTTTTGGATTCGGGATTTGTTTATTATTTGATGATTGAATCTGGACTCAGTTAATCTCTCTCTCGCTCTATCTCATGGTTGAATGTAATAATTTCAGGCCTGCTGCAGTTGCAAAGCATATGGTTGCAGTCAGCACTAATCTTACGGTATAGTTTCCTTTGTTCTGTTGCATTTGGCTGATTGAACACTCAGATTATCATATATTTTAATTAACTATAGTCGTTATTCATTTTTCATAATAAATTTCTAAGTTTTTCTTTTTGGTTTCATTGCTGATGCAATTTATTAAGACCATTAGCACTGAGGTTATATTTTGAGATGGTGCTCTAGTGAAAACCCACGATGAAATTTTAAGGTCAATATCCACGTGTTTATCTTTATCTTTTTCTGTTTCAGCTTGTAGAGAAATTTGGAATTGACCCAAGAAATGCTTTTGCATTTTGGGACTGGGTTGGTGGCCGATATAGTGGTAAGTTGTTTGCCTTCTCATATAGATATTTGCAGCTACCTTGATGTTTAATTAGTATTTTTGAATTGCTGGTTGCAGTTTGTAGTGCTGTTGGAGTGTTGCCCTTATCTCTTCAGTATGGGTTCTCAGTTGTTGAGAAGTAAGCCACTTGTAGTTGTTTCAATTATATATGAGTCATTTTTGAAGTTTGTCATGCCTGGATTTGATTTCTCACTCCATGAGGCTGCAGATTAGTATTAATTGTCTATTCTATTTTTCTATCCAGGATTCAATGGAAATGTAGTTAATATAGAGAAACTAAAACTTTTACTGCTCTGTTGAACAAAACCAAAAAAAGGTCGTTGCTTTCTCCAGTAAATGTATGTACTTGATAAACACCTTTTATATGTGAGATTTCTGAAACTGCATGCCAAAATAAAGTACTGAAGAAAATATTTTAGATGGGCGTATGATGTGTTTAATTCACTAGTTGGTAAATGATCTTTGTATATACTAACTTGGATGTTATATTCCCTAATCAAAGGTTCTTAAAGGGAGCTTCAAGCATTGATCAACACTTCTACTCAACACCATTTGAGAAAAATATACCTGTAAGTACCCAAAGTTTGTATTGT
Source organism: Cotoneaster glaucophyllus (assembly GCA_036320875.1). Classification (NCBI taxonomy): domain Eukaryota; kingdom Viridiplantae; phylum Streptophyta; class Magnoliopsida; order Rosales; family Rosaceae; genus Cotoneaster; species Cotoneaster glaucophyllus. The sequence continues at coordinate 1,680,072 of CM070073.1, read as the reverse complement.
CTTGTAATATTGGTGATGTGTTATCTGACATTTCATCCTTGCTTTAGGTTCTTTTAGGTCTGTTGAGCATATGGAATGTATCATTTCTTGGATACCCTGCAAGAGTGAGTATTATTTTATCCTTTCCAGATTTCATATTTGTAAGCATCAATGAGTTTTGTGTTTTTACTTGTTGCTACTTATCCTTAGGCTATCTTACCATACTCCCAAGCACTGGAGAAGCTTGCTCCGCACATTCAACAGGCAAGTTCACCCCCGCCCTCTATCTGCAATTTTTTGTTAACTGGACTTTTAATTTATATCTTCCAATTTTTTCTTCAATTTAGGTTAGCATGGAAAGTAACGGCAAGGGTGTATCAATCGATGGTGTAATACTTCCCTTTGAGACTGGTGAAATTGACTTTGGTGAACCTGGAACAAATGGTCAGCACAGCTTTTACCAACTAATTCACCAGGTGATCTCAACATTCAATTAGATTAGCATGAAAAATGATTTACAAAACCTTCAGTTTTCTAGTCACATGTGAAGGAACATAAAGCACATTACTGACCTTCAGATGATTAATTTGATACTTTTGTTTATGTCGGGCGTGTATGGTTGCTAACATTTTTCTTCCTGAATGATCAGGGCCGTGTTATTCCTTGTGACTTTATTGGTGTTGTGAAGAGTCAGCAACCTGTTTACCTGAAAGGTACATAATTTAAAACTCTTCTGAAAAGATTTTAGCTCAGTGTATTTTTCAAAGTTTGTATTCTGATGTTTAGTCAGCGGATTGCCACAGGTGAAGTGGTGAGTAATCATGATGAGCTCATGTCTAACTTTTTTGCACAGCCCGATGCCCTTGCCTATGGAAAGGTATGATTTATGCCGACTCCCTGGTTGTTTTTATTATTTCTTAGCTACATAAACTAAACTTATGCCCTTCTTTCAAGGAAAATGAGTTTGCACTATGATGCTAAAAAGGATAAAACAGAAAAAGATGATAAAACCAAGATTAGCAAGTAAACTTGCAATTTTCTCTCTATTAATAGCAGCACATAAACATGGTCTACGATCTTTCTAACCAAAATCAATTTTCTTGTAGCACCCAGAACAGCTGAAGAAAGAGAACGTTCCAGAGCATCTTATCACTCATAAGGTGAGCTCCTTTCGGCTTTAGTCATTGGCTTATAGGTAAATAAGTGGTGCTAATTATTAGACATCTCTCAGACTTTCACTGGAAATCGGCCTTCTCTCAGCCTTCTGCTTCCATCACTTAATGCTTACAACATCGGGCAGGTTTGTGATTTGTTTCCATTTTTGACCTTTTGTTATGTGCTCTAGTGATCCTATGGTTTTTCGACTTGTTAGGTTTTCTGCACATTCAAATGCAAACAGTTTATTGCTTGATAAGTTGGCATTCACCACATATTTGCAAACTTCTCAATGCTATAAGATAACATTCAAGGCCTGCATGTTTAGTCTCTGTGCTTGTTTTCTACTGGAAGTTGTCCTGGTCGTGTGCTATATGAAGTATAACCTTATTTTTGTCGGAATTTTATAGTCTACTGCTTTGGCATTCTAATATCAACTTGCCTGCATCCAGTTGTTGGCAATTTATGAACACAGAATTGCAGTTGAAGGTTTCGTATGGGGAATCAATTCTTTTGACCAGTGGGGAGTAGAATTGGGAAAGGTACAGAATTCCATTAACTTTCATCAACCCGCTTCTCCATTTAAGGATGAGTTTTCATTTCGCTTGCTCCATATTTTTTAAGACATTTTGTGTTGTGAGCAGTCATTGGCTAGTCAAGTTAGAAAGCAACTCAATGCATCTCGTACAAAAGGGCAACCTATCGAGGGCTTCAACTACAGTACCACATCGTTGTTAACAAAATACTTGGAGGTATGCAAATCAAGTTTTTCATTTGGAATTGTAGATCACCCGAAGGTTCTCGGGAGATTTGTCTCCTGTTGGACTGTTTGAGATCCGTGAAACTAAATTACTTTCTTGTATGACAGGCAAGTAAAGATATCCCTGCTGACCTTCCGACACTTTTGCCACAGATATAGTTGCCTTTTGCCGGAGTTTTGCCGGAGTTTTGCCGGAGTTAATCTACTTTAAAGTCAGCTGAACGAATAAATTTTAACCTCATGTATATCAACTACAATCAATACAGCATAACGCGGTACAAGTTTTGCTTGCAATTTTCTTATACCTTACATTGATCATAAATTGTAGCCGAATTGATACGCTTCTGGGTTCCAAGAAATGCTGCCCAAACAAATAGATGCATATAATATATCTCTAGCAATTTTGCAATCACGGAATTGCGCATTGAATCTTTATATTTTCGGTCATCGTCCATGTTTGGTCTTCAAAATGAAGCAAATTAAAGAAGCCATGGATGTACAAAATAAAACCAGTTACTCATTCATTGACTGAAAATATTTGTGGGAGTAGACCGGTCACCTACAACTTCAACAAAACTACCCAACTACATTGTTCCCAAAGTCCCAGACCACACCAGTAGAGTGGCTGGGGGAGGGTTCTAAACACCGGTAGACCCAAACCCTCCGGCACCTCTGAACGTGGAATCCAAATCCTCAACCTCCACAACAGCAGGGGTGATGATCTTCTCAATGATCAGCTGTGCAATCCTGTCACCCTCCTTGATCTCAAAATCAACATCAGAAAAGTTGAACAGCACCACCCCAACCGGACCTCTGTAATCTGCATCGATGACACCAGCGCCGACATCGATCGAGTGCTTCCATGCCAGCCCCGATCGTGGCGCTACACACCCAACAGACAATACAGAAAACCCATTTCAGTTCTGTATGCCAAGAGATCAAAATTTATCGACATTGAACAGGAAATTTGGGGATATTATACCAATTCGGGCATAGGTTCCTTCAGGGACGGCAATGCTCAGATCGGTTGGGACCAGGGCTTTTCCTCTGGCCGGAACTTTCGTCTCCGTCGCGCTACACAAAAATCCACATCAAATTCCGATGATTGTTCAAGTAAAAACGAGTATAAACTTAGGGGTTTTGGGGTTCACCTTGACAGATCATAGCCTGCAGAGAGAGGGGAACCTCTGGCCGGCTTAACCGCCTTTTCGGATAGCTTCTTCACCCGGAAAAATGGGGCGGCGTTTGCAGAAACGTCGCCGTTCTCGTGAAGCTTGGCAATCTTGGGAGTCGGCTCTTTGACTTCATGGCTTCCGTTCTGCGCGTCCTGCTGGGGCATTCTGAGAGCTTGCGGGAGAAAGCGACGGCGATGTGTTGGGTTTTTGCCAAAAACCTGATTAGTGGGGGCAAATGGGAAGACGGGGTTCGTTTAAATAGAGAGAGTAGCGAACAATGGCGTTTCCCGCGCAATGGAGCCAAAGTTTTCCCGCCATTTTTCCGTTGCTTCGGAAGGAATTACACGTGTTGTGCGCAGACTAGTATAAATGCTCCCTCCTCCGCCTTCAGCAATTCATCACTTCTGAATTTTAGGGCTTCTTTTCGGCCGATCCTTAAAATGTAGAGGGATCTCAGCCCAATAGTCTGAAAAGAAAGATCTACAGCCCAATCAGTTTTAATTCACTTAAAAGCCCGGCCCAAGTTGGTCTGGAAGTGATCAAGTTTATTTATTGATTTATGGTAACTAAGATTTTTTCATATTGGTAATAAGCCTTTTTAAGAATCCTAGGTATGAAAGCTTTTGAAAAGATTTACCAAATTAAAAGCTTTTGAAATATTTCTATGAGTGTTTCCGGCTTATGAAAAAGTAGGCTGCCGTAATGAAGCCACAAACAGATTTTTTTTTAAAGGTAAAAAAACTTGTGAAAATAAAACCTTTAACAATACAATTTCATAAATAGGAAGGCAAGAAATTAAATCGAGAAGAAAAGTATCATTAAATTAATAGTGGTTGGTAAGGATCAAGCTTTACACTCCAACCACTTCCACTTTGACATCCATCTTATACCACAATCTGATTAGTATTATATCTTTTACAACTCAAGTGCATAAAGATTCGAAACTAAAATTGTTTGACCTTCTGGTACTGTTTGGTACGTGGGACGTGACGGAACGCAGTGGGACGAGGCGTTCCGTCCCACGTTTGGTGCACCTAAAAACCGTGGAACGGGTTGTCCCATGGGACGAAATTTGGCTGATTTTTCGTTCCAGCTCTCCTCCTGGAACACAAATTTATAACATTTTAAGACAAAAATTTCCCTTATCTTTTTCAATATTTACATTATCCGTTCCGTCCCGTCCCGTCTCATCTGCGTACCAAACTGTACCTCTATTAACATGCACGCCTTACGACACAGTATGCTGCACGCACCCATTATATGTGATAACAAAAATATCATTTGGAAGTCAATAAGTTTTACAGAGGTATTTTACAGTATTCTCTGATGACCACCGTGTTTCATCAGTGAAAAAAATCAAACTTAAAACGAATCGTATAGCATACTAACTTGAAATTCGTCTCCAACAACTAAATCACTCCATAATAGTTGTTCACGTAGTTTGGTTGGAATCTTACTTTTGTAATTAGTGTTTTTTCTTTTACATTTTCTTCATTTGTATCGACAATGTTTTGAGGTTGATTTACTCAGACGTTTTTACATTTTGGTGCTTGTGTTTATAAAAACGGTTGATTTACTCAGACATTCGTGAATAATATTTGAAAAAGTAAAAAAGTGTTAGTAGGGTGATGTTTGGTACAACAAATCGGAAAATGATCATCGTCGGATCTTTTTTTTTAGGGATCCTAAGAATTCCGTGATCGTAATCGTTCATCATACATCGTGCGGTTATAAATCATTTAAAAATTAAAAATTAAGTATAAATAGTACCTAACCAAAATTGGAATCTCGTGATCGTGACCGTTCATCGTACATCGTGCGGTCAGAAATCATTTCAAAATTTAAAATTTAAAATTAAATATAAATAGTACCTAACGAAAACTAACCGTACGATGTACAATGAACGATCACGATTACGGAATCCTAAGATCACATGAGGATCCTTTTCCCAACAAATCGATGCTTTGCTAAAGTGAGCCGGTTGGGGAAAATCCCTAAATTACCCCTCTCACATTTATCTCCCTTCTTTTTCTTCTTCTTTTTTTTGGTCAATATCTCCCTTCTTTTTTGTTGCCCTTTATTTCCCACCCTTCGCCTTCTCTCCGTCTTACCTCACTCTCAAAGCGCAAAAGGGTTTTTTTGGCTCGCTCGCTCTCTGCAACTTCAACTGATCATCCATGGCCGACCTCTCCAGCTCCGCCTCCCGCCACCAGCTCTCCGTCACCACCCCGCCCCAGATCTCCAAAGGTATTTTCTCTCTCGACCTCCTTTGCCGTCTTCGATTTTCGCATTCCGCCTCCACCCTCCGTTTTTCTACCAAAACCCTAGACTTTTGCGGTGGTTCTGATAAAGTTCGCACATTTATCGTTTTCTTTGTCGTTACATGGCTGATTTTAGGGTTTTGATAAATATTCCGTAGTTAGGGTTTTGATAAATATTTTGTGCCTAGGGTTTTGATTAATCTTGGTAAATGCAATTAATTTTACATTTTCCCGTTTATTGGTTAGAAGAAATAATATTATGAATTTAATGATGATGCTCCAGGAGTATCGTAATTTGGTTCACCATAAGAATTTCCATGCTTGACAGTTGTAGTAGTATTTTGCATCATAAACTTTATCAAAGTTCAAGTTTTGACAAAAGTCTTTTCTCAATTCATATTTTGATTGATTTGGAAAAGTAATGTTATGATGTTTTTAATTCGATCCTGTTTTGGTGGTTTAGGTTTTCCCCTTTTTTATTTTTCGAAATAATGGTGCTTCATGGAATAACTGTGATTCTAGTTGGATTTGTTTGATAATTTTCACATAATTCTAAATTGTGTTTATTTCTGGTGTACACAGGTGGACAAGGTTCTGAGAATCCTATTCCCCTTTCACCGCAATGGCTTCTGCCTAAGCCGGGGGAGAGTAAGCAGGGAATGTTAACTGGGGTGTGTTATCATCGCTTTCATGATTGTATATTAATCTGCTTACCTCAATTGCTGCTTAGTTTCAGAAGAAAATTTTGTTACATTTGTTCCAGTTAGCATGCATCTCTATCTTAGTTATCAAAATAAGTTTGGAATATTGCTTCAGAGTTTCTCTGTTATTTATTTCTTAAAAATAAATGCAGGAAAAACTTCCCAGCCCAAATCCATCCTTTGGCAGTCCCTTGGATACCATGAAATCATCAGGTAATGGTGATGAAATTCATGATACCCAGAAGAAGAAGGATGTTTTCAGGCCATCCTTGATGGATATGGAAGCTGGTGGTCGTCGTGAACGCTGGCGTGATGAAGAAAGAGACACCAACTCCTCAGGACGCAAAGATCGTTGGAGGGATGGGGATAAGGAAATTGGTGACACTCGCAGGATGGATCGACGGATGGAAAATTCATCTGCAAAGCACTTTGGAGAAGCACGTCGTGCCCCACCTGAGCGGTGGACTGACGCAAGTAACAAGGAATCCAATTATGAGCAACGGCGAGAGAGCAAATGGAACACGCGTTGGGGGCCTGATGACAAGGAGGCAGAAGGTTTGCATGACAAGTGGGCAGACTCTGGTAGAGATGCTAGCATGCATCTTGATAAGGGTTTGTCTCATGTTGGAAATCAAGTAAAGGATGAGAAGGATGGGGATCATTACCGGCCTTGGAGATCAAATTCATCCCAAGCCCGAGGAAGGGGAGATCCTTCTCAAAACCAGACTCTATCAACAAACAAGAATGCTCCTGTATATTCATCTAATTGGGGGCGTGGGGAAAATGCGCCTCCCACCTTTTCTGTTGGTCGTGGAAGGGGTAGCTCTGGTGGAGGCTTTATGAACAGCAGTCCTACTATTCCTCAGTCTATAGGAACTGTATTAGACAAAGTTGAAAGTGAACATGGAGAGCCTTATCCATTAAGGTATAGTAGGATAAAGCTGATTGATGTATACAGGAAGGCTGATATGAAATCATATCAAAAACTAGTTGATGGGTTTATAGAAATGAGTTCTCTTACGGTGGATGAACCATTGGAGCCTCTGGCGCTTTGTGCACTGAATTCTGAGGAAATGGTAATGCAACCAGATTCATTGTATTATTTTGTCATTACTTCCGATACTTTCATCAGTGCAGTTGAATAATTTTTTGTTTGTGCAGGCTCTTTTGAAGGGAATTGACAAAGGAGATATAGTAAGTAGTGGTGCACCCCAGACTTCTAAAGATGGAAGGAACCCAAATGATTTTACACAGTCAAGAAGACCGAAGCTTGGTAGTTTACTGGCTCACGATATTTTAAAACTATACATGCATGATTCTTTTCATGTGGGAATTGACTTGTATTGGAACTGTCTTGTTTGAGCAGGCAGTAGAGAAGATATACCCCTCGCACTTAGTGACTCTAAAGATGAAAGCACTGCTAGTTCAAAAGGTGGTCTTCCTATTTATTCAGAGGGCTTTTCTTATGAAAGGCAGGTGCTCCATCATGGATCCAGCCTAAAAGCAGAAACAATGCAGGAGCAGAAAACATACTCAGAGAACAATTTCAGAGGGGAAGGTATGTTGATGTACGACATGAAAAGGATGTTGAAACAACATCAGTATGCATGTTGGTAAAGGTTACTAGGGTGGGGTGGAAAAGTTTGGGCTAGATAGTTTAATTCACCCAGTCTTTTGAATGGAAAGGAAAATGTTAACCTCTTGTTCAGTGCCCATGAGCAACTGGTTTACTTGATTCTTGATTTAGAATTTTACATTCTTTCTTGAAGATTATGTTTCAGGAAAAAAGAAAAACAAGGAAACTGGCACTGGCCTTTTTCAGACATGTTACTGACGTGAGATGGGTCTCCCTGTTTAAATTTACTCAATTTACTTTCTGTTTGCAGCTTTTAGAGGAGACAGTGGTACTTTGAGAAGGGTTGAGGAGGTACCTGTTGGTGCAGATTTGAGCATGCAGGGAGGTATTACTGCTCACTCTGGCTCTCCATGGAGAGCTCCATCACAAGAGCGCTCACATACAGTCTTGCATGATTGGAAAGAGATTCCCGGTGATATCAAGTCAAGAACTCCTGATATGGGCTGGTCACTAAGACCAAAAGATCTTAATAATGAATGGGAAAGTAGGGATGAGGCAAGGTGGAAAACCAGTGACAATCCAGTCATAAGGAGGCAGCCATCTGGAATTCTAGATAGGGAACAAGAATTGAGAAAACCTCAGCAGCTTTCTCCAGAGGATCTTCAGCTTTATTATAAAGATCCTCATGGTGTAATTCAAGGTCCTTTCTCGGGGGCTGACATTATTGGCTGGTTTGAGGCTGGATATTTTGGCATAGATTTGCTAGTTCGCATAGCAGGTGCATCAAATGATACGCCATTTTTGGCACTTGGTGATGTTATGCCTCATTTACGAGCTAAAGCTAGACCACCACCTGGATTTACTGCACCTAAACCAGAGGTTGCAGATACATCAAGTAGGCCAAACTTTGGTAATGTTGGGATGATGCAAGCTGGCTTAAGTGAGGCAGAGATGGCAATAAATGATCCAAGGAATAAACAGGGTTCAACAGCAGAAGCTGAGAATAGGTTTCTGGAGTCACTAATGTCTGGTAATCCGAGTGGCTCACCACTTCAGAAGTTTCCTTTTACGGAAGGTTGGTGATATTAACGTATCTTTTACATTTCGAGTATAATGTTTTCATACTTTCTGAAGCTTTATTCATATTTTATTTTCATTTGTTCTGCATATCACATACTGCCTTCTTGTGACTTTGATCTATATGTTTTGTTATTAGGTTTACAAGGATTTATGGGAAACAATCTTCATACTGGATTAGATAATCTGTTCGCCAAGAGAATGGTTCTTGAACGACAGAGGTCTTTTCCTAATCCTTATCAATATTGGCCCGGGAGAGATGCTTCATCTGTGATACCTATGTCGGAGATTGTCCCAGATGCAAACCTCCTCTCTTCAGTGGCAGAAAGTCCTAGTCAGCCTCCTCATACCCAAAGTTCTGACATCATGTCCATCCTTCAAGGATTAACTGACCGGTCATCATCGGGCATACATAATAGTGCTGCTGGTCGGTCAACTTTTCCTGTCCAAGGTGGCTCAGACCCACTCCAGAGTAATTTTCCTCCCCAAGCCCCACTCCAGATGAACTTTCCTCCCCAGGTACCTCTTGGATTCCAACAGCAGAGGCTGCATCCTCAGAATCAACAATCTTTACTGAATCAACAATCTTTACTTTCCCAAGCTATGGATAGTTCAAGTATTTCAATGCAAGAGAAATTACTTTCTTCTGGTTTATTACAAGATCCACAAGTGTTGGGCATGTTGCAACAGCAGTATTTATTGCAGTTACATTCCCAAGCTCCTGTTCCAACACAACAAATGACATTGTTGGATAAGCTCATGTTGCTGAAGCAGCAGCAACAGAAACAGGAGGAGGAGCAAAGTTTGTTAAGGCAACAACAGCAGCTGCTTTCCCAGGTTATGTCAGAGCATCAATCTCGACAGCATTTTACTGAGCCATCTTTTGGACAGATGCAGGCTTCTGCGGTGCTGAAAGGGATAGATCCTTCCCGGCTTCAGTCATCACAAGAAATGTTTCCAGTTGGGTCAAATGTGGAAGTTCCCAATACGCAAAATGAACTCACTAGTAGTTATATGACTTTGCCTCCCCAAGGTACCCAAGATATTAGTCATAATGTTAGTGAGGGAGCATCTTCAGTAGTGTTACCTCATCAAGTGCTTGAGAATGTTACTCATCAAAGAAGTCTGGATGTTAATTTGGCGGCACCAATTTCTATTCAGCAGGAGTCGTTGCCAATGTCGACAATTGTTGAGAGCTCACTGCTTGATGTGATGACCAAATCTAGAGAGGTGTCCCTTGCGCAGGACATACCTAATTCTGACTTCCATGTTGTGAAAACCCTGGAACGGGCAGCTGAAAACACTTTCATAGCTGACGGATCTGTTGGGGTTTCAATTTCTCAGGATGTTGCAGATTCTTTGCCATCATTGGGAGCTTTCGAGAAAGATGTACATGAGCATATTAATGATGTGAATGTTCAATCAGGCAATCAAATTGAAGAACAGCAGATTGAAAGGGAAAAATGCAATGATGAGGCTCCTACAGTAGTTGAAGCAAAGAATGTTGAAGTAAGAGGGCAAAGAAAGACTTCTGAGAAGAAGTCCAAGAAGCAAAAATCTGCCAAGGCACAGTCTTCTGGTGATCAAGCAAAAGGAGCATCCAATGCGCAGTCTGAAGCTGAAAAGCCTGTTGTTACCGACACAAAATTGGAGATGAGAGGCAACCGAAGCAGCAAGTCTGTAATTGTTACAGCAGAGGCTTTGGAATCCCAACAAGCTGAAAATCTAGAACCTGTAAAAGTTTCTGGAGGTGATAAGGAACCTAATGAATTCAGGGGTGATTCTAAGTTAGTTGAGTCTGTTTCTGGGCAAAGTACTCAAACACAGATTGGGCAGCGAGGTTGGAAACCTGCTCCTGGTTTTAAGGCGAAATCGTTACTAGAAATTCAACAGGAAGAACAGAGGAAGGCACGGACAGAAGTGATTATACCTGAGGTCACTATCAACTCCCCCAGCTTGTCAACTCCTTGGGCTGGGGTTGTAGTCAATTCAGAACCAAAAATATCTACAGAAACTCCGGTAGATGCAGGTATTCATGACTTAAATGTTGGGAAGCCCAAAACTTCTCAAAACTCAAAGAGCAAGAAGAGCCCGCTACATGATTTATTAGCAGAGGAGGTTTTGGCCAAGTCTAGTGAAAGAGATGTTGAAATTCCTAATGGTGTATCAACTCAGCATCCTTCACAAATTATGCCCACCCGTCCAGAATCTGTAGATGACGATAACTTTATTGAGGCAAAAGACACCAAAAAAAGTCGCAAAAGGTCAGCAAAATCAAAGGGTGTTGGAACCAAGACCTCAGTATCAGTCACTGCTGTAGATGTGCCTGTTAGTTCAAGCCCCACTGAGAAAGTCAAAAGCTCCCGTTCTGTACATCAGGAAAATGAAGTATTGCCTGCAATTCCATCAGGGCCTTCATTGGGAGATTTTGTTCTTTGGAAAGGAGAAACAGCTAACCCTGCTCCTTCTCCAGCATGGTCTACAGACTCTGGGAAGATTTCTAAACCCACATCTTTAAGAGATATCCAAAAGGAGCAGGAGAAGAGGGTTGCTGCTGCTCAGCACCAAAATCAGATTCCAACTCCTCAGAAATCACAGCCACCTCAAGTCACCCGCAGTAGTGCTCCATCATGGTCACTTTCAGCATCGTCTCCATCTAAGGCTGCATCTCCCATCGCGATTAATTCCCATGCTTCTCAGTCAAGAAATAAAGTAGAAGATGACTTATTCTGGGGCCCAATTGATCAAGCAAAGCAAGAAAATAAGCAGTATGATATTACTTTGCTTTATTTTATATTAATTCATTGTGTGGTTGTGTCCTCTTTATGTTGCTTTGAGACGGAAAGCTTTATGAGCCTCACTTAATTATATTGTCGGAATGCATATACATGGGTTGGCTCACATCTTTTGTATCTGTAGGGAACTAATTTGACCTAGTTTGACCTGGAGCTTGTGTTTTTGTTTGTTTTTCTGTGAGCAGGGCAGATTTTCCTCATCTTGCAAGCCAGGGCAGTCGGGGAGTGAAAATTACTCCTGGTAAAGGAACTTCAGCTGGTTCATTAGGCGGGCAGAAATCAGTGGGTGGAAAAGCAACTGAGCGATTACTTTCATCCTCACCATCTCAGTCATCTATGAAAGGAAAAAGAGATGCCATGACCAAGCAATCCGGTAAGCAGTCGTCGTACTGTTGATTTTCTGTCAGAAATATTTCTTGTCACCTACTTACGTTGTTTTATTTTCCTTTGTAGAGGCCATGGGCTTCCGAGATTGGTGCAAGAACGAGTGCGTTAGGCTTGTTGGCACGAAAGGTATTTTCAACCTTTTGACCTGCATAATAGTACTAGACTTAATTAAATAGTGGGCAAAATCCATAGAACCAGGTGTTTTTGCTATAATGATTTTGCTTTCTTCGTAGCTTAAAAAGGTGAATTGATAAGTAGTCATTGGTGTTGGTCCAACTCCATTCCTTCTCGTGATATTCAGTTTCATAATTGGATTACTGATCTGAGAATTATAAGATTTGCTAGAATTTGTTCAGAAAAATGCGTCCATTCAAGGTCTTATTCTTGGCTTTGTCATTTATTTTTATTTCCAGATACGAGTTTCCTTGAGTTTTGCCTGAAGCAATCCAAATCGGAGGCTGAGTTGCTTCTGAAAGAGAACCTAGGGTCGTATGATCCCGATCACGAATTCATTGACAAATTTCTCAACTACAAGGAGTTGCTACCTGCTGATGTCCTTGAAATTGCGTTTCAAAATGGGAATGACCAAAGGGTCGCTGGGTTGGGCGGCAGAGATGTGAATTCGTACGGTGCAGATGTTGGGGATGCGGACCAAGACGCGTCCTCCAAAGGGGTTGGCAAGAAGAAGGGGAAGAAAGGAAAGAAGGTTAGTCCGGCAGTCTTGGGATTTAATGTCGTGAGTAACCGCATCATGATGGGTGAGATCCAGACACTGGAAGATTAGGGAGGATGATGGAGTTTAAAGATCAGAAGAGGCAGTTGTAAATAGGTTTTTGGCTTTTGGACTGTCATATCTTCTTCTTCTAATGATGTAGTAGTAGTGGTAGACTAGTAGTAGTAAGTGCCAGCCAGCCAGCCGACAGCAGCAGTTCTAATTTTTCTGCTCGAGCGATTTTGTGTAACCTTAAATTATACGGTCATGTTTTTAATCTCGTCGCTTTTTGAGATCCTGCGGGAGATTTATATTTAATCTTCAATCGACGTACTCGAGTTTCTGTTTTTTTAGTTCAATTTTCAATTTGATTAATTTGAGTTGCAACTTCACCGCCGATTTCTATTTCTACTTTCCTTTTCCAGGAATTTTTTAAAACTCAGCCGGAAATTGAGTGATATGAACAATATAGGAAATTAATTTTTACAATGGGCCGGAAAGTTTGTGATATGACTTGGTACTAATTTGGTACTAAAGTGTTTTTTAAAAAAAGCGGGTATCAAAAAATGTTGGGTGTTTTGGTAAATATTCACCTTCCAACTTTTTTTACAATTTTAGGTGAAAAAAAAAGCTAAAAGTTCAAAGCATCAAAAGTTAGCTTTGAAAAATTCGTTTTTTTTCATAGCTGTTTATTTACATAACACAATAGAAGCATTTTTTTTTCAAAGCATAGCAATACCAAACCATGGTCTCGTGAATGTAGACTATCTAATGCTAATCTCTACTAATTAATGAAACCCTCTTTGTCAACCAAAAGAGGGTGAAAAGACAAATTAGTCTTCTATCACACAAAAAAAAAGATGGGCAATAATGTAATTTCATAGGTCCAAATTTTACAGTTTTTTATTGAAGCCTCACTTATATGTAATGTTAAAATACCTCCAATATTAAAAAAAAAAAAAAAAAAAACCAAAAACCAAAAACCTCCCACTCCCACACGTTCTCTCTCTCCCTCTCTTCTTCTCATTTTCTAAAAAAATGTCTTTATACACACAAAGTGTGTGCCTATATGCTAGTAACGTTTAATGTTACCAAACATTGAAGTGGAACCTAAACTGTGAGCTATAACTCAAGCTTTTTAAACGATTTTGCAAATTCCTACATCTACCATCATAAAACTTTTTCTTTTAACTTCGGCCGCAAAACCAGTTAGAACGCATAAATAGCTCACAGTTTTTGTGAAAAATGATATATATCAATTTGCTGTGATTTTTAACTCAAAAACGAACACAATTTTCACACTTACAGGACTGGAAAATTTACTGTTTTTATTACTCTTAATTAAAAATAAAATATACAAGTAAATCAAATCCCAATTAATTGGATTTTCTAATGTCCCAAGTTCCCCAACTAATGGGGTTCACAGGAGGACAATTCAGAGACAAGTTCTCATTTATGGATCTTTTTCTTTTTATCTGAGAAGGGGATTGACCTGAACCCTAATTATGTATAAACCGTGCACATAGTCCCGGCGCGTGTTCACCGTTCTCCGACGAAACTTTAAGCACTGAGTTCGACGGCGAGCACTTGAAACGGAGGATTCTAGCTACTACTTCGTAATGTAGTCACCTTCTTGCTTTCCTCCGCTTTCTTGGATCTCTTCTTCTGCATTTCTCTTATGTTCTGGACACTAACAAACACAATTCGTCACAAATCGCAATCACATATTACCAAGGCTCGTATACGAATTTGTGAACTCCATCACTTGCAAATTGCACATGTTTTTCGGTTGGAAATTTTCACTATGTTTCGACAAATTTACAACAGTTATCACAACTTGGGTTGATGTTTATAGAGAGGTTCACGTTGTTCGTGCACAAACAAACTCAATTTTATATTTCTTTTACACGACGATATTATATTCTAAATTATTCTAATCTACCAAAATAAGAATTCAAACTCCGGTCCAAGAGATCTCGGCCATCTCACCTAACCTACATCTACAATAAAAGCTCTTGAACTTGTACTAATTTTTACCCAAATTGTTTAGCTCACTAAACTTTCGTGGCTAAAGCTAATCTTGCATCATCAGAGAGCAAGTAAATCATCAAAAGAAGCCTAAAGCCGAAGAAGGACTTGCATAGAACGGATCAACAGGTCAACCGAGAATGCAAAAACAGAGTAAAGTAGTTTAGCAGGAAATAATTTGAAGTTGAAAAACTTGGAAAGGGATCCTCTCCGGATCCCTTGAACCTCCTGATCAACAAATCCGGATCTTTAAAACTTGATCCAATGGTTAAAAATAGGGAGCTCATTAAAGTTACAATAACTTTAGCCGTTAGACCAAATTTCAATGGTCCGGATTTATTGGTCAGACGGATCCCTTTCCAAAAAACTATACTAAACCCTAAATTAAAATTTTAGTAGAGAAATAATCACACGTGAACATAAGAGAGAGACTTGATTATACAAATTAGAGGGTATACTAACCGTTGATTGAAGTGGGATGGGATCAAGAACGACGGAGCGGATGGACATCTTGGCAATCTCCGAAACGGCGGCGTCTCGAACGGCAGCAACGTCGCTGCTCAAATGCTCGTACGCCGCCTCGAAACCCTCCTGCCAAAACCGCGGCAGTCGACTCGTGCTGCTGCTGCTGCTCTGCGTGTACAAATCCCACATGTGCCTCACCACCTTCTCTCTCTCCTCCACCTCCTGCAAATCATTAATCCAGTATTAATCACTAATTAATTTGTTTAATTCCAATTCCACAATGATTAACAGAGAAATTAAGCAAAAGGGTTAGTCTCCCAAGTACGAGAAAGATGTAAACTTAAGTACCAGAATGTCGAGATCGTCGAAGGTCGGGATGTCGAGGTCGCCGGAGAGGTGGGATAAGTTGCCGGCGGACCATTTGAGGGTGACGGACCCGGTGAACATTGACCAGAAAGCGAGGAGGAGAATCGCAGCTAAAGCCGAGAACTTGTAGCGATTCTTGTCGAGAAAGACTCCGGCTTTCGACGACGACGACGACGATGAGGTGTCCTTCCTGATCACCGTTGACGATGGGGTTGTTATCAGTGTCGGTGAATCGTTGTCCCTCATTTTTAGAAGATGGAGTTTTACTGTTGATCTCTCTCTCTCTATATATATATATATATAGAGAGAGAGAGATCAACAGTAAAACTCCATCTTCTAAAAATGAGGGACAACAAGAGCGGATAGACGGAGTCTGGGGACTGGGGAGTGTAGGACTGTGTGGGTGTGGGGTTGTAGAGTAAATGTTTGGGTGTGGTGTAGTAAATTTTGTATTAATGTGTTGGGATCACGAGATCATGGGTGCTTGAGCCGTCTCAGTGTCACTGCGACATACGAGTTGGAAAAATCGAACTTGTGATCTCAGCGACAAGACGATGGGGTGGAGAAAAAGAAGTTGAGATCTCGAGTTTAACTAATCAGCCGACTCATAACAAGACAATTTGAGATTAATAGAATCCAATTAGAAACCTCAAGTTTTGTGGTAAATACTCTTATTTAATTGAACGACAAGTTCCTAGCAAGACGATACGAGCTGAAGAAAATCAAACTCGAAATCTCGAATTTGGCGATGAATGCTTTTAGTCAACGGAACGAGACAAGAGACAAGCTTCGAAATTGGATTTTGATGTGGGAAGGGAAGGGAAATCGTGGAGTGCTTTGCGAGCTACCATTTCCGAGATTTCTGAATGGTTTTGTGGCGACAGCACTCGGTACGGAGTGATTTTTCTGTGTGACCGTCACACGAGGTGGTACACTACATGTCCATATATAAATAGGGATATGTGTTTTAAAAGGTTAATAACTTAAAATTTTAAATTTTTCACCACTTACATAAAAACACGCGGTGTATCATTCATATTCTCGTCACAACTAAAAATTTTTCCAAAGTACGTGTGAATGCAGAGTCCACTTGGACGCGGGGAGGGGTGTCATCTGTCGACAACACAAGTCATTTCCCACCGTCACGACACCTGTTTGTTTGGCATTGAGGGCCGGTGTTAATCACCGGCTCTCATCTCGAATGCGATCGTGTATGTGAGATGCGATTGAAATATATAGTCTTTGTGTTTTTGTCAGAAACGTCCTACAATTAGTGTGGTCGGCATACTTACCCAAGTTTTCCTGTCGTTTTTAGCCTCCATCACGATCATGGTACTTACGATTTTTTTTTTGTCAGAAACCTGTTATGGTTAGTCTTGTTCAACGTTCATACCTAAGTTTTTCTCTCGTTTTTAGGCCTTTTATGCATGGTACTTAAGAATTTTATTAATAAATATTTAGATACCATTAAATTATGTCAAATTGTGATACGTGAACTTTTGATGTTGTGTTCATTGGTCAATTGATACGAGATCATAAATAATTATATAATTAGTTCCAAGAAGTACTAAAGAATTTATACTAGATTTACCAAATCATAGTTACTATCCCCTATAAAATACTTTATTTTTATTTTTTAGTAGTCCCTATTACATCTAAGGTCAACTTCAATTCACCAAATCAAGGTTCATCTCGTGCAGTGATTGTGAACTAGATATTAACTAGACATTTAATTTATAAAACTCGACTCTATCTTTCGTAGGATGCATTCCCATCCGTGTTGCAACTGGATTCGATAAGCTATGTGCCCGGTGCACCCTTTGGTCCCCTAAAATGGAGGCATGCCCTCTCAAATGGGGCAACAGAAGAGGGCTTAGAGAGAGATAGGCAGAGGTAGCTTGTTTAAAACTTAATGATTTCATAATTTGTGCCTCTTGAGAAACCTCAATCAAACAAAAGCGAAGATTTTTCGTGTTTTGTTAGCTACAAGTGAAGCTTTCTTATCTTATCCAAGAAATTACTTTTTGCAATGCAAGTCTTTTTTTATACAATCTATGTTACTACACCAAGACAGACTAAGAAAATAAAAATAAATATTTGAATTCAAAACACAATAAATTAAAAAATAAAACTCTTAACTTGTAGAGCAATAGTTACAACCCTCACAAAATCTCACTCTCCCTCCATCTTTTTTTTTTTTTAATTAAAGTATGGATGTGTTGTATCCATTGAGCAAAGATGATGTTGATAGAAAGAAAGTGAAGCTGGAGTTGTGCATCTATATCTATAATAACATAGTTTTTATTTTTAGAAGACAATCTTTACTTTAGTTGATGTACCTTGACCTCACTCCTCCATTGTTGATTGTAAATATGATTGATATACATTGACTCGTACCTATCACGCACAGAGGAGGATTGTCTGCCCTCCTACTTCCGGTGCCCTCCTGTTTTGTGTGATCACGGTTAAGCCACGTCAACATTTTATATTGTTTTTTTATAGAGATAATAAGACAAAAATGAATAGTAATATAAAATATTGACTTGACTTAACCGTGACCACACAAACAGGAGGGCACAGGAAGTGGAAGGTGTCACATCCCGACCCGGGGCGGATCACTTCCCGGGCCCGCTCCACCACCGTAGCACGATATTGTCCGCTTTGGGCCCCGACTACGCCCTCACGGTTTTGTTTCTGGGAACTCACACGAGAACTTCCCAGTGGGTCACCCATCATGGGAGTGCTCTCGCGCGCTACTCGCTTAACTTCGGAGTTCCTACGGAATCCGAAGCCAGTGAGCTCCCAAAAGGCCTCGCGCTAGGTAGGGATGGGAATATACATATAAGGATCACTCCCCTGGGTGATGTGGGATCTCACAATCCACCCCCCTTAGGGGCCCGACGTCCTCGTCGGCACACCACGGCCAGGGTTAGGCTCTGATACCAAACTGACACACCCCGACCGAGATCGAGGCATGCTGGCCGTCACGTGAGTTCTCGTGTGAGTTCCTAGAAACAAAACCGTGAGGGCGTAGTCGGGGCCCAAAGCGGACAATATCGTGCTACGGTGGTGGAGCGGGCCCAGGAAGTGATCCGCCCCGGGTCGGGATGTGACAATTTAGTATCAGAGCCTAACCCTGGCCGTGGTGTGTCGACGAGGACGTCGGGCCCCTAAGGGGGGTGGATTGTGAGATCCCACATCGCCCAGGGGAGTGATCCTTATATGTATATTCCCATCCCTACCTAGCGCGAGGCCTTTTGGGAGCTCACTGGCTTCGGGTTCCGTCGGAACTCCGAAGTTAAGCGAGTAGCGCGCGAGAGCACTCCCATGATGGGTGACCCACTGGGAAGTTCTCGTGTGAGTTCCTAGAAACAAAACCGTGAGGGCGTAGTCGGGGCCCAAAGCGGACAATATCGTGCTACGGTAGTGGAGCGGGCCCGGGAAGTGGTCCACCCCGGGTCGGGATGTGACAGAAGGGCAGACAATCCACCTCCATCACGCACACCTCCCACAATTTTTTATTTTCATACAAGCGAAATAAAAAATTAAATTTCAAGTGTAAAAATAAATATATGACTAATTACAAATTGCAAGAGATAAAAATGTGGCCTATTAAACGTTGGACATTCAAAAAACTCTAAAACAAACATGAGTACAGATTGCGGCTCGTTAATAAATAAATAAAATGTGAGGTTCTGAGTTTGATGCTGACTGTGGCCTCGAGCATGTTGAAATCCTCTATAGCAAGGAGGTGGATAATCATAGGTTGCCACCAGTTATCTACTTTTTTTTTTTTTTAAAAAAAAAAAAAAAAAAAAAAAACAAAACTATTTAATTTCAGTATCTAATTCGTAATTACGTTCACCAACGGTATTCATCACAGGGCCGGAACTAACAACCCACTCATGTTTCAATCAGGGCCAACATAGCGTTTTAAGTAGTCCATTTAGACCAAACTCAACCCTAGGCTAAATTGTCATATCACAATCTCGACTCTGCCGTAGCACGATATTGTCCGATTTGGGTTTACCATTCCCTCACGGTTTTGTTTCTGGAAACTCACACGAGAACTTTCCAATGGGTCACCCACCCTAGGAATGCTCTCGTCCAAACTCGCTTAACTTCGGAGTTCCCATAGAATCCGAAGCTAGTGAGTTTTCAAAAAGCCTCGTGCTATAGGGAGGGGAGCATGTACATATAAGGCACATCACCCCCTCTCAGTTGGTCGATGTGAGATCTCACAATCCACCCCACTTAGGGGGAACCCGGCGTCCTCGCCGGCCGGCACATCCGCACCGAACGATATAGTGACTCTGATACCAAATTGTCACATCTCAATCTCGACTCGTAGCATCCAAAGCCAGTGAGTTCCCAAAAGGTCTCGTGCTATAGGGAGGGGAGCATGTATTTATAAGGCACATCACTCCCTCTCCGTTGGTCGATGTGGGATCTTACATAAATGCTATTTCTTACGTTTTATTCTCCCCCCAAACCTAACCCAACCCATGCTAAATGTGTGGGCTAAAAGCTAAAAACCAAATAAAAGCCAAATTCCCCCCAGGATTTAGCCCAAAAAATGGTGTGGGAAGTAAGACCCCACCCACATGAGCATGTCTCCTAGGATTTATTGAATCAAATAGCTCTGATCAAATATAATTAAATCTAACGGTAAAAAAAATATCTAACAACCCAAATTTAAATCCAACTACTAAAATAATTTAAAAAATTATTTAATTCAAAATTTACCCAAATTTAATGATTTTTCAATATTTATAGGAATTTAAATATTTTTAGGTTAAAATGTTCATAAACTTAAATTGGTAGTGTACATAAATTTTTTTTAATTACTTAAAAAAAAAAAGCCTAAATTTATTCTTTAATAATCTCAGACTAAAACATTTAGACCATAAGTGTTGGAGCAGAAAAGCTATTTCTGAACTAAAATCTAAATTTTCTGGGCTAAAAATTTTAGGTTTTAGCTAAAGGGTTGATGGTCTTAAGGGAAAGATATGAATGACTCAACCCATAACTTTGATATTTTCTTTAAGCCCAACAGAAGAATTTTAAAAGAGGAAACTCCCTAAATTGTTCTATATCCTTGTTACCAAACCGACATTCTCTCCATTAATATTACATTGAATTGAAGAAATGATCACCAACTTTAACTATGATCTCTCAGCTAAAAATTCGTGATCATAAGTTCATGCAACTAAAGTCTTTCAATTCCCTCAAAGCTTTCGTAAAAAAAAAGTCATATTTGAAGAACTATTACTGCAATTGAATTACAATTAAGAAACTATTACTACAATTTTCTCATTTGTTTTTTCCTATTGCACGTGATTTATTTTAACTGAAGATAAAAATAATCATAAGTGCATAGTTTGATGAAATAAAAGACTAATGGTCAGAGATATTTGCCTCTTTTCTTTCATCTTCCTTCCTCTTTCTTTCTTCCCTGCCGTATGCTTTGTGTGTACTCTCCTCCTTCTCATTCATTTCATTCATTTTATAGGTAAAATTTTAGACAAAGTTTAGTAGGATGAATTAAAAAATGATAGTGGAATGAGTTATAAATGAGTTGTAGTGGGATTATAGTTGAGTTGTGGTGGGATGGCATTCACATTGAATATGAAATACAATTCATCCCACTACCACTCTATAATTCATCTCACTATCACTCTACAATTCATCCCACTACAACTTTGTCTAACACTCAATCTTTGCCTATAAAATAAAAGAGCATATGAAGAAAAGAAGGAATTATGAGGACAACATCAAAGAGAGGAAGAGTGAAAATTATGAAAGAAGAGATGAGAGAATTATCTTTATACTCTTATTATTTCATATTATAAATGAAAGCGCTATTGTACGTGCTCCAATCACATTGACTATAAAGAAACCTTGTAAATGTTGTATTTTATTTCATTTATTTTACTGCACACATACCCGTCATTTTTTCAACACAAAAATGTATAAATAAATCAAAAGTTGAAGAAATCAAATTTTTAGGGCGCTCAGAAGTGTTGCATATGATATCACTGTTTTAATCTCATATGTCCAGACATATATTAGAGCAACATCATCACTGCACCAACTCAGGAACACATAATCCAAACAATTAAACTACTAATCAAACGCAATTAACTCACACATTTCACTTCTAATTACTATTAACTCAATTTTAATACAATTTAAAAACTAAAAACAAATAATCCTCAGAGACAATTCCACATACGTGGAAATTGCAGACAATCTACACAGCATCAGATTCTGTCCGCCCGTCTGCTTTTCCTCATCATCGAAAACATTTTTAACACCATAAACAGAACTGTCACTAAAAATCCACAAAAAAGATAAAAAAAAATCTATAAACTATGGCAAAGCTTCAGATAATAAGCGGAGATTTTGTCCACATTTATTTCGGTGTGTAGTATAAGTGATAATATTTTGCATCATACGCTTTGCCCTTCCATTTCTTCCCCAAATGAAAATTTTAAAGAACCAAATAAATAAAAAGATAGAAAAATGGCATCAGATAATAAGCGGAGTTTATGTCAACACAGAAGATTCAGTATATCAATAAGCGGAAAAGATTATTCATCATCTGCCATTTGATTTTCGACCCACACAAAACTAAACATAATTAAGAGAATAAATTAAACATAATTAAGGAAATAAATATATCGGTAGGTCCATTTGACCCAAAAGCAAACTCAAACAATCTGCAGTGAGCTGGTAAGCCAACCAATCGATATCTGCATCCGTTCTAAGCTCCTCCACCATTGAATTTTGAGTGGAATGAGAGGGTAAACAGATGCATGACACACAAACATAGACTCGCACACAGAAAATCGAAACCAAAATTCAGAAAACACAGACGCTAAGTAATCAGATCCGAAACACAATCGGATCTGCGGAGATTGAAATTCCAAGGGCGACTGAGAAAGGGGAAGAATGAGAGGCGGATAGGAGAAGGATCGAGGTTATATAGGGGTTTATGTGAATTAGGGTTTTACGCATCTGACAAACAGATTTGATATTTTGGTGGCGCGGCCCACTCCTTTTTGTCTTGGGCTTTGAATGGAAATCTAGGGTTTTTATGGCCTTTAATAAAATTAGAATAGCCCAACTTTTGTTAGGCCCAGTTGTAATGTTTACTGGACTGGACCAGTATAACAAATGCTTTGATTCAGATATTGTGTTTAAAGAGGAGTGTCAGGATCAGTAACACATGTATATGAGATCTTATTTCGTGTGTCAAAAAATTATGAATGGTCAAGATCAACTGACACACTACTTATCTCAGTATTTCTCTAGGTTTCATATCGCAATTCATTGATTTGATATTTGCTACCTACTCATAGTCGGTAGGTTGTGTCCTTTGGGGATTAAAACCGGACTGAACCTCCACATATGACCAATCACTTTAATGTCATGCTAATTTAGCGGTCATTGATGTTAATCTCTCTTCTTCTTGCTCTCTAAATTCCAAAAACCACAGGCTTCGATGCATAAAAAACAATATTGCTTTTTACCTATATGTACATGCACTTCTTCCTTAGTCCTTCTTTCTTTTTTCCTTCTTTGTTTTTTGTATTGGTTCTGTAAAAATAAATTGAAAAGCGAAGCTTTTCCCCTTCTCACCCTAACGGGGCTTTAGGGTGTTTGAAATTTTGAAGAGATAAGGGGTGGTTTTTGGTGGAAATTTTAATTTAATTAGTGGGAGATTAAGTTGGTATTGGAAATGAGAAGGTAAGAGTGAGGGAGGAAGGTAATGTTGCCTAAGGTGCTCCTTGCGCGTAGGTATCGCGTGGCTTGGAACCATTTAAGGGCACATCACATGCATATTTTAGGACCCCTTAACCCCTACCACAACTAATTAACATTGATCATCAAGTCAAGGTAACAAAGTTAATTTCAACTTGTCATACATATTGTTATGGTGGAATGACAATATTTGTTTGTGAATGATACGGTAATTATGTTAAGTTCATCTAATTTTTAATAAAAATAGATTCGAACTTGAACGCAAATGATGGAACACACTGCTCTAACCAACGTAGCTAAACTTATGCTGCAAAATTAATTTTAAAGGTTTTTTCACAAGTGGTCCATGAAATTGACCTAACTCATCGTTTCGGTCCCTTAATTTGAAAATCAATCAATGTCATTCATAAATTTCCTTAGCACACATCAACTTGGTCCTTTTCGTCTAGATTCGTCAAATTTTCTGTTAGGTTGTTGACGCGGCACACTAAGAGCCCACACAACGTAGACAGTAAAAAATCATTTATTTGAAATAAAAAAATAGAAGCCAAATTAATAAATAAATAAACAGCAAACAAAAACAAAACATAATAGCAGGCGCATCTCCCCCGCCCCCGTCCGTCATCTGCCAACCCCACCCACCCAAGCTTAACCACAACCCGGTGGCGGTTGTGTCGTTGACGCTGCCTGTGACTGGCCTGAATCATTGCAGTCGGCAAATATGGCAAAGGTGGAGCTTGACCAAATCGTAAGCCATAGAGACTGAGAGAGAGGAAAAAAAATCTTAGCTAGAATTGGAAGATGAACAGGCACATTACTTCTCTCCCGGGCCCTGAAGGCCCAATTGGTATTTGCCTCCAGCCCGACCCATAGTGCAAAGTCAAGAAGTCAAAGCGCGTGTGTGTATTGTATAGTAGAAGAAACTTTCTACACTCTGTCTTGTAGTGATATTCTACTTGTACACGTGTCATACAAAATTGAATATATCTGGCTGTCAGACGAATTTGTCAACTAGTGACTAGTAGTTATTTTACACTGCCCTCAGCCTCTTTTTATCGTGCGGACTATTAACCTTTGCAAGGGAAAATCTCTATTGTTGATAGTTTTGAAGTTAAGTCTTACTGTTTACAGTGTATTATGTTTGAAGGGAGCGGGACAACTGTAGATTCAAGAACTCATGTCAACCCGCTGCGGTGATTCTCAACTTAATTAAGTTCACCATTAAACTTCGATTGAGTTATTTGAAAATCCCCAATTCTGCTGCTAATGACTCTACTTTACGAGAATTGAATATAACTATGAATAGTTAGTGCTTATTTTTGCTGCTTTGATGCAGTGTTGTTAGCTTTCCTGTCGTTTTACTATTGATACAACATCTATCAGTACTATCGATGCTACGTTGATACCATTATGTACGGTAATGAGATTGGTTTGGCCCTTTGTATGATCAAGTCTTTGCATGGAACTCGTCAACCTATCAGTACTGGATACAACCAACCACATCCTCCACCTGAATCATAAATCAATTTCCTTACTTTTATTTTTAAGTAGCTTTCAACCTGATTTGTGATTTGATTATCAATTAATTAATCATAAACCAAGCCATTTATTTTACACACATTTTCGATCAATACAATCGCTAGACAGAATTCCATGCACTCTTCATCCCTCTTAATTTAATCCATCCGATCCTACTGTCTCTGCATCTACAGCCGGCCTCACCTCACTATATAATCCAACCCCAAATCCTCCATCTTAATCCCGCTTAATCCCGAGCTTAATTAATGGCTAAACGCTCCTTTAAGCTCAAATTCCCCGGGGTTATCCCGCTAATCCAATTCTGTCGCCCCAAACACAACTCCACTTTACCGGCAATTTACCGGCTGTCCCCCGTAAACGCCAAAGCCATGGACATCGGCTTCCCCAGCCTCACCCTCCCGGCCCCGCCGCCTTCCACACCGGAGCAACCGTCCGTAAAGTGCCACGTGTCATCCAAGCCCACCAAATCCCACGGATGCGGATCGTGCCGGTCCCGGTCATCCACGCGATTCGTCTCCGACTGCAACGTCGAAATCAAATCATCCGCAGATAATGACGAACTTAATCGTAATTGTAATTATAATAACTATAATAATAATTTTACGTCGCCGGTTTCGGAAACCGAGAATTATTACAGGAAGAAGCGGAACCAGGATAAGAGGAAGACGAAGAAGAAGAAATCAAAATTGAAAGCGAAACCGGAGCTTCCGTTTATGAATGTTTCGTCGGGAAACTGGTTCAGCGGCGAATTCGACGGCGGCGAAGAGATCAGCGAAGAAAGCGGAACTCCGATCTACTCTTCCAGAAGCTTCTCGGCCGAATTTTCGCTGGTGATGGACACCATAGGCCAGAAGATCTCGGGACCGCACAAGCAGAGCAGCAAGAGGAGACCTAACAGTGGCGATTACGATAAGGTTCGGAGATCGAATTCAGATTCGGATTCGAAGAAATCGGCGGGGAAGGCGGGCGGCGAGTTCGGAAAGATAAAGACGGTGCTGCGGCCGATGAGGGCGTGCAGGGGGGAAGAGGGGAAGGTGAGGGAGAGCGTGGCGGTGGTGAAGAAGTCGGAGGATCCCTACGAGGACTTTAGGAGGTCGATGATGGAGATGATCATGGAAAAACATATATTCGAGGTTAAGGAGTTGGAAGAGCTCCTCCATTGTTTCTTGACTTTGAATTCCCGCCATTACCAGGACGTTATTGTGGAGGCGTTTTCTGAGATTTGGGAGCTCTTGTTTTCCGACCCTTCGGACCAATTGAGAAATTTGAATTAACTGATATTGTCGTTTTTGCCCCTTATTGTTTTACTAAATTACTAATGTAAAAATATTATAGATTAAATACGTGATCTTCGTAGCACTACTCATAAATATATGTTTTCAGGTTTTCGCCATTAATAAATAATTTTGATAGTTGAAATGCATGTACAAAAATCACTTTAGATTTTATTGTCTAGAGCAATAAAAGCAAGCAATTTGAATCACTCCAACTGAATCCGACAATCCCATTAATCCATTTTCATGACTAACCTCATACAAACCTAAGACACCGATTTCTCTTCCACACAAATCAAGAATCTAGATTTCCTGACGGTACGGAAAGGATCCAGCCTCGATGATTAAAAAAAAAAAAGTACTTGTACAAGAAGAAACAAGGTTTCCAAGTTATTTAACTAGAGAATCCAGCTTTTGATCCGAAAATGTTGCCAAGTCATTCTCAAAAAACTTGACATGGCAGAGCTTTTCCCCAGCTTCGTCAGCAAACACAATCTTCTTCCCCTCCTTGTCCTTGTTTGCAACATTTTCAGAAGCATCGGCGTCGATATCAGCCATTTTCTGCAATGGATAAACAGAAATGATCAAATTCATACCTCAAAACACGACTGAGTAAATAGAATTGTTATTAGCACGTCAAAATAGTCATCATGCATTTCTCTATCTCATTTCACATGATAGAAGAATGGAGGATGATTATTTTAGACTGCGATAACAGAATCCGAAAAATTGAAATGAAATAGGATAAGGAGCAAACCATGATTTTACAAAACCGGTTGCAGTCCCTTGACATCATGGAAAGCAATCTTCTCGCAGATGCTTCGACTCTCGTTACGTTCTTAATAGCCATCCGCACCTGCATTTTTTCATTGGAAGCACACAGATGAGCACACAATTATTCTTGCACATTCACATAGAAAAGGGGTTGCGTGAGAAAACGTATCTGAAAAAAAAAGTACGTTAGGGTACCTCATTTGCATTATATTTCAAGGGTGTAGCATGATAGGCCTCAGGCAGTAATCTTTCTTCTGCTATTTCCTTCATGGTCTGTAACTCAATCGTGAGTTTTGTTGCAAGGGATTCAATGTCCTGCATCTGGCGTTGCGAGAATGCAATGGCACTCTCCGAACAGGTTCGGATTGAAGTACACCCGGTGGTAAAACGCGGTGGTGCTGCAGAAACCTTGGAAGCTTTAGAGATGCCTTTAGGGTGGGAATTAATCTTCTCGTTCTTCGGATTCCCGTTGTCTTGCGCTTTGATAGACAATTTCGCTCTCTTGATCTGATCAGGCCCTTGAGCTCCACCAATCATCCTCTCGGTTTGTTTTCCAAAACATAGATTCGCCTTACAACCTGACATAATCAGAAAACCATGAAAGTCATATACATTGTGAATGAGAAGAGAGGAATAGCAATATGTGCAATTTGCAACTGGAGTAATGAACACAAAAACGAAATTTAATTTTAAAGTACCCAAACAATTTCTTGGCATTTCGTAATGAATTTGTTATGAAAATGCAAAAGCAATTGCAAGCTTAAATATTAAGAAAATTGAACAAAATTTTGTTTCCAAAAATTGAACAGCATCTTGTTTCCGATAAAAGAGTAACAGAAAATCAGTCAAACCAACATAGAAAATTTTGTTTTGAGGTGTCGTACGAGAAACCAAACAGCAAAGCATATAAGTTACAGTACAACACCAACAGGCAACAGCCATAAGTCACAAAAGAATGGTTGAAGCCATCTCTAAG
Organism: Cotoneaster glaucophyllus; assembly: GCA_036320875.1. Lineage (NCBI taxonomy): Eukaryota > Viridiplantae > Streptophyta > Magnoliopsida > Rosales > Rosaceae > Cotoneaster > Cotoneaster glaucophyllus. The sequence continues at coordinate 1,652,305 of CM070073.1, read as the reverse complement.
TAAATCCTCCCCTAATATTGTCAAAACTCCTATTTTCTGTCCAGCCGCACAACCCAATTCTGGATACCGAAAACTCAAGCAATTGAATTAAAACAGACAGAAATAAATTTGTAGTATTCCAGAATAACACTCAGTTGTGTACTTGGGCCACAAGAATTGATTAGCATTGTACATGTCAACGGACTACATAACACCGCAGTATAGAGAACATCAAAACACAGCAGAGATCGATTATCAGCTCATCAATAGGTTCTCATGGCCAATAAAATATGTGCTTAGTACTTTTATGGTTAATAATATCAAATTTTTATACGCTCATCAATAGGTTCTCATGGCCAATAAAATATACGCTTAGTACTTTTATGGTTAATAATGTCAAATTTCTTCTCTACTTTCAAGAATGAAACTTAAATTTTACTGCATCATTGTAGCATCTGGCTGGCAGAGTATGCTACGAGCCTACGATCCTAATCATTCGAATAGCACAACGGGCTTTGTACACTTACCGGGATGTTCTTCACTGTGTAACTCAATTGACTTCATGGCCTTGCACAGTTTTTCTTGGGAAGTTGGTGAAATCACCTGCACATGAAAACAGTTTATGAGAAACAAACTCCACTCTATGATAAAGCAAAAAAAAATGAATAGATGTTACATACCTTTCTGGTCGGAAAGAGCCTTTGAGGAGGACGCTGTTGGTTTAAACTAGGACTCCCACCACTCACTAGTGTCGTAAGCTCGTCAGTAGCATCAGAAGAAAAGATCCCTGGAGACAAGTTTCTGTCTGCACCAGCACAGGCAGACTTGGGGGATTGCTTCTCCTCCTCAGCCACGGAGGAATCATCAGAAACAGAAAGCAAACCGCTACCAGAGCCTGAGTCACAAGCACTAGCAGAGCCAGCACTGGATTCAACATTCCAAGGTGAATCATCATTCACGTCAGGCTCAGACAGACATGAATCAGTTCCGTAAACAGGTCCCATGCACTGAAAGAGATCATCGCCCACCACCTCAGATATTCGAACCTGGGTCTCGCTGTTAGTCTGACATAACCTTTCATCCTCAGAGGAGATAGTGTCGTGCAGATCAAAATTTTGATCTTGCGCCGAACATATTGCTTCAATGAAGTTGTCAGGGTGAACCGAATTCGTGATATGTCCTTCAAAGTTATATTCTAATAGAGGCAAATCCAAGCACTCGTAACTATTGAACTCTGAATCATCAACCTCAACAATATCCCATTCTGAGGTCGTTACAATCTGAATAGGTGTGGGATCTGCACATTCCATATCTTCGTAGCAGACTTCATTTACAACACAAATCTGACTTTCATTTGTTTCATAAATTGGCAACTCGGTCTCGAAAATACAATCAGCAGCTATCGCAGGAGATTCATTAGGCACCACTCCGCGAGAACCCTCCTGATTATCACAAGCCAAAGAGGTATCACCAGCAGCAGGAATTGTGAATTGGATATCTGAAAACCCAGTTTCAGGAACCTCTACTTTAATGTTCAGACCAGATTCCGGCTCACTTGGGATGTGTTCTGATGTGATAGTCGATATGGAACTTTGAGACATTGAAGAGAAACCGTTTTTCTTACGCTTACCCTTAGTATTGGCCTTTGCCTTCTTTGAGAGTTTCCATTTACTAAGAGGCTCTATGAGATCAACATCCTCTTCATCAGTTTGCAACTTAGATAACTCATGCTTTACAGGTGAGCACGTTTCTATTTTTTTCAAATCAACAGATGTTGGACGTTTTCTTTTCTTGTCCTTGCATGTCTCTTTAATCTGCTTCAGTGTAATATTACCAAAACCATCCAAATCATTATTTCTTCCGGCATTGCCATCACTGCTATCAAAATCGTAACCTTCAGGTTCAGTTTTGACTGTCACATTCCGCACAGTACGCCTACTTGGACTTTCACCCATGACCCTATCACTGTTGACAAGTGATCCCCTAAACTCATCTTTTGGCGGAATTCTTGGGAATGAATCACCATTTTTGGCATCTAATCTTTCATGTATGTCTTTCAACTCCTTGAATCTGAGTACTGGCCGTCTGCGAGCCACATTCAGAGTCTTTACCACTAAACCACCTTCCAGAGCCTGGATGAAGTGCAAATGATTGCAACTTCTCAACTCCATCACATATAAAACTCAGGTTCTACTCGTTAGTACACGAACAATCATTAAAATGCACAAGATCCTTTCCCTGCACCAGAAATCAACCTTACTTATAAAATTAAACAAATTGTTCTCAACTAATTCTTAGTTATTAAACACAACAGCCTCAAATTTCAGAAAATTTTAGACACATATCAATCTTTGAAACAAAATCAAAGCACTAAATTACACTTATGACCATTCCTAAAAGATTAGATCAATCAATTACATTAACTCCATCAAAAACATAAAAAAAATGACTTATAAGTTTTCAGATTTAGCAGCTGATAGCAACAATTAAAGGAAAATAAATCCTCAAAATATGATAAACAAAAAGAATACAGAGATAAGAGAAACCGTACCAGATTACGACTACGAGGAGCACCACTGCTATTTGGATTCGCTCCAGTGAATCGAATTGGAGACGCCTGCGGGGAAACAGAAGCTTTCAAGCCATGGTAACATTACACAGAGTAATTTAAACAATCATTTCAAACAGATAGATCCAGCATAAAAGTCAGATCCCAGATTGAAACCCTAATCAGTAATCAATTAGGGCACATGCAATTAAAATTAAATTTCTCACAGCTACAAACCTTCGTTTGCTTCAAAGAGCAATAGAACCTTCCACGAACTTCCGCTCTCTGTGATTCCCGAAACAGCGAAGAACGGCGAGATGTTTGGACGATATATCAGGATCGGAGAGACGGATAGGGCGAAAACGAAGACCTAGAGAGAGAGAGAGCTGAAAATGTTGAAGCTACAGGACTGAATGGGAAGGGACTGTTTGGAGAGACGGAAAGTTTGAGATTGGAGATGGTAGGGCTAGTGGCAGTGGCAAAAGGGCTTTTTAGCTCGCGGGAAAAGAGGGATTTTCAGATTGTAGAGAGCGCGCCAAATTGTGTTTGGCGGGAACTCAAACGATCCCTCCATTGAATATTCGGGTGGGAATGGAAGTACTAGAATACAGCTAGGATAACAATTTTAACCGTTAAACCTGATAATCGTGGATAATTATCTAAATGGATTGGATTTGAATATGAAAATTCGGATATATTTTGGGTATGGGAAAAACCGTTAATATTATTCGATTATGGTTTTGGATATGGTTATAGGGGTCCCTAATCTGTATCCGTCTCCGAATCCGAACCAAATAATATATAATATAATTATTCATAATATTAAAGTATTAAAATATACACATACATATGTATATTCATTATTCGTCAAATCCCTTACTTTGAGTGTAAATACAAAAATTGCATTATTTGAGTTGCATTTTGTGGAAAAATTCGTAAGTTTTAATATAAATCAAAATCTATGAGAATTCAATGGTACTTATGGGAGATATCAAAGATTAACCAACATTATCAATATCTAACTTTAATTTTTATGCTTCACAAGATCCATTCATTAAATCATTTTATACATTAAATATTTAATGACGAAATTAATATTTACTAAATTATCATGCGTTAATTCAATGAATATATTTTTTATATTTACAAATATGGATAAAACCGTTAACCGATGGGGGAATCCGTTATCTGGTGGGTATGGTTATGAATAATACCTGATGGTCAATTTGTGATTATAAATATAGTTAATTTTCTTGGTTATGAATATAGATATAACATTTCTGTTCCCAAACCGAACTGTAGTTGTCCCTACGTACAACATCAACTATATGATTGGTGATATAATAATATACATATCTCGCCGTCCATCTGCCTCTCTCTTTTTTTTCTTTGTTTTTTTTTTTTTTTGGACAAAGGCTTCTTCATTACTAAAAAAGATTAAACATACACAAAAGCACACTTAAGGCCCAAACAAAACACAGGCCCAAAAAACAAAGAACACCGGGCCAACCAAAAGTTGAAGCCCAAACCACAGACACGAACAAACGCCAGAAATTTGTACACCTATTGCCGACGAACTCGATCCGACCAAAACCTCGTCCACAGCCAAGCAACGCCAGAAGAAGAGCAGCATCTCACCACGAAGAACGGTTCGAGCACAACCACAACAACAGGATAACCAGCAACAGAGCTGAGGAAACCAACTATCAAGAGGAAGTTCGCAGCAACCCACGAACAACGCTGCCACAAAAAGCAGAGACAGTGAAAAGGTGGTGGTGCGGAGCACCCAGGCCGGTGAGAACACCTGATCTCTACGCACCCTCTCCAAATACCGCAGCAAATCGTGGTTTGAAAGCAGCTGCATGTCGAATCTGAGATGAAGGAGGATGATCGCCGCTGAGGGTAGAAGGACAAGGCCATATCGGGAAATGCAGCAGGGGGAAAAGAAAAAACACAGGAGAAAGCAAAAAGAAAAACAAAAGAATAAGAGAATGAAGAAAAGACAGAGGAACAAACAGAGAAGGGGAAAGGAAGAGAAAACAGGAGGATGAAGGGGGAAATGACGACCGACTCCAGCGGAAGCCAGAGTCGGCGGCGGAGAAAATGGGTACAAAAAAACCCTCACCAAATTGGAGGGAAGATACTCTCACAGAATGAGAGAGGTTATCTCACAAAAGATCTGCCTCTCTTTATTTTTCACTTGAAAGTCACTTCGATTAAAAAGGGCGGAGGCTCGATGGGCCGATCAGAGCCCTGTTTTACTTTTTTGGTTATGGGCTCGCCCGACCCAATTTCAAACTAGTAAGGTTTAGGCCTTGCATTTAGTTCACGAGCTGGCCCATGGGTCGGTTTTATAACAGAGGCTAAATTATAGCCCACCACATGGCCGAATCAGGTGGTTTCTTAATGAGTGGTCTTTTGCTCACTCTCTAAATGAGGATGGTGTTCACTCTCATTAATTGTTAAAATTTGTATCTTAAATCAATTAATCTAACGATAATTAATTGAGGACAATCATCACCTTCATTTTAGTGGGTGAGCAAAAATGCACTTGAATCTTAATATAAGGCTAGAAGAAGCTACAAAACTTCCTTTGTTTCAATTTTGTTGTTGTTTGATTTGTGAGTTTTTTTTCCTTGCCATATATATTTGTTTGTTATATTAGAAATTATAGTTTTATTTTTTAACCCAACCGATATTCGAATCGAAATGTTCAAATTCAAATGTAAAAAGGTTATAGCCTTTTTACATTTGCATAAAAGTTATAGCCTTGAGCACATTTCATTAAACTCCACATCCCCATGTCTATGCAAAATCAATTTATGACAAAACCAAGACTCAAAATTCCAGCAAAAATATATTTTGCAAAACTATAGCAATTAAATTAGGTTATAAATTCAATTTGGCTTCCTTTGATTCTCTTTGTTTGTTTATCACAAGTTTAATTAAAAATAAATAGAAATAAAATAAAAATGGCAAAAAAATTAAAACCCAAAAAATAAAAAAAATGATTTGACGTGGCGCCCTATTGCACCACCAACCAAAAAACTGACATTTCCAAAGTTAACAAATTCACAAGAAAACAATTTTAAAACCCTCACCAGCGGCATCTCCTCCCCCTCTCAACCTCCCCCGCCCCCACCCACCTAGTTCTCGATGAAGGCATCTTTGAAGGGCAAGTATGACACTGACAAGAGCGGCGCCGCCGCAAACGTCGCCTTCTTCACCAGCGATGTCAAGTTCCGAGCTTCCCTCACCGATGCCACCTTCGCCGCCGGACCCAGTTTAAACGGCCTGGTCCTCGCCGTAGAGAAACCCGGCTCCTTCATCGTCGATTACAACGTCCCCAAACAGGTAATCAGATTTCGGCAACTTGGTCTGGTTATAATTGGCGGCCTTGAGTGAATTTAACTGTAAAAATGGTGGCTTTTGTCTTTTGGGTGTGTGCAGGACTTGAGGTTTCAGTTCATGAACTCGGTTAGGGTTGTGGGGAAGCCGTTGAATTTGAATTACATTCACATGAGGGGAGACAACCGGACAATTCTGGACGGAACCCTGGTGCTGGATTCAGCCAACAAGGTGTCGGCGAACCACGTGCTCGGCTCGAGGAACGGGAAGTTCAAGTACTCTTATCTGCACGGCGGAGCGACGACGTTTGAGCCGTCGTACGATTTGGCCAAGAATTCGTGGGATTTCGCGGTGGCCCAGAGGGTTTATGATGATGTATTCAGGGCTTCGTACCAGACGTCGAGCAAGTTGTTGGGGTTGGAGTGGTCGAGGAGTTCTAAAATCAATGGCTCTTTTAAGGTAATTAAACCTTTTTAATTGATATTTCTTGTTTTATTTGTTGGATTTTATTTGGTTTATATAATTGCAATTAGGATTTTGATGTTTGAGTGAAGTATGGCATTTGAATTTTGGTTTGTCAATGATTTGTGCCTGCTTTCAGATTATGGTCTTAGTTTTGAATAAGTAATATGGTGAGTGTAAATCGATTATGGCACAAGTGTGTGTTTTGTGGAAATGATCCGTTCTCTCTGTCGATAATTGTGTCATCCTGGGCTTCCGTGCGTCTTCACTAGATTTGATACGAGTACATTGAGTACAGTATGCTTTTATCACTTAGGAGATGTAATTGCATTTGGTTAGTATTCATGTTTTGGATCCTGGATGTTACTTTCATTATTAAACTTGAATTTTCCTCTGGCGAGTGAGGTGGGAGGTTTTAGAGGGAAATTTAAATCTGCTAAGGAATTGATTAACCTCAACTGGGGGACATGGGTGACATTGTTCTTTCCAGATGAGGGTGTTGATGAGTTGATGATTGTGAAATCGGGTGTGTGTAACACTCCGGAAATGTTGCTGTTGGAAGGAAGGGCTGCAGTTTGGCCTGTGAAGTTGAAATTTTGGTTTTGTTATGTCATTTGGCATGTCGGTCAATCCAAGTACACAAGGGTTTCTTGTAACAGTTTGTCCTATGAAGTTACAAAGAAGAAGCATCAATTCTGCAACACACTCAATTACTCCAATTCACAAGTGTGTTGCAAAACAAGGTGGTCCGCTATTGTCTTCTGTGTTAAGGGTTGTGGTTGTGGCAGTGCCCAGAGCTACAACTGTGGTTTTTCCTACCAGTGGGGTAGTTGGATTGAATTGAAATCTTGGTGGTAGTAGCATCAAAGATGACGCTTCATGTCCACAGCGGTACTAGCAATGTTTGTGTGGTGGATAGCACTGCTCTGGGCGGTAATGTTATTGCAGTGTAGCTCCTACTCATTGAACTCTCGGAAATGTTGCTTCCGAGTATACGAGTCACATGACCACTTGGAAGGTTGTAGCGTTTTGCTTATCTGTTGTTACCAAATCAAGCTTTTCCTGATAATGTTCATGTATTCTTTCCAGGTTTCAGCATCTGTCAATTTGGCGGAGGAACGAAAGATGCCAAAATTAACTGCTGAGAGCACCTGGGATTTTGAGATGTGATTCATCATTGTATCTTTGCTTGTAGTCTGATAACAACTTAGAATTGTCTCATGACGGATTTAAAACATCATTTTATCATTGAATAGTGTTTTTCCCTTCATTAGTGAGTTGATACACCTGGTAATAGGCAGCTTCGTACGCGCAGCGTCGTGATATGTTCTTCGAAAAATTGTTGATCTCTGATGGTCCGAGTAACCAAGAACTTCATTTGCTACCAGAAATAATCCTCTCTTGGAGGAATATAACCGGCGTATCTGAACCGCATAAAATGAAATGTATACGGAAATACAGGAATTTGGACCTCTTAGACTTTGTTTGGATCAAAAGAATTAAAGTGCATTATCAATTTATCAGCCTAATCCAAAATTGGGCCCAAACGAGCCCAAAACAATACTATCACTATGATATGCGGCTTGATCTCAATCTTCAATCAGAACCGCTCACCAAACCCTGAAAAATCTGACGGTCCTGATGTTTCGTCATGAAAAAGGGGTAAATTTGGCGGCAGTGGCAATCCCCAAAAGAATTTTAAAATCATTTGGCGCTTGAATATAACTGCCTTTTACCTGTTTTCTTCTCAGGAATTGGATCAGATCCGCCCCGAAATTTCATTGCCTTATAGAACCGAAACCCTAATTTGATTTTTCTTCGTCCGTTACGCCGAGAAATCCATTGCGGAGATGGACAGCGACGACGATTTCGAGCTGCTGTCAGCGGAGGCTGCTCCACCAGTCCGCGAAACGAAGCTGAAGCGCCTAAAGAAAGCAATTAGGGTTTCCGAAGAACCTCCCGTCGACGAATCGGAGAGCGGCCGAGTGAATCCCTCCGAATTTGAAGCTCTAAGCTTGGAGGAATCGAATGAGCCGTCAAGGTTAGGGTTGGAATCGGAAGGTTTGGGCGGTGAAGGGGATTCTAATTCCGGATTTGACGGCTTGGGCGGTGGTGAAGGTGAAATGAGTTCTGGTTCCGACGGGTTGGGCGGTGGAGGGGAAATCGATTCCGGTTTTGATGGTTTGGGCGGTGAAGGTGAAATGAATTCGAGTTTTGATGGTTTGGGTGGCGGCGAAGATGGCAATGGAGCTAAGAGGGTTTTGGATTTTGATTCAGCGGGAGAGAAATTTGGCGAAGAAGGCGAAGATCTAAACCAGGAGATGCCGGAAGAAAGTGGGGGTGTGAGGGTAGAAGAGACGGATAAGAAACGGCGTAGTTCTGATGGCTTTGAGGAAGAGAACAAGAAGAAGAAAAAGAGGGCCAAGAGCAAAACCGGGGCTGCTGAGGGCATGAGGACGACTGAAAAAGTATTAAGATTTTTCCGTGTTGCATTCCGTAAAATTGGTTGAAATTAGTTTGTACTGTTTTGCTTAGGCCTAAATTGTTATGATTCTGCAGGAAAGACGAGAGCATCTGAAGCAACTGCATGCTGAATCTCAGAGACTTTTGCGAGGTATAAACAATGTGATGCTAATTATATAGTTCATTTACAATGTATTACTTTTGATTGTGTCTTATTCGTTATCATCTTCTTCTGTGTTAGAAACCAGAGATGCAGCATTTAAACCCATACCGCTTGTTCAGAAGCCGATATCTTCAGTTCTGGAGAAAATTCGGAAAAGGAAACTGGAGGTTTCACAAAAGTCGGTATTCTAATATGATCTTATTCTTAGGCTCTTAGTGTTTATTCAATTAATTAATAGTTGTAGTAATTCTTTGGTATTCTAATATGATCTTATTCTTAGGCTCTTAGTGTTTATTCAATTAATTAATAGTTGTAGTAATTCGTTCTTGGTCTTTTGAGTGTTGCAGATGTAGTAGTACAGGAGATTATAAGGTACTGAAAGCAGCAACTGAGGAGTCAATTGCATCCCAGGCCGGAAAGGGGAACAATGCAAATGAGGTGTGCATTGATGGGTCTAATGATAAGGAGGAGCATTCAAGCTGTGGAAATGTGTCTTCCCGGATGGTAAATTGAATTCAAGTTTCTTGATTAATTTTGTTTTTGCCGAAATAAAAGTTCATTGACCGAGTGTTCTTCTTAAGCACAAATAGTGGGACAGGGATATATGCATCCATGGATTTGAGTTTCTTGACCAATGAGATACTTTTTATACTAATAACGCAAACAAAATTTTGAGTGATTTGGAAAGAGTTCAATGTGAAAAAAGGAGGGCTTTTAAATGGTAATCCAAGAACAATATGGTTATCATTTCAATCCTTCTTATGTTATACCATGTATTCTTAAAATATTATTTCTGTCAAACCTTCATCCTATTGATGATCTTTATTATATTGGGGAGGATAGTCTTTTGCATTAAATTGAGAGACTTGGGATCTAGTATATAATTGTATTTGTTGAACTGCAGGATGTTGACGAGGAACCCAAGCAAACATTTCGAGCACCTATTGATGATACTCAGGTTTCTTTCACATTTCAACCAGATTTATCATTCTTCTATAGGATTGTGTATTTAAGCATAACTGTTTCATCTTGTGCATTGTTGTAGGACCTGTTTTCTGATAACCAGATTACCGACGATAAGGATGGTCTGCCAAATGATGATTCCAAAAGTCCGCTGGAAGAGGTTTTTGCACCATCCATACTTGCAATGAACTTAAAACTTGACTCTGCTCCTCCTGATGATGTGTAAGTGTTATTTGGTTTATGTCTCCATATCTTGTAAATTTGAAGCTTAGTATGTGTCATTGTTGCATTCAAATGTTTCCTAAAGTTAATTAAGTTGTATACTGTTTGTTTTTTAAGTTTTTCTGGTGAAATGGACAATGACACTTCTCTCTTTGTAGTTCTTCTGACGAGGAGGACTACAATGACAAAGAAAATATTGCTCCTCATTCTTCTGAAGTGGCTGACGTGCCTTCATCTCCAATCGGCGATCCTGTCAAAGCTTTTGTGGATGATGAAGCTGAGGAGGAAGACGACAGTGATCATGACCTGCATCGGTTCGAAGATAGTGACGACGATGAGGATGATGGAGATGCTGCGGAGCTTAATGATATGATAGCAACTGGATATGAAGAAAGGCCAGTTGATAATGAAAGACGGAATGAATTCCATCAAAAGTGGCTCGAGCAACAGGATGCTTCTGGAACAGAAAAACTTATGCAGAAACTGAAGTTTGGTTCTAAACAAAAAGAAACAGAGTTAGTCAAAGAGAAAGATGCAGATGTACAGGAAGATCAAGAGTTTGGTGATGAAAATGCAGAAGATGAAGAGTTTGGTAATGAAGATGCAGAAGATTCAGCACCCGCAAATGCTGTGCGAATGAACTTACGAGAGATTAAGCAAATGATGCCTCTACTGTTTACTGATAACGATGATGTATACCTGTCATCTGACGATGATGAAACAGAAAAGAGACTATCTAAACAGTGCCTGTCTGAGAAAGCTGTGAGTTCTTCCACTATACCATATGAGGGTGGAAATTAATTCACTGTCTAAATCAATTATCCATGCTAACGTTCTTCAACTGCATGTGATGTCTTTTTTTCTGTACAGATTCTTTTAACCTTACAAGAACATTTTGATTTGGAACAGGAAATGCAGGCTACTTTCTTGTCACCGGCAGAGGATGAAAGTTCAAGAGAAGTTTTTGGTCATATAAAGAAACTGAATATTGCGCCTGATACTAAGAAGGCCAAAGCCCCTTGTAAGATCTGTTATTTGTCATGTATTATACCGTTGTGTAAATTTCTTCCGTGTAGTATGTTGATATCATTTTGTTTTAACTCTATCGTCATCTGACATATTGTTCAATTTTGCAGCCTGCCCTAACATGCTTCTTGCGGGAGGAGACAGGAGCATATCATCAAAGGTAACTTGATATAGAAGTAGATGCAACATCAATATTATCTTGTTATTTTAGGAACAGTACAAAGCAACATCTGGTCTTTGGGCCAAGTTTTTGTAAGATGCCATTTGATCATAACTGTCATCGGTAAATTTTGCAGTCGTCCTTCTTAGGTCGGGGGCCAAGTCATTCTCTGCCCTCATCCAATAAGCATGGACTGAGCACAGTTCGTTCTTTTATCTTAGTACGAGGTGACAGCAATAGTAGGAGCTCAATGTCGGAGGATTCTTCAGACATGGTAGTGCATTTAGATCTTATCGTATGGTTATTTCAAAAGTTGCACTGGGTATTTTTAGCAATTGGTTTTCTTCTGCTGGTCAGGAACTCGTAAGATATCAACTCCAAAAGGGAAATAGGAATAACTTGTTATACCAAACCATCACTTTTTCTTACCAAAACACTGAATGTCGATTGGTTATGTAATGAAATGCAGGTACAGGGGGAGATTCTACCGAAAAAGACTACTGCAGCCAAGCTTAGCAAGTCCAAAGCAAAGTTTGGTACTCAGACATCGTCACCTGACGCAGTATCAACTGAAGCTGTTGCGAATACAGACACATTGGCTGAAGCCAATGCACAGAAAGACAGATCAGCTGGAGCTGGTGCGTGGGCAGACGCATTAGCTGTCCCCACACCAGCCGGATCGTCGTTACTCACGATATTAAGGCAGCCTTCCTTGCCATCAAAGCGATGCACCGGGGGGATTACGGTTGACCAAATCGAATCCGTCTTAGCTTCGTTCGAAAACGGGAGGAAATCGATGCGGGCGAACGGACAAGTATACAGAAGAACCTAATGTATATATAAAAGATTTGTGGAACATTCTGTTTCCTGAATGATGATCAAGTAAAATGAAAGACGTGGTGATTGCCTCTTGTTCTTAGTTCAGTCACATACATATTCGATCGTTACGTTTTAACTAGATCTGACATTTTGGATCCGATCCATTAATATTAGTATTTGAATGGATGTTTAACGGGTAGGATTGCTAACGGATGAATCCGTTAACAACCTGTTAAATAACGGGTCATTTTGGGTCAACCCGTTAGCACCCGTTAGTTGAGGATGTTTTAGTAATTTCAATAAAGTCTTAACAACAAAAAATAAACTTTATGAAAAAAAAATTATAATAATAATTGTTAACGAGTGAAACGGGTGACCCGTTAGCTTAACGGGTCGGGTTTGGATGATCCGTTAACTTAACGGGTCGGATTGAACCTGATTCAAATCCAATAAACCCGATCCGTTTACAGATCTAGTTTTAACCATGCCACATAACACTTGGTGTTACTTGGGAAGAAATCTAACACATTAGTTGTTTAATTAACTTACGTTTGTTATAGAATTAAAATATTTATTTTGCTAAAGAAAAATTTTTAAATATCAATATAATGCATTAATGCGACAATATCGGTGAAATATTGACAAAAGGATAATGCTTGCATTCCATTCTTGGGAGATGAACTCATTTCTCCACTTAATGTATCTTCAACGTAAAAATTCTATAATTGGAATCGCTCAATCTCTTAATCTTTATTTAAAGACTATTTTTATAAAAATCATGTAATCAGTGATATTTTAGTCATTCAAATGTAAATAAATCAATTGTTCGTTATAAATATGCTGTTTAATTTATTTAATACATTTAGATGACTAAACTGTCACTGTTTCTAATTATTTTTTGTAAGAATGATTTTCCAAGTAAAGATTAAGATATTAAACTGTTCTGATTATGAAATTTCTACATTAAAAATATGTTATTTGAAATTGGGTGTGTGAGTTCATCCTCTATTGAGAGAATGCAAGTATTATTCTTAAGGAAGTACTGCATAAACTAAAGATGGCAAAAAAAAAGAAGAAGGAAAGGGATTCTCCTGGAATCTCTTTTCACCTAATCCATCTAGTTCGGGATTCGGACCGTTGAAATTTGATCTAACGACTACAAACAGGAGCTCCTTTAAAAGTGATAATAACTGTAGCCGTTAAATAAATTTCAATGGCTCAGATCCCGAACTAGACGGATTAGGTGGAAAGGTTCCGGAAATGATGCCTTTCCAAAAAAGAAAGATGGTTTAGCTATCATGACATCTTAATCCAGTACGAGGAGGAAGGGAAGAGGCCAAATCAACCATTTTGGCTGACCCAAACGGCGCGCGGTAGGAAAACATGTACGTGTCACGTCTAAAGAGGTTAGTCAGTCGATATCACATGCTATACAGATAAGTACGTCGCATCGAACCGTGGCCTTTTATTACATAATAATTACCCCGAAAATCTAAAATTGTTGCCCTAAAATTTCAAAATTCCAAAATTCCAAAATCTAGAGTCTTAAAATATAATCCAAGCTTGATACATAAGTAGACCCAAGTCAAAAGCTCACGGGTCTATCAGCTGACCCACCTCACACGGCCGCACCGCCACCGCCATATTCCTCAAAATCATACCCAAAATCTCGAGTCGAAAACCCTCCGAATCGCAGATCCAAACCCGCAGATCCCAGACTCCCGCCCGCTGCAATGGCGAAACTGAAACAGTAGCGGGCGAAAGCAAAAAAATCTCCGAGCTCAGCTGAATAGATTGTGCGGAGCTCCAGGGGCGGCGGCGGCGGCGATGAACTCCCTCAAGGGCAAGCTCCTTCTGCTCTGCTTTCTCTTCATTTTGTCATCTCCATCCCCTGTTTCTAAGCTTTTCGTCCAATCTACCGAAACCGAAACCGAAACCAAATCCGAAATCGAGCTCAATCCGCAACAGCTGGTATTGCAGAGGCTCGAGGAAGTAGTGAAGAACCTAACCGAAATAGTCACGAGATTAGAATTCAAATTACAATCGGATCATCCGAAAAAACCTGCTCCGATTGACGAGGGTTTGACTTTGGCGGTTGAAGAAAAGGAAAGCCAGAAGCTGATCAAGCAGGTTGAAGAAGAAGAGGGGTCTGGTTCCGATCGTAAAATTGGAGAAAGGGCGAGGCCAGTTTCGGTGACAAAATACAGCCCGTTCTGGTCCGACCGGTTTCAGTTCGTTTCCGCCGTGAAATTGGATTCCCAGGCCACGTGTATTCACGTCCTGCCGTTTCGGGATTTCGAGGGGGTTACGAAATATGTTGCCGTCGGAGACGAGAGAGGGAGGGTGTATGTGTTTGTTAGAAACGGCGACGTTTTGGTGGAGTTTGATACGTTGCTGGGGTCTCCGATCATGGCCATGGCTTCCTTCTTGTCGGTTTACAAGAACGAGAGTTTCGTGGTCGCTGGGCATCAAAACGGTGTGATTTCGATGCATAGGGTTTGGGAGGGAGCGAGTGGGGAAGATTGGAGCTCGCTTTTAATGGAAACCGTGACGAAATTCGACACGGGCGGAGAAGGGTTGCCGGTTACGATTTTGGAGGTGCACCATGTTGGGAGGTTGAGTTATGTGTTGGCTAGTGATGTGAGTGGGAAGATTTCGGTTTACCGAGAAGATGGTTCGGTTCACGGCACCACAATGCCGTCGAGCAGGCCGCTTGCTTTCCTGAGGCAGCGGCTTTTGTTCTTGACGGAGACGGGTGCAGCGTCTTTGGACCTGAGGACCATGAAACTTAGGGAGAGTGAGTGTGAAGGGTTGAACCGTTCGCATTCTCGGTACTATGTTTTTGATGCCACGGAGCGGTCTAAGGCATACGGGTTTACATCCGAAGGCGATCTGATTCATGTTTTGTTGTTGGGGGATATAATGAACTTCAAATGCAGGGTTAGGTCCAAGAGGAAGTTTGAGATTGATGAGCCTCTTGCTTTTCAGGCAATTAAGGGGTGTTTGCTTATTGTTAGCGGGGAGAAGGTTTTCGTGTACAATGTTTCGACTCAGCATTATGTTAGGGTTGGTGCGCCTCGGATTATTTTCTCCGCTGGTCTCGATGAGATCAGGTCATCGTTTCTCAATTATCAGACGGTGGACGCGGAGAAGAGAAATGTGATACCTTTAATCGCAAGTGACCGGGAAAGGCTTGTTGTGCTTGGCCTTGGCGGAGGGTATGTTGGAATGTATCGTTCTAACCTTCCGGTATTCAAAAACGAATTTAACACAATGCTATGGACCAGCCCTGTATTTTTCTTTGTACTTTTCCTGTTTGGAGCGTGGCAACTTTTCGCCAAGAAAAAGGAAGCGCTCACTTCATGGGGACCGGATGATCCTTTTACTTCAACATCCGCTACAATGGGAGCTCCATTGGGGGGAAGTAACACCGGAGACAGGTCGTTTGAAGGGTCTTCGAGAGGTGGTGGCCTAAGAGGACCGTCGAGGAGGTACGTCTCTCCTCCTCCCCGGTATGCAGGCGGAGCAACCAGTTCATATAGGCCAGGTACGGCTGATCATAACCCTAGACCATCATCTGTCGATCCTAATTTTAGAACAGCTTCAGAGCTAAAGTTTAGAGGTTCGGGGTTAGAATCTTCGGGTTTTCCGAAACGGAGGGAGAATTTGTTCGTAAACAACCAAGTGATGGATGATAGCAGCTGACCCGTGTGATCAAATTTCATCGACTTTGTATTTTGTTACTTGAGAAGTTGGTTTAAGATTTAGTTGTTAGACCAATTCATTTGGCAAGTCGGGGCCATTTGAACTTCCCACTACGTTGTATTTTGTAACGCAACTTCAAGTTATGAATAAAAAAATAAAACTATAGAAAGGAATATATATTTATGATCAAGAATATCTTGTTTTTTTTTGTTTTGGTTGGAGTAGATGAATTGATTCTTCATTATTTTTTACTTATAAATTTTCTGTTCATAATTACACGGAAATTGATTATAGTACGTGATCGTATTGTAGGATCCTATACAATAATTATTTGTCTGTTTATCGCATATAGCAACCTTTTTCATGTTACAAAAATATGATCACGTGATATAATCAGTACAAACGAAATGGGAACAGCTCAACTATAAAAACGAGGTTGTGGGAGAGCAATACACTAGATGAAGTGGCGCGAGTGTTGCAACCTAGGTGGTGAGAGTCCAGTAGCCGATAGCATCACTCCCTTCCGATACCTTCATCAGAAACCCGGCGAAACCGCCCGAGTGTTACGAAGTATTTGGACATTTTGTGTTGCGCTAAATACCATTCGAATTCAACATCGCATCAAAATTGAAATAAATGTTGTGTTGGGGCAAAAGCAACAGATCTTCCTCGTATTCAAATGTAATTCGATTGGAGATCGGAAGAAGCAAGAAATGGGTTCAACTTGGTTGCCGGTACCAAGATACTAAATTATAGCCACTCTAAACCCTCCCACATGGGATGCAAAAAAGAGTGCCTACGATTTCCGACCACAACCAAATTATACACAAAATCATTTCCGGGGGAGATTTTCGGTCCTTGGTAACAGGATTTGAAATTCAAGCCACTACAATATGCAAGGCGACGGCTACCAAAATGTATGGGGGTGAAAGCAAATTCACTTTCCAATTTCTGGAGGTTCGCTAGCGAAGATCAGACGGGAATTGCCATGCCCTTCTTTGCCATGCTATCCAAGACGTCATTGAGGGCCTGACACAGGCCAACAATCTGCAACCAAAGGATAATATAATACCTAAGAGTTGGATCACCAAAATATGAGAGAGAGAGAGAGAGAGAGAGTTCCAGGTTGCGAACTGAGTGTAAACAGGGCCATATTTGGATACAACTTATGTTCGTAAAGCAAATTTTGAAATCGAACAAAATCCAGTGAGTATATGATGCTAATTAAGGCAGACAAATTTACCTGCTGATCCCATTGTTGCAGCTCTTCAGAGTCATCCTGAAAATGTATGACAGCCTCCACCTGTTGTGAAACATCATGGCAAATGCTTAAGAGGTACAAGCTAGAATAAAGAATGTTACCAAGAGCAACATATTTAGAATGGATTACAAAAGCAAACGAACCATTCTGAATCTTGTTCCAGTAAAAGAGGAAGGTAGTAGATGCAAAGCATTTTAAACTACAACCATATACCCCCACCCCTTACATAAAACTTTGGAATTCCAAGTTTTTCGTAGTGGAAGCCGAGTTCATGAAGACAAAATGAAACTAAGGGCCATACAGTAGATTAAAAGACTATTTAACGATATTCAATAGAAAGAAACTGCAGTCGCTCTCACAACTAAAGAGGTCTGACTACTTAAAAGTCCATTTGGTTGGATACTGATAAGATGTAATTCATACCTGATCAATAGATCCCCTCATTCTGTCCTCACATATCATTTTTGATGCAATCTTCTCGGCCTGTAAGAAATAAACTAAATCCATGTCAGGAGATGGGAGTCTTCTTTCGTTTCTCGAAGTTGACGTAAGACTAAGCTCATGAGCTTATTATCCTAGGTCGGAAGTCGGAACAAGTTGATAGGATCCCCTTTTTTACATCCCCATGTCTGGGGAGTAAAAAAGGAAAGAGAAGGATGCAGTTTGACATGAATGGTAATATACTGTTGTTAGCAATCTAAATCATTGGTGCTGAGAGGAGCATGAATATTGTGTGACTAAAAGGTAAGACACAAGACTCAACAAAAGAAAACCGTACCTTATGAGGCTCAATTCCCAGCAAAGTGCCCAATTCTTCAAAACTGCCACAGAATTCATGATAGTTAGAATAAATGGTCCCACATAAATACCACAATTCAAAAAAGGAAAAAATCAATAGCAACATATCTCCTACCTTATATTAGTGTAAAGTTTGCTGGCACTCAGAAGATTATGTTCAATCATTGCACGATCTAACACCGTAAAGTTGTCTGGAAGAAGTGCTTTCTGTTGAAAAAATAAGACATAACTGTTATGGCTCATGTGCAGATATGATATCATAGATAAAGGAGAAGAAAATTTATAACCTGATGTGGCTTTAACTCTTCAGCAAATGCCTCAATTTCTGGTTTCCTCAAAATTCTCTCCAAATATACCTAATAAATATCCATTGAAGCAACAATAAAAGTGTAACATACAGTCAGGAGAGAAAAAGGTATACAGACCAAAACCTTTTGTGTGTGTGTGTGTGTGTGGGTGAGAGAGAGAGAGAGAGAGAGAGAGCACCTTTTGTAGTATTGGATATATTTTTAACTTTGAGCATCGCTCATCCTGAATGAAAACCCCAAGGTATCAGCAAATTTAAAATAAAGAACACATAATATACATCTCCAGGTAAAGAAGTTAACCTTGTACAAAGTAGCAAGAACACGAGAACGTTGGGGTCCTGCTGCGGCTAAAATTGTACATGTAACTGCAGCAGATAGAGCTTGCTCCAGTGCTTCCTCATCAATCTCTCTGCAACAAAATGCATACATTCTTATCACCCGTCTTTCAAGTGGTACAAATAACAAAAATGAAAAAAGTTAAACTTGACATACTGATCTCCTATTTGCCTCTTTTCAATCTGAGAAAAATCATAATAACGTAATGCTGCTTCCAAGAACCTTCTCTTTAAATCTAAAATCCTTGCATAACAAATCTAATAGGAAGGAAACAGAGGGGAAAAGAAATTAAAAAATGCTTTTGGCATGCAAACTTAATGCAATTATTTTCACTGACTATCCAATAATGTCAAACCTTGTACTCTAAAGTCAAAACTTCATGCTGAATAGTTGTAATCAAGAATGAAGCTTTATGAATAAAAGCTTCTGCATTCACGGCATCATCGTCCTGCAAAACAAACATACAAAAACTTGGTAAGGTTACATGTCAATAAAAGTCTTATTTGTTCCAACACTGACATGAAAAGAAGACATTCATAGATACAAGAAACAGATATAGGCAGCACATCGATTCCAACGCAAATCATCCATCATGGGTCTTCTATATGCAGACATTCATAGTCCAGCCCGTATTTTTGTAATAAAGGAGTTGCAGCATCAACAAAACAACAGCATTAAACACCATTCCAAAGCACATCAATTGTATCAAATGAAAAATAGGCACCCTTTGGAAAAAAAGAAAAGAAAAGGTCAATACCTCGAGATATAGGCGAGCAATTTGGACACATTTTGATAACTTGAATGTCTCATCAACGGCTCTAAAGGAATGCCATGAAAACATAAACATTGTTAATTCCATAACTGATCATGCCATAAAAAAGGAAAAGTTACACTAACAACAGCAGTATCCTACTATCGGACCTCGATCCTGAGTCGAGATTAATTCCACTGAGCATCTGAGCTGCTTTTGACCATTGTTGCTCAGACTCGTACAATTCCGCAAGTTTCTCTCTTATTATCATCACCTGCATAACACAAAACCATACCGCACTGTCTAAATCACAATAATCCCAAATAAAAGATGTACACAATCAAAACGATCTTCTAAATGTCCTATAAAAAATCAAGTGACTTCCGCATGTTTCGCGACAATGCCGTAGAAAATTGAACAAAACAAATAAAAAAGGGGGAATTCTCGATATACAGAAGTCCGAAAAGAACCTGTTCTTCGAATGAAACGACGCGAATCTGAGAAAGGGCATAATGGGCAATCTCCTTCTGGGTCTCCGGCTCCCACCGCCCCAACTCCTGGGCAAAAGTCTGCAAAAGCTGCCGGGAAACAACCAACGGAACATCATCCGACAACACTGAAGGAGTAGAAAATTACAAAATTAGGCCTCCAAGCAAAGCTGCTAAACCAAAATAAATAATAATAACTGCAAAAATTGAGAGAAAGAGCGCTGAGGAAATACTTACAGTGATCGATGAACTTCTTGGCCTGAACGACGTCGCTTGAAGAAATCACGGTGGAGAGAACGTGCTTGTACTGCTCGATCTTCTGCCGCTGGTCGGAGATCGCAGAGGCGCTCGCCAAGGCACTCTCCATGGCAGCCTGAACGACGTCACTTAACGGTGGGTGGTGTGGTTTGTCGCGCAAACCCTAAACCCAGGTTACGGTGGCGTTGTGGTTTCGTAACCTCTACGGACGGCAAGTTTTTTTTCAGTGAGGGCGGGCGCTTAGAACAAGGAGCAGTAGTTTGGCTAACTTGCATCCAGGTGTAGCGTTCTTGATTTATAGCTAATCAAGGAATGACACGTGGTGGAGCAAGAAGGGTAATTTTGTCTCTATATAAACTAGGAATTATCTTCTTTTTAGACCGTCTCCAATGGTTTGGCTAAAAGCCAAACATTTTAGCCTGAAAAATTTAGCTTTTAGCCCAGAAACAATTTTTCTGCTCTAACCGTTCTAGCCTAAAATTTTAGTCCGGGATTATTAAAGAATAAACTTAGGCTATTTTTTTCTTAAATTAATTTTTTTTAAAAATAAATATGTAGATTATCGTGGATTAATTTTATGAACATTTTAATCTAAAAAAAAATTAAATTCCGATAAATAATTTCACTTTGCTCGGTGAAGCCCACACCGATTTTTGGGCTAAATTCTGGGAGGAATCTGGCCTTAGTTTAGCATTTAGCCCTAATTTTTCCCTTGGGTTAGATTGAGTTTGGAAGGAAATTTTGAAATTAATTTAGCTTTTAATCCACCATTAGAGATGGTTTTAGTCGGTTTACATCTTATTTACGTTAGCTATATACAATAGTACAAAGATATTGATGAGTCATACCAAATATGTTAGATATATTTTTGGAGAAGCAAATTTCTCGACGGATGCCATGGCGAAACATAATTATAATATTGTTTCTTAGTTCTCATTGTATTTAGTAACTGCAATAAAAGGTCACTTGTAATTGTGATAACACGTGGTTCGCAATTTGGGCACGGTATTCGTGAGTAAAAGCACGAACAAAAATATATAAGAAAAAAAAAAAGGCACACCGCCATCAAAGTTTTATTTAATTAATTAAAAATTTTTTTTTAATGAAATAAAGAAAATATAAATCCGGCAAGTACTTATTACATGATCCATTTGCATTCTTTTAATTCGCAACGAGAGAAAACGCAGCGGGATCATTTCTTTCAGTGCTCAGGCGACAGTTCGCTTTCTTCACCTGAAAAGCAAATACCGAGCTCGGAGGAGGAAGAAGAAG
Source organism: Cotoneaster glaucophyllus (assembly GCA_036320875.1). Taxonomy (NCBI): domain Eukaryota; kingdom Viridiplantae; phylum Streptophyta; class Magnoliopsida; order Rosales; family Rosaceae; genus Cotoneaster; species Cotoneaster glaucophyllus. The sequence goes on along the minus strand of CM070073.1, from coordinate 1,630,975 downwards.
ACACCGCCGATCTTCTTCCGCAAATTGTAATTGCCGGAAATGGATGACTCAGGTTAGTCCCGGCCAATTTTCACCTTTCTCTCTTCGCTTTTTAGGCGCTAGTTTAATGTTTGTTTGAGTCGCCGGTGTTCAATTTCTGCCATTTTCTCGGAAAATTGCTCCTTTTCTTGATTCCTGTATCCACTGTTTGGTTCCTGAGAATAATAGAGGAGTAAGTGAGAAAATATGAGAAAATAAAATTGAAATCTTAACGGTTATATTCCGATATGCAAATGGCGTTGTAAATATTTGCTTTTTTCACTGCAATCTCAGCGAAACTGAACATTTTGCTTGTAATCGGGCAACTGTTTGTATTTTAGCTTAGATGATCGACTAAGGTTATTTACTTGAAAAGCTGTTCGGAACTTCGAAATTTCTGATGTACAGTTTATGAATTGGCCTTTCTGATTGGATTTAGGAAATGTTATGCACTTTTGTAATTGTTGCAAAGCGTTTCGATCATAAACCAATTAAAGTGCCTTTTAGTTGGATTTGCCTTGAAATTTGGTAAATAATTTTGAATCTAGAGATTCATATGAGCTGATTTTGTTGTGGATACAACTTACCAGGGAATCCTCAAGACATTGTTGTGCCACCAGTTGAAGGTGTTGCTGGAGGAGGGACGGCATATGGATGGACAGATGGTGGCTTACAAGTTCCAAGTCCACTCAAAGGATCAATCGACCCTACAGAGTTTCCGACTGCTGATTTAGTGCATGTGTGGTGCATGCCAAGCACAGCAAATGTTGGACCACAAGAAATGCCAAGGAATTTGGAGTCGGTACGTATAGTTCCTTGATTTAAATGGTGTTATGTTAACTAGCTTCTGAAAACTATGAATTCCACGAGATTTATTGAAAATGGAAGGCAAGCAGCTTAGGTGCCATATTGCGATTCTTGCCACACCTAATGTAATTTGGTTTTCAATCCTTAACATGTCTGAGAATGAGTTATGCAAATTTTATTTTTATTTTTTAATAATTTGCATTTCAATAGATACTTACCTTCCTGTTGGAGGCTTAGCTTTTTGTTTCTTCCATTTAATTTCTATTAGAATATGTAGGAGCTATCATATAGTGAAACAGTATATTCGTGACCTTTTTTACTTAATAGAATAGGATGAAGCATCCAATCTTCTGCTCTTGAGGGTTAATCTTCTGGATTCTAAGTTGGGTTTACTTGAAGGTTAATCTTCTGGCTGGTAGAAATGAAAGAGAAAGTATTCAAATTGCACTGCGTCCAAAAGTTTCGTGGGGTAGTCCTGGAAATGCAGGGGTTGTGCAGGTCCAGTGTAGTGACTTATGCTCTACATCTGGTGATCGGTTAGTTCTTTGAAGTCATATTTTTCTTGCTGTAGGCTAACAATTACTCTTCCATTTCCTTACTTTCTGATATTTACTGTGGGCAGGTTGGTAGTTGGACAATCAATAAACATGCGGCGTGTGGTTCCCATATTGGGTGTCCCAGATGCTCTTGCACCTCTTGATCTTCCAGTTAGTCAAATAAGCCTATTACCAGGGTACTGATCGCATTAGTAATATGATAGTCTTAATTTGGTGTGACATAATTCTATAAGACAGTTATTGCAAGGGACTGACACAATATTCTTTCTCCTTCCCTCTCCTCCCCATGCTGGTGCCTCCAGAGAAACAACTGCAGTTTGGGTTTCCATTGATGTTCCTAGTGCACAGCCCCCAGGACAGTATGAGGGGGAGATCATCATTACTGCTACAAAGGCAGATTCGGAGTGAGTCTGTTCACATTTATTTTTAGTCAATAAGTTGTACAAGTTTAGCTCTCTATTCTTTTAGCAATATGTGTATTCCTTTCCTTATACATTTGAAATATATTCTCAACGTTTATTGATTCTGACTTGGCACAGGGTTCCAGCACATTGCTTGGGCAAAGCCGAGAAGCATCAACTTTATAGGGATCTTCAAAGTTGTCTTGAAATGGTGGAGCCCATTGATGGGAAACCGGTGGATGAAGTGGTTGGTTTACAAATTGAACTTTGTACACAATTGTATTATTCTGTTTAGTTTTGGTGTGTGTTATTAGCTGTTCATTTGAGCATGTGCTTTTTTAGGTAGAAAGGGTGAAATCTGCTTCAGCATCTTTAAGAAGTGTTCTTCTGTCGCCACTATTTTCTGAATACTTATCATTAAATGGGCCAGTTGATATGATGGAGGAAGATGCTATTTCAAACCTTTCAGTACGTGTGAAGATTAATATGACAGTTTGGGACTTCATTCTTCCTGCAACCCCATCACTCCCTGCTGTTTTTGGCGTATCCTGTGTTTCATTAAAAAATAGTATTTAACTTCTGACATATTAATTCAAGTAACTGATAAGCATAACACTTATTAGTAAGTGTAAAATTGGAAGGGGGATCATTAATTCCTTATAGCAAATAATGCCCATGTGTGAAGAATGAAGATGCAGATGTGCTGTTCTTAACTTCTTATGACAGACCAAAAGTCTTTTATAAATTAATGTTCTGTTGTATGTTCAACCACATGTTTCGTGATCCTACAATGTCATTGCATCCTTAAACTATATTTTAGATATCTGATACTGTAATTGAAGATCGTTTTGGTGTTGAACATGGGACTGATGAGTGGTATGAGGCACTGGATCAGCATTTTAAGTGGCTTCTTCAATACAAAATCAGTCCATACTTTTGCAGATGGGGTGATAGTATGCGTGTCTTGACATATACCTGCCCTTGGCCAGGTAGTTACGACGAGCCATAAGCTACTCTGCTATTATCAATTACTTATGCTGTTATATATGATTTATTAAACTTTCTCGTTTTGTTGTCTTCAATAAATGCCTTCTAAAAAGATGCATTATTTGCTTTTCTGAATTTCATTTCTCACTGTTGCAGCTGATCATCCAAAATCAGATGAATACTTTTCAGATCCACGGTTGGCAGCCTATGCTTTGCCATATAGTCGATCTGTCTCTGGGTATACAGCTCATCATCCAAGTTCACTTCTGTCTTGTATATGTGTGATGAAAACTGATGAGGTTCTACCCATTTGCTGATGTGCCACAGTGGTAATGCAACGAAGGATTACATGCAGAAACAGATTGATATATTAAGGACAAAATCTCATTGGAAGAAAGCATATTTTTACTTGTGGGATGAGGTATGAACACAGTCGAAAAATGATTTCCCTTAAAACTCCGCTTAAGTTTTTCAGTATAGAAATATTTATAAAAGGTAGTAGTATTAGAGATAACTCATGCATTGTCATTTTTCCTTTTGCAAAATGCATTACTAATTTATAGTAAGTTAATGTGCCTGCTTAATAATATATGCCAGCCACTGAATTTGGAGCAATACGAGTCCCTCCGCAGCATAGCCAGCGAGATCCATGCATATGCTCCTGATGCTCGTGTTTTAACTACTTACTACTGTGGTATGAACTCATATTCTCCTTATAGCTAGATGATTTTAATTATTGCATAGAGTTTCGTAGGCTACCTGTGTGTCTGATTGTTTATTTTGGTTCTGCTGAATGAGTACTTCATTAGTTTATCTTTAGTAGTGTGTGTCTGATTGTTTATTTTGGTTCTGCTGAATGAGTGCTTCATTAGTTTATTTATATTTGGCTCCTTCTACCTGCGAATTTATGTTGCTATATATTGCTCTTTTCTGCCATGTAGGGCCAAGCGACGCACCTCTTGCACCTACTGCGTTTGAGGCTTTTGTGAAAGTTCCAAAATTCCTGCGCCCACGCACTCAAATTTATTGTACAAGGTATCGATATTCATTTGTACTGTATGTGTCCACTAAGGAACCTTCCGTAAAAGAAAAGTTGAAATGATAGTATTCTGGTATTTGACTTTAGTTGCTAGTTTTTGGTCAATGACAATGTCTGAGAACAGTATAATTTATTTTGAAATTGGTAGTCAATGGGTGCTTGGGAATCGAGAGGATTTGGTCAAGGATATTGTTTCCGAAATACAACCAGAAAATGGCGAGGTGATGTAACAGAAATTTTGCTTGGCTCTTATTTAATTTCCTTGAGAAGCTTTCTTAAATTCTGGCTCCATTCTTGTTGAGTTTGGTTAAATTGAAGGAATAGTTTGTGGCCTTTTGTTTTTATGGATTAAACAGTTTGTAAGAATTATGTATGGATACCTGTTTACAATTTTTTGCATATTGGATGTTACTTGCTGAAGGATATGAACTCGTCGATTTTGTAGGAATGGTGGACTTATGTGTGCATGGGACCGTCTGACCCCCATCCCAATTGGCACCTTGGTATGCGAGGTACACAACACCGTGCTGTAATGTGGCGTGTATGGAAAGAAGGTGGAACAGGTTTCTTATATTGGGGTGCCAATTGCTATGAGAAGGCAAATGTTCCAAGCGCAGAGGTACTTTCCTAGCATCTAGACAATTTATGAGATTAAGTAGCAATTATAAAAAGCTACTTGCATTTTACTGAAATAAATTACGTGACTGAGCAGATCAGATTCAGGCGTGGCCTTCCCCCTGGAGATGGAGTTTTGTTCTACCCTGGCCAGGTGTTCTCATCATCAAGTCAACCAGTTGCTTCGGTCAGACTTGAACGCATTCTTAGTGGCTTGCAGGTAAGTGAAACTTCAATATTATAGTCAGTTTATCCCGGTCTGATTTCATTTATTCTTTGAGCAATTCTCGAGTCATTTAGGGGTATACATTCATTCTATTGACAATCAAAACACAAATGTTTACAAACCCAGAACTTTATTTCCTGAATCTTTTCTTGCTCCAAGAATTTTGAATCTTAAAACTAAAGCGCTTCCATGGCGGTTGCAATTGAAAACGTCATGTATGGTGTTTTGTTTCTTTCTTCCAAGTCCTGTTTCATGATGATTAGACATTTGTGTGGTCATTTTATCAGGACATTGAGTACCTCAAACTCTATTCTTCAAGATACGGTAGAGAGGAAGGACTGGCTCTCCTTGAAAAGACGGGTTTGTACCTGGGTCCTGAGCGCTACACGCATGAGCACACACCCATTGATGCAATGCGGGGTGAGATCTACAACGCATGCCGGTCGTGAGAAAAAACAGTCGGCACCAGAATATGGGTCTTAATGTTCATCACGCACTTCCACACTTGCAAACGAACATCGTTTGCAGCGAGATCGGAGCCTGCAGATCATGATAGATGTTTTTGTTTACCCCCTGCTATTGCATTTTCCATATTTTCATAATCTTTTGGAGTAATGTACAGACAACTAGTAAACCTTTTTTTCGGAGTCAGATTAATAAAAGTTACCGTATACATGTGAAACAGTCGGAAGAAGTTTACGGTATAGGTAGGAAACATCTTCTGACTACTTTACCGGGAGAAACTAAGATGCCATTGCGGCGGTAACTGAATGCAATCACTAATCCCACAACTTCTGTTTGTGGAACGGCATGATTGATTTGAAATACTGTGACAATATCATCCAGACGCATCCTAATTTACCAATAAAACCGGCGATGCGTACAAGAGTGGCCTACTTTCTGTCGAATAACATTTATCTCGTTGGTTCACTGCATTTAGCACAACATGGTAACAGGAAAACAATTCAAATCCTTTTCCCCATAGCCCTTTATCCCTCAAAAATTAGTAGGCCATTAACTCATATGCATCCACAGAGCGGTATCGGGACCCCACAGTGCCACTTATAACGAAAGGGAAAAAAAGAGAAAGGGAGGGAGTAGGGGTCACGTAAACGAAAAAAAATCAAGATTCAAGATGGACCTTTTGCATCATATTGGAATCAGAAAAGCTACCGAAAGATAATCAAACTAGTCATCATTACTTTGGGCTTGTGACTGTACATCCATTTGTTTTCTTTTTCACATAATGCAACCTCACTTGGTCACTTGTCATTGAAGTTGTAACAGAATTGAAGAAAAAGACCATTGCTCTACGTTTTGAAAAATTCAGAGACTAATGGTCACAAATTTTTAGTTCACATGTCGTAGTTTCAATTGGGTAAAAATTTAAGAATCATTACTACAATTTCTTCTTTTATAAATCATAACAAATTTTGTTGTCAGCGTTGTTAGAAGCACTTTTAATTATCTAAAAATTTCTTAGGTCATATTTGGAAATGTAATGGAACGACTAAAGCATTTTTTTTTTCGCCTAATTAAATGCAGTTCTAGTAGTTTGTAGCATAAAAACTTAGAAGTACATTCTAAGCGTTTTTTTACAAGGCACTTAAATTTTTAATTCAAACAACAATATATTTGTAACAAAAGCGCTTCTATCAAAAGCAAACGAACCAAACTATTTTCAAGCTAAATAGCCTAACAACAGACTCCTAATCATTTTAAAACCACATCTAAAAAATCTGCAAAAAAAGACGCTTAGTCTTCCATGAGCTCATAACTTGTCAACAAAAGATGATGCTTTTGAGCAAGCAAGATAACTCAACATGTTTAAATTTCAACTTTCTCTGCTTGCTTTTATTTGCTTTTGAGCCACCATATCATTTCGATTTTTGAAAAAAGTCTGTGTTTTCAGTCACATCCGAAGTTGTGTTCTCAATTAATCAATGAACAAAGTGAAAAAACTCTCATCCAACCACTCCTCCCTTCCCAAAGTAAAAGACTAAGTGGTGAAATTCCACGTGGCTAGTATCTGATTGGATGAAACCTTATCCGAATATTCCCACAGTTACCCTTTTTAGCATGATATGTTGTTGCCAAGTCAATATTCCATGGATAAGTAGGAAGTTTATCTTGGAACATAATCATGCCAAATTTTGACCCCAATGGGTGCTAAATTATGATCTTAGCAGAAACTAATCCGTCTCAATCTCAAATTATGAGATTGATTAATATTTTTGTTTATTTGGTAAGCTTTCATCAATCCCACTTGTATATTTGCCTTGTTGGACTATCGAAAATATAATATATTCTTATTTTAATATAGGATTTTTTATTGATGTTTAGGATTCTCGACCTTTCTATTATCATTTCCTTCCATTCTCTCAACTCGCACTCTTTTTTTTGTTTTATTCTCTATATAAAAATTTCAAAACAAAATGTAAACGTGACGTAATTGTAACCGTTTAAACAAAAATGAATGAAATAAGAGAAAGATTAGAAGGGAAGAGAATTATAATCCGCTGAACTTTTGACCTCATTCAATTGCACTCCCAACTTCTAATTTGGATTTCAGCCGTCGTGAGTTTTTAATACGCATCAATTCCCAGACATACCATCATATGCATAACAATTTTTTGTTTAATGCTCCACGTGGTCACGCGCTATGCACATGTTGTGAAGATATATTCGTTAACAAAAGTTACGTTCACAAATTGGTAAACACTTTCAATTTCAATAATTGAGTTGCCAGAAAATGTTAAAAGGCATTGACTATTTAAAATGGATAAAGTTAAACTTTAATTTCATTTAATACTACATTCTGGTAATATTCATTTTTATTTGCAGTGAAAGATCTTAGATTCGATTATCAGCAAAAATAAATTTGAACAACGTTATTACTAGTCCATTGTAACGCGTAGCTAACTTTCATACTCCTTAATATAAACAATATCATTTATTTACATTATCGAATAACTGACAGAACTAACAATATACGCCGGTATAATACGGGCGAGAACACAGACACTATGACACCGATAGAACGTTGCTAAACTTGAAGACGTGTAAATTAAGGAAGATTGCTTGACTTTACGGATGAATATAATACCGATAGATTCAAGTCCAATCTGAGGTTTGGCTTGTTTTGGGGTCAAAAGTCGCCTAAACACTACGAAACAAAAAGAACCAAACGAAACAAAAAGAACCAATACAAAGATCAAACAAGGCAAACGAAATCGCTTGACTCGTTCAGTTTGCAACAAGCCAGAGCAGTGACTGCACTGTTTTCTTGCTAAATTGGCAGAACATAAATTATGAGGATTTAATGTTTTGGTAGGGTTAAATTCATAAAATATCAATTAAAAGGTTGAAATTTGGTAATTAAAGGTAATTTGTCATGGGCAAATCACAGATTAAGATGGAGTTCAGGGTGCAACTTGCTTAAATAAAATATTAGTATTTATTATTTTATTAGATTTATGTCCGTGGTTTCTAATTATTTGAGTAATTATGACCCTCTGACTCTGAGATAAAACAATGGAATAAAATGCACCTGTCAATGTCAAAATACTAACCAGTGTTTGGCAGATTGCATCTGAACCGTCCACCTCAGCATCTGAGACTGGTGGGCCCTGAGAGATGTGGACCGTCCACGGCCTGCACAACCCACCCCAGTCCACTGTTGTCTGAATCTGAATACAAATATACTATTTTATAAAATATCTAAAACGCCCCTGGACTCGGAGTAGGAATGGACAACGGTTATGGCTAGCGGGTAACTGTGGTTATTTATCCATAACCGTTTATTCTCATACCAGCATAACCGTTTACCCGTTGGGTAATTGCCTAAACGGTTATACCCATACCCATAACCGTTTATAAACGGTTAACCATACCCATAACCTCTTACCCATTTAACCGTAACCGTTTAATACCCGTTTATCATTTTTTAACCCGTTTATCCTTTCTTTTTTTACCATTTACTCATTTTTCACCCGTCTACGTGTTTTTTTAACAAAAGGAAAATTTGTCATAATTTTCTTTTTCTAACAATTAAACACCGTTATAGGCACATTCATCAAACGTTTCCGCATTTTAATTTTTTAAGTCCTTATACCATTCCAATAATTGAAATAATAGTTTATGACCGATATTTTTAACTGTTAACAATGAAGGTAATATAAAATTGGCTAGGTATTCTTGGGTTACGAAAACTGTTAAAAGACAATATTCTTTGGTTATTTAACTCGGAATGTAAACTATTAACATAATATATATATATATATATATATATAATGGACCATGAAATCATGCACTATAGTCAATATCATTGATCTAAGTTTTGTCCGATAGAGAATATGGTTTGTGTTAATTTTACATATATAAAATAAATGGGTAAACGGTTACCCGTTTATAACCGCGGTTAGTACCCATAACCGTCCATTTAAATTTCGCGGGTAAATGGTTATACCCATAACCGTTTATTTATCTAAACGGTTCCCCATAACCGTAACCGTTTAATTTAAACGGGCGGGTAACCGCCGTTACCCATAACCAATGGGTATTTGCCCATTCCTAACTCGGAGGCGTAGAAAAAGTTTTATGTGTAGTTATTTTTCATTTCATTGAAGTATTATTATTTTAAGAGTTATAATACAACAGCGTAAAAATTTGCATGTAACACCTTTAAAATACATTAGTAGATTTTTAAAATATTATTATTTCATGTGTTATAATTTATCAGTAAAAAAATTTATATGTCTCGCTTTTAAAATGTGCGAGTAAAATTTTAAGATATTATTATTTCTCGTGTTAAATTATAATAATAAAAAACATCACCCAACAACTTTTCATTTACATCGAAAATCCTCCGGCCGTGATCCGAATTTTGAAAAAGATGGTAGCCTTTGCGTAGCGTAGCTGTCCATTTTTGGGATGACGGAACTCAGAAGGGTACGTATTTGCCTATTTAGGCAAACATTATATTATTCCATGCATCGCCTCTCCATCTTAAACTTTGGATCTGACCTAACAACGGCTATTAAACTCCGAACACCATGAGGTCCATGGGTTGCAATGGACTTGTGGCTTACGCGATTTGAGCTCCTTGGACTCGCTTTGGTGGCGGACTCGAGCACGTGCACGTAAGGTGTGCAGTGCATGACTCACGAGGGCATCAGGGACATTTGACCTCCGTTGGTCGAGTCGTCTACTGTTTGACTCAAAACATGGTGTTCCAAAAACCCCTTAATACCATTATGAAACGGTGGATTGTGCAGGGGTATAACTGTCTTTTAACGTAAATAGGATTAGGCAAAGTTTATGTCTGGATGAGAAGAGATCCGGAAGGAATCTTTTCTACTAAGTCAGTGATCCGGACATTTGAAATTTTATCCAACGATTCACTTGTTTTGACATCTTAAAAACTATAATAATTTTGAATTATTAGATGAAATTTCAAAAATTTAAATCAATTGATCCGATGGTCTTGATGGAAGAAATCCAGAGGGGATCACTTATCTAATTGGATAGACAATGGTTTCAACCTCTTGCGAGAAAAGACAAGCACCGCCTAGTTCGACTTCCTCCGACAAATGTCATCTTCCCGCTTATTGCGCCACGTGGACGGCCAGATCTACACATCAGCGACGGGCATCAGAATTTGGAGTCATTGGGTTCAGGTATAACCATGGTTAAATCCATGGCTTCCCGAATATTAACCATGGTTAACTTCCGCCGCTTTTACCCCATTTTTCAATCAATTTAATATTTTTCAACTGCGTTCAAAACTCTCTCTTTCTCTCTCTACCTGCATCTCACAAACACTCTCTCTCTCCCTCTCTTCCATTTCCAGCTATGGAGCCGCGCCGCCTAATGGGACTTTGGCTCTCCGTCAGCGACCTCGATGACTGAGTTGTCTCGGCGTTCCGGGGCAAAAGTCCGTTAATTTAGCTCGTGCAATTTTGTCGGTTTTTCCCGGAAATTTTTCACTTTCCCTGGGAACAAACAGAAAGTTTCTGTTTATTTTAATCAATCAGGACTGAAACATCAAGTAGTCAGGTTTTTTTTTTAGCTTGTTTGAGAGGCGTTGAGCTCAGAGATTTAAAAATTCGGAAACAAACATGGGGGAGCTGGATAATTCCTCATCGCCGTTACCGACGGTTTCAACTGCTTCCGGCGGCGAAGCCATTTTAACTTCCTCCGCTCGCGAAGCCATGACTCATCCGGAGCCGCCGCAAAAGAAAAAACGAAACCTTCCCGGAATGCCAGGTAGACGACGTGGTTTCTCGATTAGTTTTTAAATTTTGAAATTTTAGCTAATTATAAGAGCTGAGCCAACGCGTAATTTCTTGCTAATTTTTATTTTTCAGATCCCGAAGCGGAGGTGATGGCGCTGTCGCCGACGACTCTCCTCGCAACGAACCGTTTCGTGTGTGAGATCTGCAGCAAAGGCTTCCAGCGCGACCAGAACCTGCAGCTCCACCGGCGGGGCCACAACCTGCCGTGGAAGCTGAAGCAACGGACGAGCAAAGAAGTACGGAAGCGGGTCTACGTCTGCCCCGAGACCTCCTGCGTGCACCACCACCCCACCCGGGCGCTCGGCGACCTGACGGGTATCAAGAAGCACTTTTGTCGAAAGCACGGCGAGAAGAAGTGGAAGTGCGAGCGGTGCTCCAAGAAATACGCCGTGCAGTCCGATTGGAAGGCGCACATGAAGACTTGCGGCACCCGAGAGTACAAATGCGATTGCGGAACTTTATTCTCTAGGTGCGTGTTTGTTTCCCGAGAAAACTTAAATTTTCCTTTTCCTTTCCATTTTCTTACACTTTCTCGAGAAACCGCCGGTTATTAATGCGTTGTCGTTTTGTTTTGGGATGGTTGAAGGAGGGATAGCTTCATAACGCACAGGGCGTTCTGCGACGCGTTGGCGGAGGAGAGCGCGAAGACTCAAACCCTAGTGATTGGGCCCGACGGAAGTATGAACCCGAATTCAAACCCAACTCCGAGTGCGAGTGGGGTGGTGGCGTCGCCGCCTCCACCGCCTCACACACCGTCGAACACCGTGGTGTCTCCGGCCTTGTCCATTCAGAGCTTAGGTAACCCTATTTAATAAGGTCAATAAATGTGGGTTTATCATTACGATATGATGAATAATATGAGCATGCCACATCGCCTACGTGCGTCAAATGCTAAGCTTGGGAGTGCGTCTTGGGTACGTAACATGATTATTAGTACAACTTAATCTAAGTAATTAATTTTGCACATCTTACAATACTAAACTTAGAACCACGCTAATATGCGGAGACCTGTAGCTATGTTGATTAAATATGTTCACTCTTGAGCTGAGGTTCCGAGTTTGATTCTCGCTCTTCTAAATCTCTTTCATTAAAAAGAAACTACCATGGCTGATCAAAAACAAAAAAAGAAACTACCATAGTTTGTCGAGAGCAATCAAACTCGATGCAAGGGCAGCCACACCGCGAGTAATTGGCCTAACCTACGTATATGGGTCTCCGTCTGATTACATAAGTCTTAAGTACATAGGTTTGATTCGTAGTCTAGAGAGGGAGTTCCATTTCCGTCTTGAAATGCTTGCCCGTTTATCGAGTGGTTTAGACATTTTTCCATCCCCTCCTCTCACATTGACGTGGCTTAACTGTGACCGTTCAATTAGGAGGAGAGGGAAGGGGAGGGAAAAAAAGAGGAGAGAGAATCCTACTCTTTAGAACATTTACTCAAAAGATCCCAGGTTGGACTGTTCCTCAAATTATCGTTTATATTAAGGAATAAAAATAGTATTAGTGAAGGCTGGGGTTGTCTCTACCTCGATGTCGTTCTCGCGTGGGTGAGTAAGCTTTTGGAAAGTTGCAACTTTCACAGTAGTATGGGTGTGGAGGATGTAGAGAGAGAGAGAGTGTGTAGTTGTCCCACGGCGACAGGAAAAAGGGATGGATGCACGATTGACATGGGAGCTCAGGAATCGAGGTAATTAGGGTTCAAAAAAATAAAATTAAAAAAAAATGGAAAAAAAGTTGGAGGAGAAAGGACGCCATTATTGCCTCCCATCTCCTTTCTCCTTTCTCCTTTTGCATATAAAGCACAAAGCTTTCAAAGTTTTTAGGTTGTTTCCAATGAGAAAGACTTGGGTAAAAAATTTTAAACAAATTATGCTTTATTCATGACTCCGCCACTTTCTTGCATTTTGCTTTTTATATTTTGATGATCATAATTGCTTGATAGTTTTCTGGTGGTTACAGATTTGCCAGAGAACCCAATTGGCCTGTCCCCTCCGGCGCCGGCCACGTCATGCTTAGCTACTACGGCAATCAGCACGACCGCCACCGCCACGACCTCGACTGGAAATTGCAACAATGGTAGTAGTGTATTTGCAAGTATATTTGCACCTTCCTCCGCCTCAGCATTAATCACACAGCCACCCGGCCCATCTCAAACATCGCCACCGTACTCATTCTCCAATCAAGTATCTGCATTGGGCCGCCCAGATGGCTCTACTACAATTTCCTCCATTAATGAACCCACATCACTCTCTCTCACCACCTCTCTTTACCTCTCCAGCAATGGCTCCTCACTCTTCCCAACACCTGATCAAGACCACCGCAACTACGCCCAACCCGCTGCCATGTCCGCCACGGCATTGCTCCAAAAGGCAGCCCAAATGGGCCAAATGGGTGCTGCGGCATCGAACGCCTCACTGCTTCGTGGGTTGGGGTTGTCCACAACCTCATCCCCGTCTCAAGAAAGTAGCACGACATTGCAGTGGAACAAGGAGCCGGAGAGTGGTGGTACTGCGCACGTGGGAGCCGAGCTAGGGCTTGAACTTCTCTCAACTGCAAATGCTGCCCAATTGACTGATCTAATGATGGGTCCACCTTCGTCGTTCGGGGGCCAGCCCATGACTCGTGACCTTCTTGGGCTGAGCATCGGTAGTGGTGGTGGAGGTGGCGCTTCCGCAGCTGGATTTTCTGCTTTCCTAAATTCCTTTGGTGGCGGCGGCGGTGCCTTCAATGTTGCAACTGCATATGGAAGCGGAGGTGGGAGTTCGCAGCGAGAAACGTGGGAAGGTGCACAAGATAGAAAGCCCGATAGATCTTCATTGCCCTAGACAGAATTGCATTCTGTATTTTGTGCTGATTATATCATATATATGTAGTAGAACTGTAGAGGAGAAAGCTTCTTTCTTTTTGTGATGGATGGATCCTTAATTTTGGTCTTTTAAACGTCCCCGTTTTGGATTGGAAAAGTTAAATTAAGTTGTACACGAGCTTGCTTAGATGCTAGCTTATTAAAGTGCAGCACAAAAGGGAAAATTAAACTAAGTTGTACAGGAGTTTGTTTCGCTGGTACCATGATCAATTTACTTATGTTATAATACAACGAAATTCAAATTTATAACAGGTCAATTAATGAAATTTAAACTTATGTTATAACACGTTGATTGTGGTAGGTGTTATTGTCACATTCAACAATTTATGCAACTTACTGAATTGGAGAAAATCAAACCAGAAATTCATTACACCAACAAAATAATGCGAGAGACGTTATCGTTTCGCATTGATGAGCACATGCATATATAGACTGGAACTTGATGGCGGTCTACAAGTACGGTCCGGTGGTCAAACGAGTCAAGTATCCTGGCGAATAAAACTGGGACCTGGGTGGGTCGATCGGTCTAATAACAAGATGGAGATGGACTTAATTTGTGAGCTGGCAGGATGCATTTTTGTGCTACTCTGAATCGACCACTTGTGGGTCCAACGGTTTTATGGCGTGGGAGGGGCCCTGCCCTGCCGGGTGGTATCTCTGGCTGGTAGCTGCGCAACCTGCAACGCTGCAGTTGCTGTTGCCACCCAGCTACCTGTGGACCTGTGGCTGTGGTGTCCCTCTTGATCCTTCATCCGCTTGCTACGCGCGTCCCCATTTTACCACAGGTGATTCCGTCTGTACGGGAAGAAATTCCTGTACTGGTTCGGGCACAGGGCCAGGCTGGCTGTATCCGAGGACTTTGTTTGGAGAGGGACTTGTTGGGCTTGAGGGAGAAGAATGGGCTTTTCATAAATGGATTGTAAACCAGGCCTTCAGAATGGGCTTTTTCACTGAAGGATTTTAAGTGCTTTTTCAACCAGAAGCATGCTTAAATTTTTCTATGAAATGTTTTGTGTTTCAATCGGAAGCGCGTCATCTCTCACTCTACAAATGTGATGGAATAAATAACATTTAAATGAAAATAAAAAATAAATGAGTAAATTATATTTACATCATTTGAATATAGGAAAACTAATGAAAAAGATTTCAAAACTTTGAGTTTAATTAAAATGACAAAATAAATGATAAAATAAATAGTATCAGGATTGACTTTTTAGTGTAAAAATGTTTTTTTCGTTAATGTAAACAGTACGATAACCTTTTCGTTAAAATTTTCTTTGAATAATCGCCGATGGATCGAGGACTTTGTTAATAGGTTTTTGTTTTCATCCTAGTATTCTAATTGGAGTTGTAGATTCACTAAAGACTTTTGAAAATCGACGCAACCACCCAATAATCTCTTTCTATTCGAACCACACCAACTGGTCTTTCAAGTTTCACTCTAGTAGCTTCAGTTGTTACGGCCAAAAGAAAAGCCAAAAATCAGCTTCTGCTGTCGGCAAAAACCATTATCTTATAACAGAAAGTCCAACGCTTGTTTAAACTTATGTTCACAAGAGCTTTAGTCTGAAGTGCTTTCATTTTAAGCATGTTGTAAAGTCTTGGTAAAACAAATTCTAGAAGCAAGAACTTGCTAGTGCGAGTGTACGACCCAAAAACAGCTCCAACTTTTTCTGCGGTAGTGACAAAAGGCTAATCCCAAATAGTCCTCTCTCTCTCTGATTTCACGATGCATTTTCTACTTCTTGTGATTTTTCCTCTTCTTCTTATCCTCCTCTTCAAATCTGTGTATTCAACCATATGGGTCCCACTGAGGACACAAACCCATTTCCAGAAGCAAGGCCTGCGCGGCCCCGCCTACCGTCCGGTCGTTGGAAACTCGGCCGAGATCCGCCGTATGTTCGCGGAGGCTCTCTCCAAGCCGTTCCCTTTCCACCACAACATTGTTTGCTGGTTTGGGTTGAAGCCCCGAGTGGCTATATCCGACCCGGATATGATCAAGGAAATCCTTTTCAATTCGGGTGGGTCGTTTAGAAAGATACCGTCGACACCTCTGACTAAGTATCTGTTTGGTGACTGGGGTCTCGTCGGGCTCGAGGGCGATAAGTGGCCTTTTCACAGAAGGATTGTAAATGAGGCCTTCAACATGGAGCGCGTCAAGGTATCGCACTGTAGCGTTACTAATTTATTTATGTTATATTATATTTTTCGTTCATAGCGTATCAACTATTTCGTATTATAACCGGCAGATTAGTAACATAATGCGATAATGTTTTAGGTTCATATGCGTATTATTTAATGTGAATGGTGGTATGTATGTTTAGGGGAGACTTGAATGAATTAAAATATTTTTTTTTTGTGCAATTGAAGTGAGTGATTTCTCCTTCCCAATCAAGCATTTGGCTTGATCGTGTGAGCGAATACACGATTAGTGACGTGAGCTAGCTCCGTTGCCCCTGGTTAAGCGAATCCCAGGTTATCTATTCCTCTCTCGTCGATACCCTTGGTTATGTCCTGCATCAATAGGTACTCATTCTCTGCCGGCCGGATTCAAATAATGTTCAGCACTGAATGACCGCTCGCAATTTAACTAGAAAAATGGCCTGGTAGTTTTCTTAAAAGATTAGGAAAATAAATAACTCTTGTTAGGTCGAGCACCGTGGTTTATTCGTGGTCGTAACAACCACTTTAATCTGTGGAAATAACAAAAGATTTGCTCCAAGTCCTCAGAATGTTGAACATAATTTAACAACGCTGGAATGGATGGTACAAAGTCCTCCAACTTTTCAGACTTTTGGAGAACTTCCAGCTATCAATGAAAATGTGAAGTAAAGAGCCCAGAACCGGTATGGTCATCCGGAAAGTCCCTTGGACATTAATTTCTGTTATGGTTAAACATGTACAAGATCAATGTCATACTAAATTTTAGAAGGTGTACGCTGAAAACTTGATCAATTAATATATTTTATTTCTGCCATGAACTAATTAAGTTTGATAAAACGTCTATATCGGACTTGTTGAAATACTGGGCGTCCTAAACCTTTACAGAAAGAGTTAAGTTTGCATACTTCAGAAAGTTGTTATATACCATGTATTTATCCAGCCATATCATACAATAATGGCACGTTGTTCATTACACAAATTAAATTGTCAAGAGGCTCTGAGACAAACAGATACAAAAAAAACTGTGTATTTTGTCCTGGAAAGCATATTGTATTGTCTACTGTTCGCATGTGATGACCATTTTCTCTTATATGGGTATAGAACAAATGAATACACCCAACCACTACTCATGCACATACAAATGCATTATTACACCAGTCATTTTCTGACTACCATCGTGTGATTTACCAGTGCTAAAAATAAAATTTAGTACGTGCATATAGTCATAGAATTTGTCTCCAACAACTGGACTAATAAATAATTTTTTAATATATCTCGGTTCGGGATATTCTACCCTGAATGAGACTATAAAAGGAAGTTTATTAACAGAAGCAACTTAAATAACTTTGTGGGACAAATGCATAAGTTCTGCCCTGAATTATGCCCTAGAGCACATTCACAATTGAGTCCACAAAGAACATGCCGCGTGGAGACATGGTTACCCCCTTACCTAAGCTACAACAAGCACATCGCACATTATATAATTATAGCGTCCCCAAATAAAACGAAGTTTTTTAATTAAGACGTCACTGGCAGGGCAAACTGGTGGGTTGGGTTGTAAAATCCATACTCACACAATCTAGATACACTGGATCGATCGCATCCATTATGTACGCAATGAAATATATTACTCTGCACTCAACTTTGAATATTTTTTTTTCTCTCGTAATTTAGATGAATTTGGTGTAATTAGAGATGGGCAAATACCCATTGGTTATGGATAACCGCGGTTAGCCGCCCGTTTAAATTAACGGTTATGGGTATAACCGTTTACCCGCGAAATTTAAATGGACGGTTATGGATATTAACCGCTGTTATAAACGGGTAACTGTTTACCCATTTAATTTTAAGGAAAACTAATGAGAAGTCCAAAAAAACTTCCCTTTTAACGAAGAACCCTTTTTAAAGGTATAGTGAATAGTGTCAGGTAAAGGTAAAATTGTGGTTTTTCGTTAAAAGTGAACAGTATCGGGAGTGTTTGGTTAAAACTCCCTTTATATTATATATGTAAAATTAACACAAACCATAATCCCTATCGGACAAAACTGAGATCAATGTTATTGACTATAGTGCATGATTTCATGGTCTATTATATATATTCTGTTAATATTTTACATTCCGAGTTAAATAACCAAAGAATACTGTCTTTCAACAGTTTTCGTAACCCAAGAATACCTAGCCAATTTTATATTACTTTTATTGTTAACAGTTAAAAATATCATCCGTAAACTATTATTTCAATTATTGGAATGGTATAAGGACTTAAAAAATTAAAATGCGGAAATGTATGATAAATGTTAAAAAAACATTTCATTTTTAATTTTCAAGTTGTTAAAAAAAACATGTAGATGGGTGAAAAATGAGTAAATGTTAAAAAAAGAAAGGATAAACGGGTTAAAAAATAATAAATGGGTAAACGGGTATTAAACGGTTACGGTTAAATAGGTACGCGGTTATGGGTATGGTTAACCGTTTATAATCGGTTATGGGTATGGGTATAACCGTTTAGGCAATTACCCAACGGTTAAACGGTTATGCGGTTATGTATAAATAACCGTGGTTACCCGTCCGCCATAACCGTTGCCCATTCCTAAGTGTAATGTATTACTTATATAACTAAAAAATAAAAATAATTCAAGAGCTAGACACCGGAATTGAATTGAATGAAAGAAAAATAAAGAAATATGAAATAGAGAAAATAAAAGTGATTACGAACGAACTCTAATGCTATTGATAATAAAATTGAAATTGAAAGATTGTTAAGGAAGATTATTACACAATCGACTAGAGATGAGATTAGAGCAAGAATCTAACGAAAGTGTTGACCATCCCCTTTGTGCCCTTAATATTTCCCTGCATTACAAAAATGATAATCCTGCTCTGAAACTCTTATCCTTAACTATAAAATCCAGAAATTAAATTTTATATCCCTTGTAATCATCTGAATTAATTTTGTTATGCGTACTTACCATATGAATTAACAAGTCATAATTGATCACCAAAAAGCCAGGAGACCCAGCAGCCCAAGCAAAACCGGTAACGCGTTGACCGAACTCCGACTGGCACCGTTGGCACCGTTGAAATTCTGTTCGATAGGGTACGACTGTTCCGGCGGACAGGGGATGTATATACCCCATAAGCTGCACTGTGGCAGCTTGGTGAAATGATGGGTTAAAGGACCCGGTGATAGTCGATGCGCTAGTGGAGGAGGACACGGTGATGGTGGTGGGCTTGGAGTGCACGAGCCGCAGTTTTCCTCGCCGGGAGCGCCATATTGCAGGCTCGTCTGTCTGAAATCTCGATCGATTCTACGTCTTACGTTGGTTGCAATGAATTTGAAGGAGAGGAAGAGGGATGGTTTGTTACGTTATTAGGTGCATGGGGGTTGAAACTTGAAAGAAAGTAAAGAGAGCGAAGAAAGTTTGCTTTGGACGTAGGCTTGTTGGGCTTGGTGGGTTAGGAAGAAAGAGGATTAAGTAGATGGGCAAACTGGAGTGAGTGAGACGTTTTCTTATGGGGGCTTTTTCCTGCTCGGTCATGGGTGGAAGGATGATGCTTTTTGCATGAGGGATTCGCACCGCATGGGTATGGTCCAAATTATTGGACCCCACCACTATTTACATTTCATATATATTAAGTGTACGGGCTCATATACAGGCAATAATCTTTTCAATAATGTAATATTATGTAGATTTTATTTTGAAAGATCGCAAAATCTTAGAAAAATCAGAGGGGGAAGAACTTGGAATTAATCTAGGAACAATCAAGAAAGCGGAAAAGGAGAAGAGCGGATTTAATTATCGTTGTATAATGGTGGAGTTAAATTTAAAGATAACTGGTTTAATGTTAAAAACTGTAAAAAATAAAAAATAAAAAAAAGTACGCTCGTAGTGCAATTTTATAAAGTACTGTGCACTTCAAATTTTATCATTTCCAATGTAGTTAACATTTTGCACGTACTTTTTATGCTTGTAAGATACCCCTTAATCTGCATCATTCGAGTTATCAAAAGGAAATTGCATCATTAATTTGAACATCCTTGTACGTTCATAGGATGACTCATATTTTGGGGAAATTCTTCGTGTTGCAGCACATGATTGGTGCATACTGCATATACGAAATTGATGGATTGCCTGCGTAGTTGTTGTTCTGATAAGTTTTTTTTCTTTTTTTGCTCAAAGGGAATTTTTATAACAAAGTCCTGATGGACAAATTACAAAGACTCCGCATATAAAAGCGAGAAATAAAAACAGCCGATAAAAAAGGACAGTACAGACAAAACGCCACATATGCACTATGAGTAAAAGTTTCTATCTATACCAAAAACAAAAAATTACATAGAATTATAAAAACTAAGTTTTAATTGTAGAGACCTAATACGAAGATTGCAAATCATTTTCACGAAGATTGCAAACCCAGTACGGCGCGCAGATCATTTTCACGAAGATTGCAAATTGAAAATTTTGGAGATCTTCCGACGACAAAATTTGGGGAATGGATGCTAATGAAAATTTTGGAGGTTTTTCGACGACGAAACGTGATGCAAAACCGAGTATGGTGATATTTTAGAATTAGTTGGATAAAGCTTTGTTGTTGTTGATGCTAATGAATAAGCTTGACTATGAACTTTGAGAAGTATTGTTTCAGGATGCTCAAAGAACGTATGTTTCAATATATATAGATCTGTTTTGATTAAATCATTACTAATTTATGCAATAAAATGTTGGCATGTAATTTATGTCCTTCAGAGTACTTGCAAATCAATAATTTATTATATTCTTTCAACTTGGCTTCTTGATTTTCATTTTGGTTATGCGTTCCATTTAAAACGTGTTAATTTGCCGTTCTTGTTTGTGGAGCCATTTTTGGCGTACCGAGATTTACCACAGCTACCTAGAGTTACTATTCAACTCAAATTGGGTGTTGCTACATACACCAAATTTGTGCATCAAGTTTGTGCACAAAATAATGTGGCACATTCTACACCATATAAATTTTTATTCCAATTATCAATTGTGCAATACATATAAGTTAATTTTTCTTTCTACAAACTCATTTCGTAAGTATTGAATTAGAATGCGTAACTCTCTAATTTAAAGACATATTGGAGATAAAAGTAAATGAATTTTCATTTGGAGATGGCTGAGATGATAGTCATCAATCCTATGAATTTTTCGATAGTTTAATGTTTGGCATGCAATTTCAAACTATTGTTCTATCTAAACTAGGTTGGTCGAGTTCATCTTTTTTGTAGTTTGCAGATTTAAGTTCCTGGAAGAATTGTTATATATATATATATAACCGTTCAAGCATAACAAAAGAAATAGTGTGTGAAAATATACAGTAAATAATACGGAGATTAACAGAATTGTTCAAGCATAACGAAATATAAAAAACCCAGTGTTACACGTGAGAACGTAGGATAAGTGTAATGATTAAACAAACAGAGAGGAATATAATTGTTCAAGCATAACCATGTGAATAATTTGAAATTTTGCTCTTCCGCATTACTCGTTATATTTACATCATTTGAATAATTTGATTTGAAAGATTCCCTAAAGACTTTTTCCTACTGAAACTTGAAAATCGACACAACCAACGCTTGTTTGAAGGCTGAAGCACTTATGTTCACAAGAGCTTTTGTTTAAAGTGCTTTCATTTTAAGCACGTTGAAAAGTCTTGGTAAAACAAATGCTAGACGGAAGAACTTGCAAGTGCGGTAATAACAAAACGCTTATCCCAGACAGCCCTCTCTCTCTTTCTCTCTCTCTCTCTCTCTCTCTCTCTGATTTCACGATGCATTTTCTACTTCTTGTGATTTTTCCTCTTCTTCTTATCCTCCTCTTCAAATCTGTGTATTCAACCATATGGGTCCCACTGAGGACACAAACCCATTTCCAGAAGCAAGGCCTGCGCGGCCCCGCCTACCGTCCGGTCGTTGGAAACTCGGCCGAGATCCGCCGTATGTTCGCGGAGGCTCTCTCCAAGCCGTTCCCTTTCCACCACAACATTGTTCAACGCGTGGCTCCATTTTACCACCAGTGGTCCGTCATGTACGGGAAGAATTTCGTCTGCTGGTTTGGGTTGAAGCCCCGAGTGGCTATATCCGACCCGGATATGATCAAGGAAATCCTTTTCAATTCGGGTGGGTCGTTTAGTAAAATCCCGTCTACACCTCTGACTAAGTGTCTGCTTGGTGACTGGAGTCTCCTCGGGCTCGAGGGCGATAAGTGGGCTTTTCACAGAAGGATTGTAAACCAGGCTTTCAACATGGAGCGTGTGAAGGTACCGCACTGTTACCTATCGTTTTATTTTATTTACGTTTTATATGTTACATAACGATAATGATTGAGGGAATCTTTAACGGATCCTATTTTTCTGAAGAAAAAAAAAAACTGAAAATATGACTTTAGCTTCTGAAGTTTATTTTTTTCCACATAAAACCCATCATAAGTTTTTTACTCAAATAAAACTCATTAACTAGATTCCACATTAGCAAATTCATTAATTATATTTGACTGTACACATTAAAAAAAATTTGATGCCCAAAACACCCATATCTGAATGTTTGATGTACATAATTAGAAACATATAGATTGTAAGAGAGAATTAATGATTTTACGAAAATAATAAATAAAAAATTTATTGCCTAATATATAATAACAACAAAACATGCCTAATATATGTAATAATACATGCTTAGTTAAGTCAACAAATTATATTTTACATATAAATGTAGGTAAATTATTTCACACACATATATATAACAAAAAAAAAACCTAGTATACATAAAAATTCATGCAAAATAATTTACCTTCAAAAAATATTATTTGCTTCAGTGCACCTACTATTCGAATTTTAAAATGTTAGATTGCTTAAAAAAAGAAAAATAATTTCCCCATTATATGTAAAATACATACAAAATAATTTATGTCACATCCCGGCCCGGGGTCCACCACATCCCAGGCCTGCTCCACCACCGTAGCACGATATTGTCCGCTTTGGGTCCCGACTACGCCCTCACGGTTTTGTTTCTGGGAACTCACACGAGAACTTCCCAGTGGGTCACCCATCATGGGAGTGCTCTCGTGCGCTACTCGCTTAACTTCGAAGTTCCCATGGAACCTGAAGCCAATGAGCTCCCAAAAGGCCTCGTGCTAGGTAGGGTTGAGAATATACATATAAGGATCACTCCCCTGGGCGATGTGGGATCTCACAATTTACCTACATAATAAAGCAAACACAATGTATGCAAAATACATGCAAAATAATGTACCTACATAAAAAAAAATATTACTATTCTATTCAATACTATTTTACCTATTCTTTTGTACATATAATAATAAAATATGCCCAATATATATGATGATACCTACAAAATATATGTTATTTGCTCATCATAAATTTACATATAGGTAGATTAATTACTATAATATGTTTGATCATATATGTAGTACTGTGCATATACATACATACATATACATATATATATTGAGCTTATGGTAGTACTATATAAATTTGAACCTATATATTATATATGTGTGTGTTATGGGTAATAATATGCAATAAATTATTTATTCATTGTAATTAAGGTGAGTAATAATATTTATTGATTTATTTTGAATATTGTGGTACAAGTTGTAAATATTTTGTATTAATAGGTCAATTACTTTCCTACATGGCAATCACTTTTAAATTTGGGTTTTATTTGGATGTTTATAATTAGATGAGTTTTTATATAGGAAATTAGAGTTGCAAGGGTCAATTTCTAAAGAACCCAAAAAATGAGAACACCTCTTGATTGTTAGATTGTGTGGTTGAAATTGTGTAACCTGTGATTTAATCAAAACTATACAATTTCATTAAAACCAATTCAACGGTCAAGAAGGTGTCCTAATTTTTATAGAAAAATAGGATTCCTCTTGTTAAAAGGGCCTGATGTATTAGGTTCACATGCTTATTATTTGATGTGGATGGTGGTGGTGTTGATGATGTTTCTAATACAACAGAGTTGGGTTCCTGAGATCGTGGGGAGTACAACGAAGATGTTGGAGAAATGGGAGGATGTAAGAGGAGGGAGAGAAGAGTTTGAGTTGGATGTGCACAAAGAACTTCATCTGCTCATAGGGGATGTCATATCGAGGACAGCTTTCGGAAGCTGTTTCGAGGAAGGAAAACATGTTTTCGACTTGCAAGAACAACAAATGCATCTTTGCGTGAAGGCAGAATGGAGCATTTACATTCCTGGATTCAGGTGGACTACTTCAAACCCTGTTGGCGTATGTGTGTGTGTGTATATATATATATATATATGTTTGTATATTCTCCTAATCCTTCGTTACCTCGCTGTTGTCGTTTAAAAAAAACTTAGTTTATATACTTGCTAATTACTGAGATGTTCTTAATTCAGCAAGGTAGTTCTCATTGAATGCTTTTTCCGGCATGCAGGTTTTTGCCTACCAAGAGTAACAGAGAAAGGTGGAGATTAGACAAGGAAAGTAACGAATCCATACGGACGTTGATTGCGAAAAATGGCAAAAACAAGGGAGATTCGAGGAATCTTCTTAGTCTGTTAATGACGCCGTACAAGAATCCGGATGGTGAAGACGAAAAGTTAGGGATACAGGAAGTTATAGATGAATGCAAGACCTTCTACTTTGCAGGAAAGGAAACAACCGCCAATCTTTTGACTTGGGCAGTACTACTTCTAGCACAGCATCCGGAATGGCAAAGCAAGGCTAGGGAAGAAGTATTCCGCGTTATCGGAGACAATCAGCTCCCGGTTGCAGAGAATTTGAATGACCTCAAGAATGTAAGCTCATACAATTATCTTCTATCTCCCAGCATAACGAAATCCATTCCTATTTATTTGTATCACTGCTGTTCTGCACTTTGGATAAAAGTAGCACTTAAATTACGCAAACAAGTTGCTGGATCCTCATATTTTGTTTGTTTTCTGTCACTTTTTTAACAGATAACTATGATCGTTAATGAAACGCTCAGGCTCTACCCTCCAGCCGCGATGCTACCGAGGCAATCAACAAAGAAGGTTAAGCTCGGGAGCCTGGAAATTCCTGCTGATGCACAACTTTATTTGATGTTGATCGCTATCCATCACGACACTGAGATATGGGGAGAAGATGCTCACGAATTCAATCCATCGAGGTTTTTGGAGTCTCGAAGGCATTCAGCCTCGTTCATCCCATTTGGCCTGGGGCCTCGAATCTGCGCAGGTCAAACTTCGGCCGTGGTTGAAGCAAAACTAGCATTGGCACTCATCATCCAACGCTATTCTTTCAGGATGTCACCAACATATGTTCATGGCCCAATGCTGTTTTTAACCTTACAGCCCCAGTATGGCGCTCAGATCCTTTTCACGAAGATTGCAAATTGAAAATTTTGGAGATCTTCAGACGACAAAATTTGGGGAATGGATGCTAATGAAAATTTTGGAGGTTTTTTGACAACGAAACTTGGTGCAAAACAAGTATAGTGACGTTTTAAGATTTATACAGCCGACTCCACTTGGTTGGATAAGATTTTGTTGTTGTTAATGTTAATGAATAAGCTTGACTATGAACGTCGAGAAGTATTGTGTCAGGGTGCTCAAAGAATGTATGTTTCAATATATATAGACCTGTTCTGATTAAATCATACTAATTTATGCAATAAAATGTTGGCATGCAATTTATGGATTTGGATCCTCTCCGGATCCACACAAATTGAGCTCGCGGATTAATTGATCCAGATCGTCCAAATTTAATCAAACAGCTACAATTATTATCTTTTAGAAGGGCCTCCTATTTGTAGCCGTTGAATAAATTTGACGGCCCAGATCTTTTGATCCGCAGGCTCCGTTTGTTTGGATCCAGAGAGGATCCAAATCCGCAATTTATGTCCTTCAGAGTACTTGCAGATCAATAATTTATTATATTCTTTCAACTTGGCTTCTTGATTTTCATTTTGGTTACGGGTCCCATTCAAAACATGTCACTTTGCCGTTCTTGTTTGTTGACCAATTTTTTGGTGTACTAAGATTTACCACAGCTACATAAAGTTACTATTCAACTTAAATTGGGTGAAATTTGTGAACAAAATAATGTGGCACATTTTACATCATATAAATTTGGGTTTTTATCACAAATGGTCCTTAAAATTGATTCATCACATCAAGATGATCCCTGAATTTGAAAATCAATCAATGTCGTCCCTGAATTTGGATGTTGCAGATCAATGTCATCCTTCCGTCTGTATTCTGTTAAATTTTTTGTTAATGTGCTGACATGGCACATTTGGGTCCCACCACTCCACTAGTAATGAGAAAATTAACATTTTAGGTATAACTTTGGGACGAAAAAAACTTCATGTACTAAATGTTGAAAACCACGAAACTTAATGGTAGTAAACTGAGATTAACCCATTAAACAAATAGTGAGGAATATAATTGTTCAAGCATAACCATGTGATTACACATCTAATCTAATCACATATAAAATGACAAAAGTGCCCTTCTAATCTTTTGGATAGTATTAACGTCACCTCAAAATCCACCAATTTATTCTAATTGTTAGCAGTATCCTACTTCCAACTTTTCACTTTTGATCATCTTCCACTTTTTTGAACAGAAGAAAACCAACCTTCCACTTCATGTCTATCATGGTACACGTGTATGGTCATTACGTTTATTTTCTTCCAATTTTTTTTTCACTCTGATCTAATCAAAATTACAGAAAAAGATAAGACTTTATTGATGCGGTTACGCTCACATCAACCCAGAAAGAAAATTTAATGAATTTTTATGGCATAGACGACATTGATGTGCTGTAATAAAGTTCAGTAACGATATTCATCGATGTTAGAATTGACCAAAGTGAATAGGGGCCGAATTTCAGATACAAAAAATCTAGTTAAAATATAAAATATGATTATGGTTGAGGATTTTTTGTGATGAGAATAAAATATGGGGGGTTTTCATATAATTTCCCAAAACATAAAAGTATATTCGCAACGTGCCACTAGCTTATCCTCCAATAATACTGGAAAAAAAGAATCATGAAAATATGGTGAAGAGTCTAAAAACTTCAGCTAAAAGTCTTCACGTACCAGTCCGATCTAGTTCTTCAGCTGTCACCGCAATTACCAAACCGCCCTCGTCAAGGATCATAAACTACCTGTAGTGTTCCGTAAATATCAGCACAACCAGTGGTTAAATAGTCAGTGAATTCAACGCTCAATCTGAAGCGAAAAAACCCTACCATAAAACCCGTGCGTTTAGAATTTTCTGGGACTCTACTTTTCTAACCGTTGGAGGCGATCGCCGAGTTCTGGGAGTTGGAGAAATTAGGGTTCTACTTCTTGCTTTTTCTGGATTGGGTTTCGGTTCCGGTCGCCGCTAAGCTCGGTGAGATTTCTATTTCTTTGATCTCTACTTTCAGGAAATTGAATTTGAATTTTGCTATACGATTTGTGTTCTAAACTACCGGGGGTAGGCTGGCCGAGCGAACTGGCCTAACACACGTCTGCTTGATAAGATACATGTTAGCTAGCTACTGGGTTTTCTTAATTTTCAATTTTCTGGTTTATATGGAGATATATCTGATTGCTTGTGTATATGGAGATTTGTTTGCGGACTTTGTGCTGATAGCAATTTCGATGACTGATTACGTGCATCGTTTGTGTTCATTTCTCAGGATTCTGAACGATTGTGATATACCGGCGGAAGATAGGGGATCATGTGGATCTAGGATTAGATGTGCATATAGTTATGAGATTTAATTTTGCGTACGGCGGTGGCCTTTGTGTTATCTGCAATAGAGGGGTTGAAGCTAAGCTGTTTCGTTTAAGAGGGTAAGATGCCATCTTCATATTTGTCGAAGATTAGGACTGCGTTGCAGAGATCAATTGTTGGGCAGGAAGGAGCGCTTCAGGAATCGGTAGATGGGTTAATTGGGCAGGGCAAATTGTTGTTTGGAAATTCTAAGTTGTTCCAGTCGAGATCGTTTTCAACTATTTCAGACCTCCAAGCATTGTTTTCACCAGGCATTGTTTTCGCTGCAAGATCAGATTCACAGCTAGTTAACCAAAGAAGGAAAATTTCTGTTGTAGGAGAGATTTCGCGCATTATTTCAACTCCATCTGTGTCAGGGCCTTCAATTCAAGTCTGCGGATATCATATCGATTGTGTACTTTCTGAGCCCAGTCAGTTTGTGGCCAGAAGCAAGTTTCAGAATAAACCTATGGCTGCCTGTGGTTCTAGAACTTTATTTGGGGGATGCTGCCCAGATAATTTCACTTCAAGGCGCGGGATTCATTCAGTGGTACCTGAAAGTGCCTGTACATTATATAACAAAAGAAGTTCCGACTGTTTTCAAACAGCTAGCATGAGTTTGAAAAAAAGCGGGCAATCCAACACTAATGCGATTTGTGGGTATTTCACATATGAAGTTGGAAAGAAATTGTGTAATTCCTCCCCAAGTAAAGGATCCGGGTCAAGAGAATTTCAGACTTCATCTACATGCTTATCTACCGGGACTGCCCATGACGTGTCTTTTGATAGTTCTGCTCCTGAGGACCAAGTTTCAAGTTCTGCAGATTCATCTAATGAGTAAGTTCTAGAGACCAGTTTTTATCTCAATGCTTTGTCATATTTGTCTTTGAGATGTTATTTTGTTTGCTGTCTTATCTAGTTGTAGTGGCATATTATTTTATTTTTAAGTGTGCATCTCGACTGATATCCTTTGCTCTAGCTCTCTGTGTAACATACATCCTGCGACTAGGGTTGCCTTTAATTTAAAGGAAAGTTGGATGTTATGAGAAATTGAATAGTTATATAGTAAGGACATATTGTAGGTTTCTGGATTTGATGAGAAATCACTAAACCTATTATATGTGTTCACAAATCACAATTAGTTTCTCTGCTAATTTCATATATTTTGTTCAATAATAACCTGCATGTGTCGGTACTTTATTATGCAAATACTAACTTATGGGAATATAAAGTATTCTGTGGTGGAAAAGTTTTTGCCCTGATTTAATGTCTTATTTTAAGTAGTGCATAAGTCTTAGCATTTGTTAAACATATGTTGCTATGATTACAGGAAGGTTACAGATGGAAAGTCCCTAAAACTAACTTCTGGATCATACTACCTACCCCATCCTGACAAAGAGGAAACTGGCGGGGAGGACGCTCACTTCATTTGTGCGAATGAACAAGCAATAGGGGTTGCAGATGGTGTTGGTGGCTGGGCAGATCTTGGTGTTAATTCTGGATTGTACTCCAGAGAACTGATGTCTAATTCTGTAGCTGCTGTTCAGGAGGAGCCCAAGGGGTCCGTTGACCCTGCTCGGGTATTGGAGAAAGCTCACTCAAGCACGAAAGCCAGGGGTTCCTCAACAGCATGTATCATAGCACTCACTGAACAGGTGTGGAACTTCTGTTCATTCTAAGCAGGATGTTTAGTTAGAAACTTTTACCTCTGTCAAAGTGATACTATGATTCATGCTTGGAAGTCTCGGCTCTGACATTTCTGTTTCATTGCTTTCTTTTTTGTAGTGGTTTTTGTAGATTAATTGGATTGCAAGGATTTGAAAATAATGCTATTTTATCATACTGATTATGATTATTTGGGGACTTGTATTAACTGTTTGCTATCTCACTGCAGGGTATTCATGCAGTTAATTTAGGTGATAGTGGGTTTATAGTGGTTCGAGATGGGTGCACCGTCTTTAGATCCCCTGTGCAACAGCATGATTTTAACTTTACCTATCAACTGGAGAGCGGAAACAACGGTGATCTACCCAGCTCTGGCCAGGTCAGGAGCAATGTTTCCCAAATTTCCTTACCACGGTTTATTAGTATCGTGTACTAGATCTTTTGATGTCTCATTTAATGTTTCAAAGGACCTGGAATGACTGTCGTGCATATCACAAGCTGAGATGGTTTTGTTTGATTCAGGTTTTTACAGTTCCTGTTGCACCCGGGGATGTTATAATTGCAGGAACTGATGGCCTGTTCGACAACTTGTACAACAACGAGATAACCGCAGTGGTAGTTCATGCCATCAGAGCAGGCTTAGGGCCTCAGGTGACAGCACAGAAGATAGCAGCGTTGGCACGCCAACGAGCACAGGATAGAGACCGGCAGACGCCTTTCTCCACAGCCGCTCAAGATGCTGGGTTCCGTTATTATGGCGGCAAGCTTGATGATATAACTGTTGTTGTTTCATATGTAACCAGCTCAAATGATGCATGACACAAACAATTGGACTCTCTCTCTCTCTCTCTCTCTCTCTCTCTCTTGTATATGCTACTTTTCTTCTCTTCTTTTTCCATTTTTCCCTTCTTCTATGACGGTTCAAGGCTAATGTACAAGCAAAGTGGAATGCTTTTGTCACGTCTTGCCTCTGTTCGTCCTCCTTTTTGCTCACATGGATAAAATTCCATTGCATTTACTTTTGTCATGACATTTACATTTACTTTATTATATTCTTCTTCCACTTATTCGTTTTATTAATATTCATCTTTTGTCTTTTCTCTTGTTCTCCTCAGAGAGTTGTTTATTTAAGTTTTTATTGATAAATCAAAGAGAAAATTAAGAAAGAGAAAATAAGTTTTAATCGAATATATCAAGGATACAGCTATTCAACATTCAATTGTACTTTTAATACTATCTTTTTAATTTTTCTACCATTTGTTCGAATGAATTGAAGAATGTAAATGATAAACAATTAGTGTGCAAATGACGTTATCTTAAACCAAAGAAAAATTAACGAAAGGGTGTGTAAAAAGAGAGAGTGTCGAATGACTATTTTTCTACTAGCGATGTTCCAATTGGGGTTTGAGTTGTAAGACCCAGTGGGCTTGAGGTATGAGGCCTGCTGAGCTTGATGTTTAGGCCCACAATGCTGAGAGAAACTTTCATAATAAACTCAAACTACGTTAACTGCCAACCCCCCAAAAAGTCAAACTTCACCAAAAAAACAGCGAATCATGGCCGATGTGCCAAACTAAGACAGCCAATGATGATTCTCTAGTTCCCTACACGCAAAGCACCGAATCCTTGCCCGCTGGATCGCCTCTCTCCCCTCAGTCTCTCAGAGAGAGCAACCTCGCTGCTCCGCTGTCATTTTTGAAAGGGAAAGTGGCAACTCCACCACAACCGCCGCAACCGCCAGCAGAATAATAATCGACGATCGGTTTATTTCCGTTCTTTCTCGTCAACCGCTGCGCACGACTCGGGAGAAAGGGAAGAAGGCGGGAATGATGGCGGGTCGTAGAGAGGGGTCGTTGATGAGGGACAAGACGCAGTCGTTTCGTGGATCTCGAATCGTGACAGCCATTGTCATGGGAATCCTACTGGGTTGCGTCTTCGCCTTCTTGTTTCCTCACGGATTCCTGAGCTCCTATCCGCCTATCCAAAACCACCGCCGATTTGGGAAATCGGATCTTCAGGTTCGAATCTCGCTTCCTTAATCTACTCTCTCATTGCCTGTTCGCCTTGGCATTACCGCTAATTGCATATCTTAATCGCTTCATTTAATGATTTGATTTGCTAGTTTGCATTTGCTAAGTTGTTTAAGCTGATAATTAAACTTACATCTAAAGCTTACATTTTTCTGAGAAATTGGAATCAGATCAATTTTAGTCCATAAGCAGTTAGGAAGTGTTCTTTGGGATTGCGGAAAGCACTTCTGCGCTAGAAGTGCTTTTATTATAAATTAATAATTATTTTATTAAAAATCAAAGTGCTTCGCCGGCCCTCTTCTCCAGAAAGCGTTTCTATGATCCAAAAACACCTTCTTCTTTTTCTTTCTCTTTTTATTTTATTTTTTATGCAAAACGTTGTCATAAGTGCTTTTGGTGTCACAGAACACTTTTAGCCCTTTCAAAAGCAACAATGTTTAGTTTGCATTAAGCTCACAGATTGTAAATATCAAAAAAATTTAAGTAGGAGAACGTGTCATATGGCTGGCTATGCTACTTTTGCTTGCAGATTAGCTCATCACAATGTGAATCAACAGAACGGACTACTGCGTTGAGGTCAGATATTGCATCATTGTCGGACAAGAATGATGAGCTGAAGAAGGAGGTGCAGGAACTAACTGAAAAGCTACGGCTGTCTGAACGAGGAAAGGATCATGCACACGAGCAGTTTTCTGTGTTAGGTAAACCACACAAGGCTGGCCCTTTTGGTACCGTCAAGGGCTTGAGAACAAACCCGGCAGTTGTTCCTGATGAATCTGTGAATCCGAGGTTGGCAAAGATCTTGGAGGAAGTTGCAGTACAAAAAGAGCTTATAGTTGCACTTGCGAATTCAAATGTGAAAAGCATGTTGGAGGTATGGTTTACTAGCATCAAGAAAGTTGGTATAACCAATTATCTAGTTGTAGGGTTAGATGACGAAATTGAAGAATTTTGCAAAGCTAATGATGTTCCTGTATACAAAAGAGATCCAGATGAGGGTTTTGATTCAATTGGGAAGACGGGAGGTAACCATGCGGTATCTGGGTTGAAATTTCGTATCTTGAGGGAGTTTCTGCAACTAGGTTACAGTGTTCTTCTCTCGGATGTTGATATAGTATATTTGCAGAACCCGTTCAATCATCTCTACCGGGATTCTGATGTAGAGTCCATGACTGATGGTCACAATAACTATACAGCTTATGGATTTAATGATGTGTTTGACGAACCCTCTATGGGGTGGGCTCGATATGCTCACACAATGAGGATATGGGTTTATAACTCTGGTTTCTTTTACATAAGACCTACGCTTCCTGCAATTGAGCTTTTGGATCGTGTGGCTGAACGACTCTCTAGGCCAGAAAAAGCATGGGACCAAGCAGTATTCAACGAGGAACTATTTTTCCCTTCGCATCCGGGATACAATGGGCTTCATGCTTCCAAGAGAACAATGGATTTCTATCTCTTTATGAATAGCAAGGTCCTCTTCAAGACGGTCAGGAAAGACGCTAATTTGAAAAAGCTGAAACCAGTAATCCTTCACGTGAATTACCACCCGGATAAACTTCCAAGGATGCAGGCAATTATGGATTTCTATGTTAACGGCAAGCAAGATGCGCTGGAACCTTTCCCCGACGGTTCTCAATGGTAGTACAGTTAACAGATGGGTCAAAAACTACGTACGCATTCTCTGTTTTTCAATTGATACAGCCATACAGGTTAGGATAAATCGACTGCACCTGATGAGGCCAATTCCAAGCATTTCCTCTCTTTCTTTGTTTTTCCCTTTTTCCTGAGTTCCTTTCAAGTTTTGGTTTTGTATGGATAGTAATTTTGAGTTTCACAGAGTATCTCCTGAGATGACCTTTGTTCTGTACCATATTATACCAAGAAATCTAACTTAAGGGTTTGTCATCACCGACAGCTTTGCGACATGCTAACCGCTGCTAGTATTTTAATTCTGCATATTTGCTTGATTGGGTTTTGAATTCGACGTTGTGTTTGATGTACAACCTTGCTGAAACGGGGCAGCCGCCCGAGCTAAATGCATTGGGTAAATCTGTAATATTCATGATCCGGGAGAAACCGTACCATTGCCTCGTGGTGTTACTGTTGTCCATTTTTACATGATGTGGCAGTGTGACGGTCATAAATTGCCGGAAATCGCCCGAAGTGCTAACTGTGCATTTATAAATTTCCCACCATGAAATCCATGAAATGCAACGGCAATTAACAGATTATGGGTGCCTACCAAGTACCAAAACAATATCGTAAATCCCAACTGCCCAATAAGGCAATACCTTCCCCTCACTCTTTTGGACTCTTCCACTTATCCACAAACATTCCCATCCAAATTCCGCGTTACTTGCTTTCTGTTTTGTGTGGCCTCAAAATCCCACGGAAACTTTCCCAACCTGCTGCCCCCAGTCTCCTGAATTCTCCCTCTCAATTCCGATTTCGCGGAATCGAGAATCTTCCTCTGCAACTGTTTCGTTGAACCAGAAAGATTTCATGAGCAGTTGCCCGCCAAATTTTCATTCAAATTGTCTTCTCATTGCGAGTTTTGTTTCGATGAATTGTTAGCGGGGGCTTCGTTGGTGATCGAAATGGAGCGATTTTCGCAGCGGGAGAGCCTTCTTCTCGGCTACAGTCCTCAGAGCGCGTTCGTCAACTCCGGTTCTTCTTCCCACACTCCCACCAAAAACTCGGACGTTGATTTTCATGACGTTTTTGGTGGCCCGCCGAGGCGGTCGTCCACTAACGAAATGAGGCACAGCTTCAGCGAAACTACCGAGAGCAGCGGATTGAAAAGGGATGCGTATGACGACGACGATGATGATGATTGGTCCTGTCTGACTGAGAAGCCGGTGTTTGGGGAAGGGTCTGTGAATAGAAGACGGACGCAGAGCGATGACTTCTTTGATGACATCTTTAAAGGCAATCATTCTGTCAGTTCAAGTCCCAGGAGGCTTCAGAGGGACCCCTTTGCTTCGGCGCCAGGTTCCCAGGTTCTAAGCCCCGCCCCGCCCCTGCTGCACAAACCCGAGCCCTCTGCGGCTTCTTCACTGCCTGCACAATTCAGGTACCACAGAATATTGAGGAAGAAGAAAGGCAATATGTTTGAAAAGCTGCTAATAATGTGGTTTATCTTTTGTTTTAGATGTTTTTTTCTTTAAGCTGAATTAATTTTGTTCATTGCATATTGAATCATCATGCGTTTAACTACCTTAATTGCTTCAAAATCTCTCAGCCTCCCTGACGGATTTAGCAAAGGGGTGGTGGACCTGCCTGCGTTTGGTTCTGCTGCTCGTACGAGCTCTCTTTCGAGATTTTCGAACCAAGCAATTCATGAGGAGTCGAGAAATGATATTCGATCCAGTACTCGCCAGAGCTCCTCATCCCGCGATTTTTCTCTTGTTGGTGAGGGGTCTTCAAGCTTGGCTACATCTGATAAAGCAGACACAGGAGTGAATTCGGAACAGGATTCAAAGAGTTCGGAAAATCCAACTTCTAGCAGTCCGTTTCAGTTTCATTTCTCAATTTACAGGTGGGCAAGCAAAGGAGTGCCAATCGTGATACCTCTAAGGGGACGGAATGGTTCAAGAGTGCAGGAAAGAACCAAAAATGAGGAAGATTCGAGCACTAAGGAAAGCGCTGCTACTGAGAGTACGCGGAGGGAATCGCCTAAATTCACTCTGCCTAATACTGATTTTCTCTCCAATGAGGATCCACTCGCCGATGCTAGGTCCCCTACCTTGGAACGAAACATACAAGAAAATGACTTGCTTCTTGATGAAATCACTCCTGAGAAAGTCGATCCACAACAATTTGTTGAGAAAGCAATTCTTCCCGTAACTAAATCAGGAACCATCAGCAGCCTTCATGATACTATTGGAGATGTTTCCGGTAATACCATCTCATTCCATAAAAGTGAAGGTATAGAGCCTCATCCTTTACTTCAAACAGCTTCTTATGAAGACCGACAGAAAGAAATTCATGTGCTTATGGAACAAGTTCACGAGCCTGTTCTAAATCCTGTTCGTTCTTTGTTTTTTGATGAAGATCTTCGACAAGGTATGTTAAATTATTAACTGTCATGGCGAGATAACTGTCATCAGGTACTACCGCTGATACCACGCCTAAATTTTCATATGCAGGCAATGATGAGGTAACTAAAACGAGTAGTAAAAAGGAAATCGTGGTTAAAGGCACCAAAAAATCATCTGCAGATGTTGACGCTAGTAAAACTGCAAAACATCAGGACAGAAAAAGAAGTTCCTCGACTAAAGTTGAAGCTATTAAAGCAAGTTTCCAAGGTTCACCGAAGAACTCAGGAGATAATCTCGGGAGAAGCAAAGTTAAGGGTAAGGTGAAGGACTTTGTTAAAATGTTCAACCAAGAAGCTTTGTGTAAACCCACATATGATGGTAGGAATCTTGGAAGTCACAGCTCTAGAACAATGGAGAAAGGCGCTCCCAAAGCAGAGAATGAAGCGAGTATTACCGCAACAAGTATGAACTACTTACAAAAGTCTGATGTGAAAAACACATTTTCTGATGCTTCCGTAAAGGTAATCAATTTAGACTGGTTTGAGTTCACGTAGCCAAAAACGAATAATATGTTTTCTTCAACATGTTTCTGAATATAATGTTCTATTTTCTACTCTTTCCAGTTGAAGGAAGATCTCAAACAGTTAGAGAAAGAATATAGTGAAGCAAAGACCGCTAGCTTTATGCTTAATAATGCTCAAGTGCAGGACATCCCTGCATCAAGTACCGGTTAGTTCTCCTAATCTTGTTTAAGGAATGTACCTTAGCTAAAGCTTCAAGTAGATGAAGAACTGGTGTACAAAAGTACTCGAAATTGATGATATTTGCTGATATTTGATACATGGAGCAGTTCGGTGACATTTGATGTGAATCGAATTCCATATCATACACTCTGGTTTTCATGAATTCCGACATAATGTACTTCTCCAATCTCTCGCGTGAACCTGAGCTTACTAACAACAAACATCAGTTCTGCGTATTTTAGTTTACTGCGTGCTTTAAACATTTTTCACCCTTCTGTGTATTTAGCGATGGTCTAATGAAAGACATACAACTTATACCTTTTGAGTTTTGACAGGATCAGTTCCCGACGGATCCAAGCCTATAATTGAAGATGCAGATGAGTCCTTTCCGGAAACTTTCCAGGTGTGTAATTCTTCCGTATAAGAACTTGTTTTCATCTTTTCCTGTATTCTTATAAATTCCGCTCGTTTTATATGAATAAAGTTTTCCTTCTTCCAGTCTCTACTTAATCATTTGGTGCAGTATTTATGACTGAAGTAAACGAATTCAGGGTTCCCATGCCGATTATGTTTCGACATACCATACCAACAAATATATAAGTAACTAAAGTTTTGATGCGAACAATGTTGACAGATGAAAGAAATAACTCAAGATGAGAAAAAAGAACTGCCGCCACAAGCCGGCAACAATCGTGAAGAAATCCAGGTAAATACATAACAAACAAACACAACATGTTGTTACAGTTTCCGGCGAGCAGTAATGTACTACTATCCCATAAACTGCAGGCGATTGATGCCAAGATACGACAGTGGTCAAGAGGGAAGGAAGGAAACATTCGCTCGCTGCTGACTACTATGCAAACTGTAAGCACTGATTCGTTTTGTTTATCCTTTCAATATGCTCCATCTTCAAAGGTGGCCGCGGATATTGCATGGTAGTATGCTTCAAGGCATAAACTTCACCGTGTCATTGTCACTAGGACTGATGCCGAACTACTCGTTTAGCAACTGATTCGGGTTTAAACTGATACACGACAGGTTCTTTGGCCCGAGAGCGGTTGGAAGACGGTACCTCTTGTGGATATAATCGAAGGAAACTCCGTCAAAAGAGCGTATCAAAGGGCGCTGCTATGTTTGCACCCAGATAAGCTGCAGCAGAAAGGTGCTGCTTCACATCACAAATACCTTGCAGCAAAAGTTTTTGATATCTTGCAGGTCAGTAGTTTAAAACAGCAACTAATGCTCTTGTGGTGAACTTTTTTCTCAATTCACAACTTTTATTTATTTTTACTTGATTTGGGCAAATGCAGGAAGCCTGGGATCATTTCAATTCACTTGGATCCCTATGACAAATTTTACGTTGTAGTCACGTGTCGGATTATGATTGGTCGAGTTCTTGTTCATTCAACTGCACATAATTAAATCGACATATATACACACATGTATATCATTTTGATTGCAGAGAATGCTACATACAATTGATTCACACACCATTTTTACCATCCACATGCTCTTTTTAATTTTTGGCCTTGATCATCTTCAATTCATTCAATTCGACGGTCAAAATTTTTAAAAAGTTGGTAAATAGCACTACTTTTAAAATATCGTTCGAATAAGCGAACAAAACAAAACTCGGAGTGAAGAAATTGCCTAATTGGGCCAGGCCTTTAATGTTTTGTTAATTCAAAATCCAGTGTTGTGGCCCGTTAACAAGTTAAAGGGTGAATTTCCCATTTTGCCACAGCAATTGGATTGAAAAGTGAAAACGACTGTAGACTGGTACTACTACTACCCAATTTGGATAAGAACGTGGCACGGTGACCGGTGGGGTCCAAACTTTTGACGATGTGCACGTGTCCATGTTATTTTTCGTACCACTCGACAGCTTTATACTCATGGAATACGCCTGTCGTTTCTAGCGTTTCGATTTTGCAATAGATTGTCGTCTATTGGAATGAAACGACACCGCAACATGGTAAACGGAACAGATTAAGGCCGCCAACTGTCATGGGACCTAAATGCTCATGAACAAGTTTTCAGAAATTAAACAATTTAATCCTAATTTTTTTGTTCAATGGGTTTTTATTTTTAAAGGAATTTGATTAATGGAGAGTTTTGAATCTTTTGATCAAAGAAAGGTAATGGAGATAAACCTATTATGATATTGAGAAAATAAACTAACACTTCAATTCTGAATCAGACTAACCACCACAAGATGATCAGTAGTTGAGGACGAATTCCAGGTCGTATTTCACACGACACATCATGAGTTTGATTCTTAGCATTGGTTAATCACACGATAGTAGTTAGGGAGAGACTAAAATGTCTTTATGAGTCTTCCGGTTTCTAGAAGAGTGGACTACTGTAACAATGCCACCAGCTGGTCCCCTTAAAAAAATAAAAATAAAAATAAAAAATAAAACAAAAAAAAGAGAAAAAAATTTCTGAATCAGACTAACATGTTATTTGACCTTCATTTAACTGATATCAATGTCAATAAAAATATATAAAATAAAACTGACAGCACTGATATAACTCATAAGTGATTTTATTATGACCATTATACCACCACATAATATAACATACTCGTTAAAATTCAAAACATATCAAAATCCGTTTGAATATATTGTAACCCATAAATTAATAATGCAAATGCAAAATATAATTATCAAACTGATAAATGTCTTCGGAGCTATAAAGGATGTTGTGAGATTTAGGCGTGCCTCCATTCCTCGCATTCGAGATGATCCTATCAACGAAGAGATTCACATCTCTTTCTCTATGCAAATAAAAACAATATAAAAAAAAAATAGAGGTATTCATCAATTTCCCCCTGAATTTGTGATCATTGGTCAATTCCCCCCTCAACTTTAATTTGACCAATTTTCCCCTTAACTCTCATAATTAGTCAATTTGCACACTACTGTTAATTTATTTTTAATTTTCCATCTATTTTTTTTTTCAATCTTTCTAATAACTTCCAACAAAATATTAAAATTAACATAAATTCACCTGCATAATATTGGGTAAAATGTACAAAAACATAATACAATTAGTATGTGATATGAGTTTATTATAAGAAAAAGTTATGAATCGGGGTTTAAAGCAGGTAGAAGGAGAAATAATAACAAAAAGAAATAATAATCCTAAACTCATGGATCAGACATATTTCAATAAAATGGGTTATTCTTAATAAAGAGTTGAAAATTATGAATTGACTAGCCATTTTTGCATTAAAGCTCGATTCTCCGCAATTTACTTGAACTTAGCTTTCATTTTTATAAAGAAAAATGTATTCACATATAAAAATTTACACATCAATCATTTTCGTAGTTGAGATTATGTTTATATAAATTTAATAGATGGAAAATAGATGGAAATTGGTGGATCGTTGTTATTTGTAACAGATGTATATTATTATAAATGAGAAAAGATTGTTCAAACTTGAAAATATCCATGGTGGGACATTTATACAATATATTTCACTTCAATTATGGTTTATTTAATTTTTTTGGGCAACTTTTATTGGTTTATTAATTATGTAGATATTTGAGTGCTGATATTTAATGAGTAGTGGTGTTGAACGTTGATGGAACCCCAAGATGTCCGTGGTAGCCTTCAAATTAGTGGATAAAAAACCAGCTGGCAAATACTGTTGCACTTCAATTATATTTGACACCCACACAAGTCTTCAACGACCGGGGCACGCTTTAAAAGAAGTGAATTGTTATCGAGTTATATTATTAGACATACAAAAGTATGTTTATATATTCAAAGTTTCATATCTGAAGCGATGTTTTAAGAAATTATTTGGGTTCAAGAAAAGCCGTTTTCGGGAGTGCTATCGATTGATTGAAAGGTTTGAAAGAAAACGTTGTTCTAGGGGATGATACATCTTGTTACAAAGGATTAGTCCACTCTTCAAGGCCCACATAAGTCTCAATATTGACTTTAATTTTTTTTTGGTTTTTAAATTTACTGTAATCTAATATAAACTACAATATGAGAGAAAGGAATTTGAAATTATAGAATTACAATAACTAAACTGACAGTTAGTTATAAATTTACAGTTTTTTTTTCCTCGGAAAATTTATAGAATTTATTATTGCAATGGTTTCTTTGGTATCTAAATATAAGTATTGAACCATTTAGTCCTCAAAGATGCACTTGTGTTGTACTATTGGTCATTTTCGTCAAGTTTATCTATATAAGTAACTTCGGCATCATCGATCTTCAAATTTAATGGGATCGCTAGTATCCACCTAGTTTTAATTTTTTTTTCTTTTTGGCCATAATCATAATTTTAAAAATTTATTATTCAATTTTCAACTTCAATCGACTCAAGAGCTCTTGCTAAACCCCACAATCATTGCTCTCTTTTTTCTTGGATTAAATCATCTATTCTTTTCACAAATAAAGGAAGTAGCTTTCTTAAAAGAAGTATTATTTTATTTTCTAATCTTGGAGTTTAGTATAAACTTAAACACATTTCCTCATTTCACATGTGGTTTAATTTATGTGTTTGAAGAGATTTTTCAGTGTACTGTGAACATGGCCTGATACATTATGTGTAATAATATAAGTGGTTTAAAATTTTATTTTTCAATTTTCAAACCAATTGTATTAAGACACTTGTATACCAGGCCGTAATCCCAGCACACTAAAAAAATTCTCATGGTTTGTCCTGTGTTACTGTTTCTTTTCTTATTTTGTTTTTCCCTCAAGCTTATTACTCAAAGTCACATTGACCAAATTGTCTCTATCTTTGGCTGCAAATATTATAAAAAAAACAATTAATAATTGCTACATGTAACATATTGATGTTGACTCCTCAACATCCAATTATTTTTTTTTATCAGCTAAAAAGGAACAAAAATATAACACTAAGTTATTTATTTCATGTATGTAATTTTAGCTTTTGGAGTTAATTAAACTCTTTAACCAAATGATGACCAATCATATCCCACATGAAAATACATGGAGAAAACGACGACTCACCAATCCGTTGAAGAAGGGTAGTTACTATGAATGTCCATTAAAATTCGATCCAATATGAAAATTTCATTTTTTTTCCTAATTTTTTTTTATGCGAAACACGTTGTGAGATACTGAGATATAATGATTAATATTCTATATTATGAAAGTGTGTTTACAATAAGGTTAATTATGTATTAAATAACATATTTTGTTACTAGAATTGCAGACGAGTAGGATTGGTGACTAGTTGGTCAATGCCGCTTGAATAAATTTGTCGTTTTTGATATTATAAAACGTGAATTAGTTATATCCAACGAGATTCCAAACTCATCCTAATAAAAGAGGTGACCACTTTCTTTCACCCAAAAACACTTACTTTTCCCAAAATACTCTGACCTCCAACTCCAACACTTCAATTTCCATTTTTCGGCAATTTCACCCTCTCTCTCTCTCTCTCTCTCTCGTTTCGTATTTTCTTCTTTTTTTTGCGAATTTAGAATTGAAAAATACAGCGTAGGTTCCAGCAGGAATACAAAAACCTTCCATTTAACCGCAGCTGTTGGCAGTTCTGAGCTCTGGAAATACAGAAACGCAGCTGTTTAGTGTTCAAGGAGGTTGGGTTTTGCTGGGCTCCAATGGCTCTCCTCTCCGAATCGGTGAGTTCCACAATTGTTCAATTTTCCAAGAACTTCAATTTCTTCCAGTTTTTTTCTTCAATAATTTCGTCTGGGGCTCGAATTTATCTTCTGGGTCCTGTATGGTAGCTGAGAAAACTCGGGAAAACGAACAAACAAGTGGGAATTATGATTCACTGAGTTTTGAAAATGGCTGCTGCAAAATTCCAGTTTTTTTCTACTAACATTGAACGTTTGTTACACAGTTTTTAAAATAAAAAGCTTATTTATTTGTTAGTTTTGGTTACGAATTTCTCTGCTTCCTCTCCACTAGTTGAAACTGGATCTGACTGTATACTCTGAGATCTGCACGGGAGCCTGTTGAATATAATGCTGCAACTTCTGGTCAACGAAGTAGTTGCAATTCACGCAGATTAGAGTAGTTTAAAATATGGCTTTTGTGGTAAGAAAGACGATATATTTGTACATATGTAGTTTGTGTTGAGCTTTTGTTTTTAATGCCACTGCATTTCATCCCTTTGGGTTCTAATGGCTTTTATGTTTACCCAAATTCGCAGGCCGGAGGCAAGCATTGAGTGCATTCTGGTTATACTTGTTAAGGAAACATGAAATTTGAGTTAAAGAAGAGATGGAGATCCATTCCCCCGCTT
Organism: Cotoneaster glaucophyllus; assembly: GCA_036320875.1. Lineage (NCBI taxonomy): Eukaryota > Viridiplantae > Streptophyta > Magnoliopsida > Rosales > Rosaceae > Cotoneaster > Cotoneaster glaucophyllus. The sequence continues at coordinate 1,588,487 of CM070073.1, read as the reverse complement.
CAATTGAAAACCAAATCAGCGGGACGTTTTTGTTTATTTCCCAAATCAAAGTCCGATGGCGCCGAGTCAGGAAAAGCACCAGTTTATCTCAATGTATATGATTTGACTCCCATGAATGGCTATGTCTATTGGGCAGGCTTTGGAATTTTTCACTCTGGTGTTGAAGGTAAGCTTATCTTCTGTTTAGGCAGTCTGCGTTTTATATTATCCGCCTAAACTTAAGCTGAACCGTGTTTTTGTTTGTTGGGGATTTTACATCTTGTATGTCTTCTTGTTTTGCTCAATTCTATCTAGTTTTGGCGGTTCTGAAGTTTTGACGCAATAGATTATCAAATTACTATAAACTTGTTAATCTTTGTTCTATGTTGTTTCGATCAAGTGAAGTTCAGGGTTTATGATGGTCCATTTGCATTATGCAGTTCATGGTGTAGAATATGCATTCGGAGCACATGACTACCCTACAAGTGGCGTTTTTGAGGTTGAACCTCGCCAATGCCCAGGGTTCAAGTTCAGGAAGTCTATTTTAATCGGAACAACATGCTTGGACCCTACTCAGGTTCGAGAGTTTATGGAGCGCCAGTCTTTGAGCTATAACGGTGATACATATCACCTGATTGTCAAGAACTGCAACCATTTCTGCAGGGATATTTGTCGCAAGCTCACTGGAAAATCAATTCCTAAATGGGTGAATCGACTGGCAAGAATAGGTATCCTCTTTTCACCCACTCTTTTAACGGTTGCTAGTTACATAGTCCCTTATTTGTTGTCTCTGCCTGCCCCATAAAACAGTGTTATATGGTATCACCAGTATGACTTGATAGGATTACTTGAGTACTTCGTAAACATAGAGTGCACCTTCAGTCAGAGAGATTTCCTTTACCTTTGCTTTCAATGGCACGTATAAGCATGCTGTGTTAGCGAGAGATATATAGACATTCGAACTTTTAGAACCCTTCAAACATGTTCCAGGTAAATGACTAATTGTCCCGGTTCTTTGCTAGAATACTTGTTTAGGTTGCAGTTAAGTTTCTTTAGTACTTTGTAAATGATTAGAGTCATCATTCTGATAATAAGTATCGTCCTAAGAAAACGGCTTAAGTCATGCATGTTTTAAGGTCTTACCCAGGATCGAATCAAGATTCAAATTTGTAATGAATGGTGGAAAAAACAGTGGTTTGCAAAGGTAAATTAACTCCGTTCCATGTAATTGTTATGTGGTAGGTTCAGTATGCAACTGCGTACTTCCGGAATCTCTGAAGATTTCCGCTGTACAACACGACCCAAACTGCCAACCATACGACAGCGAGAAGAGGAGCTTGAGAAGCGCCTTCAGTTGCCTGTCTTCCATCTCAATGCGGCAGAAGCAATTATCATCATCTTCGTTATTTCTGCAGTCGCCCCTGAAAGGCTGCTTACCGCCATGGGAATTGCGAAGGTCGTTGAATGGTTCGTTGAAAGAAAGGTGAGAAAGTGTTCGGAAGACTTGCTCTTACGGCCGCCATTGTAATTTGCATCCAGTTTGATGACCTAGCAAATTAGGGGAGTTTCGAATTTGTTGCGAGAGTTTTTTGTGAGCGTCAGTAATTGAAGGCTGCCGTCACTCAGATTGTTTGTGTTCTCCCAGGTTTGCGGACTCATGTTTATGACCGTTGTAACTATTAGTTTGCATGAAGAAATTGCCAAATCAGTTCATCTACTCTTTTCAATATGTTTCTTTTTCGCGAAAACCGCGCGAACTACTTCTATCAATTTTCAATTAAATACTTATCTTAATTTATTCACCACAAAGAAAAAAAACGTTTATAATCGATTCGATGTGGAGAGAGAGAGGGTTCAGAGTAAAATCTATCTTCGTTAAATTGCACTGGAAAGGATGAGATTGAGATACATCATCACACATGAGCACTATTTGGCTCTACCAAGATCAGAGCTTGATGCTGGCGAAACAAAATCACAGTAAATACATGCACCAGCCCAGCTCGTCGAGATAAATCGACTTCCGCGAACCCATTCCCTCCTCCATTAACTGAGAGAACGTAGAACCACCGGAAAACGCCTGCTTTAGGAATGACAGCTCAAATCCACAACAGCATGCATCGTTAAAATACCGTTTCAACTTACCCGACCAAAAATAATTCTTCAGCATTCCACATCAATTTTAATATTTCCCTATAACAAATAGAATCATACATGAATATACAGATGACGGTCCGAATTAGCGTTGGGAAAACAAACCTGCATGAACATGAAAGAGAGGCTTCAGATCAACAGGCGCAAAGTTTCTTCGAAAGGGGCTGTAATGCATCTTAACATGGTGAAAATACAAATATTTTGATGCTTTAGCGTTAAAGGCCACAGTTTCCATAAGCAGGGAATTACAAGTTAATAATTGCACACCATGGCACATCAATAATGGTGACGACCACCCCTCATTGTGGCTTGTGCAATCATGAACGAAAACTAGGAAACTCAACTGTGACGAGATATCATTTGGGAGCGAGGCCCTGAAATTTATCAATCGTCTTTCTGATGCAAAACACTAGGACGGCTATTATTACCATTAAGAGCAGCATGATACACCCGCTTCTCGGCAAGTCCAATATCTGCTAGAGTCATGTTGCCCTGTAAATAAAACAGAAACATAGATGGAATCAAGTTACAAACACCAGGAGGTCGCATGATTAATATCCACCTAGTTGGTCACGCTCTCAAGCGAGAAAAGGATGTAACCTTGGTTTTGTAATATACTTTCAAGGGGAAACATATACCTCACTGACCATCATTCTTCTGACGTTACTAGCATAGAGTTTTGGATCATCCTTTTCTTCTTGTGAGGGGTAATAAACAGGTAACCTTGTGACCTCTATGTGATTTACAAATTGGCAGAGGAGAAATATCACATGGCGCATCTGGAAATAAAGTAAATAAGGTAACTAAACTTAGAAGCCCAGAAGATTGAAAGGAAAACAGTCTATATGCCTGATATATTGAATCCTTATGATTTGTGTTATGTATAATTATCCTGCATGATATATGTATTTTCTCTCTACATGTTCATGGACTCTGTTTAAGAAACACTCACCCCAGATATCGAGTCCCATGCTGGACTAAATCTGTGGTAAGGATACCTAAGAATCACTGGAAGAACTGGAGCTTTTGCCAGAAATGCTCCCGTCTTGAATGGCAGAAGAAAGTCTCCGTTTGTAGTAGTGCCCTCTGTAGAAAGATTAAAGATAAATAAATAACAAGTAACAGTAGTATAAGCATGGTTGACAACATAATGCACGTCTGCTAAAAAATGAATCGCAGATCAGTTTCAGTATGGATGGAAACAAATGCAAAGCTATAAGCATCACCGATATCATTTAATTACATATGCTGCCAGAAAGCCTCAATCAAGATAACAATAAATTGGTAAATGACGAGTCGAAGGACAGCTGAAAACTCTAATTGGGCTTTCTTAGAATAGAGTGTTTAAAACTATAACCTGGGAAAAGCATTATTGGTGGGGCAGATTTATTCTGATGTGCTTCTTTAACTCTTTCAGTCACGGCACCTGCAAATGACATCCATTTATTGATCAACCAACATTGCTATATAAGTAATACAACCGAAAACTCGTTATATAATCCACTTGTGATCGATCATAGTTTTCAACTTAGATACCGCCAATAACACATGAGTTACGGTGTACACATTACGAGTGTTTACAAAACTAGCAAAAGCAGGGAACACCCATAATTTATGTACCTGCAACTCCCTTGAAGTCTGATGACTTTAACTCCCGCTGAACATAGACACAACCCAGGCATTTGCTGTCAAAAATAACAATCCGAAAAATGAATTGACGGAATACTATGGTGACAGATAAACTACAGATTTTCAGAAACATGATGAAATTAAAGGAAGCGAAAGCGAATGCAACCAACCTGATGAGGCCTACTAGAGGAAGTTTCGCCACCGATCTCTTCACCAACAAAATCCAGGATAACAAAAAATGGGAATCAATTCATAGATAATAGGTCGAGATAGATAAAAATGGAACATCTTTCAATCAAAATTCACATCCCAGTGCGATAAAATTAGAAAGAACAAGTGAAGAGAGTGGCAAACCTTGGCAACGAAGCTCGGAAACGAATTAGACATGTGATACAAGATATCCAAATACGAAACATGATTCGATATAATCGCCCCTGGCCTTTCAGGCTCCTTCTCTTCGGCTCCATCTTTTCCCTAACCAAAAATTTACTACTCAAAATCTCACGAAATCAATTTTCACGCTTTAGAGAGAGAAACAGTGACAGAGAGAGAGAGAGTACCTGGGCGGCGGGTTTGGGGTCGGAATCTGATAATGTTCGATAGGTTTCGTTGATCCAATAGAAGCCGAAGACGACGAGCATGACTCTGGATAAGGCGCGGCCGCACTGGACAATCACCGCCCCCCGCCATCCGCCCATGTGCGCGTAATCCTCCTGCTCCTGTTCATCGCGATTGGGGACTTTGAAGAGAGTGCAAATCCGGCAAATCAGGTAGTACAGCACCAACACCGTCGTGGCCAGCACCACCCGTATCGGAACCAGAGTCACCAGCGAGAGCCCTAGCAGCACCTTCTCCTTCACCGGCAATCCGCCGCGTCCCATGGTGCCGTACACATCGCCTCGCACGTACGCCGCGCATTTCTTCTCAAGCTCCTGGAGCTCCTCGGCGGAGACGGAGGAGTTCGTGTCGGCTTTTAGGAGCGGTCGGTCATCCTTGGGCGCGGGACCGTCGTCGCGGTCCGGCTTGGCCGGGTGGGAATTGAGGTCTTTGAGTTCGGACTCCATTAGCAAAAATAAGTAATTGGGAGGAGTCGGAGCCTGGCAGGGTTTTAGTGAACGGCCATCGAAACGATGGCGTTTTGAGGCGTGTAGATCTGGGAAGGATGAGTAATGTGGACCGGCGGGTAGATTGCGGTTGCACTGGGGTGAGCGCTTGCTGGTTGCTGCACGTCAAAATTCCTCTCTTATTTTTTGTTGATTAATCAATTATTATTAATCACCTGAGAAATAAATAAATAAAAATGGCACCAGGAAGAAGAGATTCGGACATACGGAACGGAAGAGTGCTAGAATCCGAGAAGGAACGAATATGTTGGCGAATTGTGGCGTGTCCGATGATGAATCGATGATGCCAGCCAAGTGGATAGTGTCATTGTCGTGATATGATTTGGACATCCTCCTCCTTGTTGGCCAAATTTAAAAAAATATCATAGGGTGGGTTAAGTAGCTTGGCCCATTAGTCGACGTTACGTTGTCACTACAACGCCACGAAAGCCTCGTGCTAAAAAAATGTTGGGTAAATTACACAAAACTACCTTAATTATTGGTCTCACGACACTTTTATACCTCGTCTTTTAAAATTGACAATGTCATACCTCATCTTTAGAATTTGGTCAATTTTATACCTTCCGTTAGTCTGACCGTTAATTTGTCAGTTAAATGCTGACGTGGCTTGATCTAGAACTCACTTTATATTAAAAAAAAAAAAAAAATCATTTAATATTTTTTAATATTAAAATAACAAAGGAAAGTAAAAAAAAAAAAAAAAAAAAAAACAAAAGTCAAAACTTCATTCGTCCCTCCCTCCCTCTCCCCCCATCTTCATCTTCCCCCTTCCTCTAACTGCAACCCAGACCAAAAAAATCAAAAAAAAAAACAATTTGTCTTCCCCCCACCCACCCCACCGCACCCAAACTCGCCACCACACCCCCACCGCACCCAAACTCGCGCCCACCTTCTTCCCTCCTCTACATACCCCACTCTTCTTCCCCTCTTCCTCTATCTGCAACCCAGAAAAAAAAAATACACCAATTTGTCTTTCCCCTGCACCCACCCTCAGTCTGTCTTCCCCTGCACCACCCCACCACCCCCCACCCCACCCCCTCATCTCCCTCATCTGAGCCCAACCTGCAACTCGAAAAAAAAAAAAAAAAAAAAAAAAAAAAACCCAGAAAAAAACCCAGATCCTGTCTACCCGGCGAAGGCCGGTTCCGTCTACCTGGGCGCGGAGAAAATGGGGGGAATGGGTGTGGATTTAAGGAGTGGGGTATGTAGAGGAGGGAAGAAGGTGGGTGCGAGTTTGAATGCGGTGGGGTGTGGTGGCAAGTTTGGGTGCGGTGGGGTGTGGTGGCGTCGGGGGAGAAGAGGGGGTGGGGGGTGGTGGCGTCGGGGGAGAAGAGGGGGTGGGGTGGTGAGGGGGGAAGACAAATTGTTTTTTTTTTTTTTTTTTTTTGGTCTGGGTTGCAGTTAGATGAAGGGGGAAGATGAAGGGGGAAGATGAAGATGGGGGGAGAGGGAGGGAGGGACGAATGAAGTTTTGACATTTTTTTTTTTTTTACTTTCCTTTGTTATTTTAATATTAAAAAAATATTAAATGATTTTTTTTTTATTTTTAATATAAAGTGGGTTCTGGATCAAGCCACGTCAGCATTTAACTGACAAATTAATGGTCAGACTAACGGAAGGTATAAAATTGACCAAATTCTAAAGATGAGGTATGACATTGTCAATTTTAAAAGATGAGGTATGAAAGTGTCGTGAGACCAATACTTAAGGTAGTTTTGTGTAATTTACCCAAAAATGTTAATTAAACTTTCGTGGTCCGCCTTCACTTGGTATTATGTAAGGTTTAAGTTCAACTATCGTCAAAGACAAGTTTAAACCAACCATAGTATTGTTAACTCATTGTGAGGCTAAGCTCATTTCCTCTCTCTTAGTGTAGACAATATCGTTTGTTCAAAAAAACTTTCGCGATGAGGCCATGTTAGCAATTAAGGTCTAGATTTAAACTTAACTTCCTTTAGTCTTTCATTAAATAAACTCACATGATTATCACCCTAAAAAATATTTAAAAATATGCTAGAGTGAATCAAAATGTAGTCAGAGCTCATAATTTACAAGAGCATCAACAAAGTGTGTTGTGAACGAATTTCAAGAATTTTATGGTCGGGCGAAAATTCAACGAAGTTCCGCCTTCAAGAAGGGGAGAAAATCATTCTCCTTTTTCACCACCCAAACGCAGTCTTCCAGAAAGCAATACAACAAACCAGGTGCAGAATAATGCCACTAAAGTTGAAACGTTAATGGTGAACCCTAAACTCTACATAAACTCTAGAAAGGTCGGTTAATAGCCTCACAGCTATACAACACAAAACATCAAAGTTGCAGATAGACAGAAGAATGTTTCGTTGAGAGAGATGATTGCGGGAGTGACAACTCGAACCATGGATGGATCGACCTAGAGAACTCATTAACAAAACCAAATTTCCGTATTCTTGAAAGAACTGCATTCATCAGATGTCAAAGAAAATTCAAGTTGAAAAAGAACAAAGAACAATTCTATATGAGCAGTGTAATTGGTAATCAGTAGTAACTATGTGAAACGAAAGGCAAGCAATCATAGATTTCGGATTTAACAGGGCACGAACAAGATGAATCGTCAGGGATGAATTCCGGTTGCACTTTAAGCAGCATCAAAGTCGGATTCGACCTACGAAAGTCAGATTCTTCGACAAATGTTTTCGGCTATATTGCTCCAAAATACTCAATATGTCATGTTCAAGGAAAATGAAGATGTACACGACAGACCAAACACAAAAACTTCAAACGAATTTGAAATGTTCACATCATTATTGGCATTCATCACAAATGTTAAGATACCAAGCAACGAGTTTTCGATCCGTTGAAGTTCTTCATGTTAGTCATTACTAATAAGTTGTTCATCACTTCGTGAGGTGTATTCAATCGGGAATTTGACAGACTTTAGTGGAATTATAAATCTATGGATTTTTATGGAGTTTAATTGATTTATAGAGATTCCATATAAAATTTTGATTTAATTCATTCGAAATCTCATGGGGAGATGTGAGATTTGTGAATGCTTAAAATACACTACGAAATCTCTCAAATTCCCTCTAATTCCTAAACTTTTTCAAATTATTTAAAATCAATTTCTAATTGAATACACCTGGATTATAAATTTTTTTAAAATTCTAATTGAATACACCAGGATTTATAAGGATTTTAATAAACTATCTTAAAATCTTGATTGAATACACCTTAAATCTCAGATAATCACTTAAAATCCTGATTCAATACCCTTAAATTTATTAATAGAATTAAAATCCCTCAAAATCTCAATTGAATGCACCCCCTTCATTTGATTTTTCATCTTTAGACAAAAGGGCCTGCGAAAATCACTTACGAGCTAAAGAATTCAGTTTTCGCACTCACGAGCTAACGAATTCAGAATGTGCTATAAAATAAATTCGTATTGAACCATTGCCTGTGTCAATCTGCATACATTTTATTCTCTAACAATTTGCAGCACAAATTAACAAAGAAAGTGTGAAGCAACCATACCTTGTAAAAAGGCCATGAATCTCAGCAAGACACCCAATTCTTGTGAGCGCTAATCAGAGCCGATAACATCCCGGCCAGCGATATCGAAAGCGGCCCCAAGAACGGTCCGCCGCCGTCCCGGATATCCGCCAACGCCATTAACGCATCCGCCGAATCTTGAACCACTGACAGCCTCTTCATCATTTTCTTCTCACGCAATTTACTCAACCTCTCCTTCTCTTCCTCGCACCCGTTCCCTCTCGTAATCGCGATCTCAATGCTCGATTTTACACACTTTTCGTCCTCCGAAATCCGATTCAAATCCCTAAATTTCAACGAGATGCTGCCGGCGTATCCGATGAACTCGGCCCAGGCGCTGATCTTCTGCAAATTCCGGGAGTGCTTCTTATCGATCAACCCCGATTTGACTAGCCAGACGAACTGCTCAACGAAAAAGTACAATCCCTCGCCGCCGTAGGCGATTAGTGCGAGTACGAGCTCCTGATTCGAATCGAATTTCGAGGTCCTCAGAGCGTTGACGTCCTGGACGAACTTACCTAACCGGAAGGCCTTGCGGCTGACGCCGACGCTCGACTCGAAGCTCTTGAGCCGCTGCGTCAGGGGGAGGGTTTCGGGGAGGGCGGAGGAGGCGATGACGATCTTGGTGGCGTACCGGGATATCTTAAGGAGCTTGTCGACACCATCTCGCTTCGCGAGGTAGGCTTCGAGGTGGTTCAGAAAGTCCTTTTGCTTCGGCTTCGACGGTGGATTGATTCGGTTTTTCTGGTTCAGTAATGGAGCCGTGGTTGTTGAAGCTTCCGAGTCCATGGAAATGCAGAGAGCCCGAGCAAGAGAGAACCAGAGGAAAACTTTGAGCTTTCCAAACAGACGTGAAAAATAAATGTTAAATTTTAATTTAATTAACTGACGTGGTAATGTTATATTTTTTTTAATAATTAACTGACGTATCCACCAGTCAGCTTGTTTCATTGATTCGTGTGCCACCGATTTTTTGTTTTTTTTTTTGGGAGTTTCGTGGACGGGCTTTTCAGATGAGTAGATGGGCTGACCAAGAGATCGCAGTAGATCCATATTTTAGTTATTGGGTTTCATTTTGAACATGTGACGATAACCTTTTCATGGTCATAAAATAGGCAGAATCTTTCGATACTTGCGTTCTTCACACAGGAGAATTATCAGATTTCACCATTCTCGAATAATGTATTTTCATAGTATAAACTGGATAATCGAAATCGTTTAATTTAAAAACTTCATTTAAAGATCTTTTTTTTTTAATTATTCAAATTGAAGATCTTTTAGTCATGCAAGTGTATCAAATAAATTAACAGTTCATCATGGATATGTTTTCTAATAATCACATTATCAATTTGTTCTATAAATTTGGAAGACTAAATGATAACTAATTCGAATGACTCTTTAATGATGATATTCAAATAAAAATTAATAAATTAAACAGTCATAATTATGAAATTTAGATGATGTAGATACTTATTCAGTAATGGTAGAATATGTCCCATGTGCGAATTGCAATTATTCTAATGTGTTATGAAGAGTAACTAAAGTTTAACACTTATTTGTGTTATAAGTTGTGACACTCCTTTTGTTGGATTATAAACTTTTCGCACTTATGCATGCATTAAACAGTACAATGGATCTCAAATTTTCAAATTTGAATTTTGTACATTTATCAACATTTCACTCAACCGAACTATTATATCAATCTAACGACAACAATTTAAAACTTAATCTGTCAATCACAATTGACAAGTTTTAGATCGTTACACTTTTTTTATTTGTCAATAGATCGTTAAATTTTTACACACATCAAACTAATCCTCCCGCCACTCCTTCGCCAGTCCCTCGAGGGATCCATTAGATGACCCATCAACTTCCAAAGCTTTCACGGCAGTGCCTTGAAGCTCCCTCACCCTCCTCCTCACCCCTTCTCCTTCCTCCTCCAAAACCGTCCTCACCACCCTCTCCACCTCGCAACGCCCCACCACTCTCTTCCCATCATCCTCCTCCGCCTCCGGCCACACCGCAACTCCCACGTCCACCAAAAACCTCGCATTCATCCTCTGCTCGGCGTACAACGGCCACGCAATCATCGCCACCCCATGCAATACGCTCTCCAACACCGAATTCCAACCGCAGTGCGTCACAAACCCAGCCACAGACCGATGACTCAGAACTGTGACTTGCGGGGCCCACGAGGATGTCACCAATCCTCTCCCTCGCGTCCTATCCAAAAACCCTTCCGGCAAATATGACGCTGGATCAGCCGGGTTGAAACCCGCCTTAAAAAAACTCCCTGACGCGCTCGAGTCGTTTGGAGGCCGGGCCACCCAAACAAACCGTTTTTGGCTCAGCTCCAATCCCCACGCCAACTCACTCATCTGTTCCCTCGACAAAGTCCCTCCGCTACCAAATGAGACGTAAACAACCGAATCGACTGGCTGCTCGTCCAGCCACGTCAGCAACTTCGAAGATTCCAATGTTGATGTTACCGGTTTGTCCTCTTTGGTCAACGGTCCAATGGGATAAACCGGCGGCGCTGGCAGACCAAGAAAGAAAAGGTTTTCTCTAAGGCTAAGAAGTGTCACCGGCTCGAGTTCTTCCCACGTATTTACTAAAATGCCCTTCACGGTTGGAATTCTGTTGCACATAGGTAATACTTCTGGCAACAAAACTCCGGGGACAAGATCGTCAAGCAACAGAGGCTTGCAGCCGGGGACAAGAACCTCCTCGGCTATTTTTGAATAATCGCCCTTGACCTCGGCGTTGATCGTGGGGAAGTACATGGTCAATGCCAGAAACGAAGCGGAAGATGTCAGGAAAAGGTATGTGGGGATGGAGAGGTCGGCAGCGATATCGTGTGCTATGATGCAGAAAGGATCGAAGACGAGAGATTTGATCGGAGGTTGTAAGTTTTTCAGGACAGATGGCAGAGACTTTAGGGTTTCTTGGACGATGAGAACGATGTGAACTGAGATACCGTTGGGTTGTTGGGACACGTCGACGCGGGGGAGGCTGACGACATTGAGGTCGGAAGGGAGGGAAGGGTTGCTGAGGAGCTGGAGCTGTGCGGGTGGTGCGTCGGTGGTGATGGAAAGGAAGGTGACATGGAAGCCGTGGTCAACGACGAGTCGTTTGGCTAGCTCGAGGAGTGGGGTAACGTGGCCAATCCCTGGGCTTGCTAGGACTGCCACATGCGGCTTCTTCTGGCTGGACTCCATGTATGGCTGGGATTTGCAGAAAACAGAAGTTGATATTTAAAGAAAGAAGGCCATTAATCAATTAATTAAACTTACTTTAAAATTGAATTTATTATGCTAAATTAAATTAACAATTTCACGCTTTGGTATATTAGTCCAGTTAAGAAATATAATGTTCCTTTCATATTCATATTTTATTTAGTTGTTGGAGATACGACAGCCAGTAAACCTAGTAACAAGACTTTAGGTTGTTTTTATTTTTATTTTACAGAACAAGACTATCAATTAATCTCGTAATGACGCATGTACAACCGTCGGGTTATGGGGAAGGCTAGGAAGCGAGGCCATGCGGCTGAAAAAAGGACGTATCACCGATAAAATATAAGAAGAGTTTGGTGTGACTTGGTTGCCGTCTTATAGCAGAGAAGAAAAATGAGTAAGATTCTTTCATTTTTTTATTTCTCTCTTCTTTTATCATTTTCTATTTTAACGGTTGTGATTACGTCACGTCTAACATTTTCTTTTGAATTTTTTATATAGAAAATAAAACAAAAAAAAGAGTGTGAGAGAAATGAATGAATGAGAAGAAAGAAAATGGGAAAAGTAAGGTTCTAAAAGACGCTAGGAGGTGAGAGAATCCAACTCCTGATGAGAAGAAGGAAAATGGGAAAAGGTGTAATGCAACCTTTTCTCAGGAATGGCAGACAAATGAGTTTCGATATTTCACTACTAGAATTTTGGCCTATAGCTACCCTTTTTTACACACCCTTGGCAATTGGTGGCCATAGATATAAAGTTGCTACTCTTACGTTTTTTTGGTGGCTTTACAGTGGGGTGCTACAGATATCGGTGGCCTTCAACATTGAGCCACCAATGATTGGTGTCTATTAATTATTATTTTTAAAAATTACTTTTCTTCTACTTTTTTATTTCATTATTTATTTTGTTGGCGCCTAAGTGGTGCTGGTTAATTTTTTTTTTTTCAAACCTGGATATATAGTTTTATTTCACCAATGATTGATGTCTGTTAAATAGTTTTATTTCTTAAAAATGCTTTTTGTTCAAATTTTAATTCCATTTTATGTATGCATGTCGAAGATTGGGGACGAGGAAGGTGAATCAAGGTTATTTCGAACCTGGGCCGAGAATAATGGAAGCCTTGGAAGGTTGTGATTTTCTCCTTAACCACAACTATCACATTTTATCTCTTGCTTGGATTTTTTTTTTTAAATTCCCAGGATCTGCAGTTGCAATTAGGGGTGGGCAAACGGGTCCTGGACCCGCGGGGCGAGGCGGGTCCTAACGGTTCGATCCAGGTTCGGGGCAGTTCCATATATTTTATACATAAAAACGGGGCAGGACAGGTACACATTTCTGAGGACACGGGGGCCCTACCCGGACCGTATCCCACCGTGTAATAGTGGAGATTAACTCTCCACCGTTCAATTCTCACACACGCCTACACAAACAATTCACACACACAATTTTGTCAATTCACCTTTTCCGTTTCTCAATCTCTCCCTCCTAGACTGAATCTCCACAACTCAGTTCTCCTTCTCGAATCTGATCGTCGATTCTCAGACTCAGTGGCACCTCTTTCTTTCTCTCTCTCTCTCTCTCTCTCTCAACCTAATTGACTCCTCTCCCTCTCGATTCTCAGACTCCCTCTCGATCTCGATAGTTGAGCTCCCTCCCGTCTGAAGTCGACTTTGACCACCACCACCAGCTCCTCTCAACTCCGACCACCACTTGACGGTCTATCTCACAAAAGGTATTCAATTTTCGGGATTAGGATTGAAAAATAAATTAGGGTTTTCTAGATTTTGGGACTTTGGGTTCTTGATTTGCTGCTTGTGTATGAGTTTTGAATTTGGTTTGCTGCTAGTGTATAAGTTTCGAATTTGGTTTGCTGCTAGTGTATGAATTTCGAATATTTAGATTTTGTGCTATTAGAGAAGATATGATAGAGTTATGGAGAAGAAAATGGGTGGAGATGTAAACGCAAATTATGTATGGGTTTTAGATCCAATATACGGGACAAAGAACTCTATTACTGGAAATCTGTGTTTGGTGCTTTGATTGCTCTGTTACACCAGTAAAAGACAATTGCTGCAACATGCAAAATAAGAACAAGCTACTTCTCTATTAGTTTTACACTTTTACTTAAAGAATTAATCTTTAGTCGTGTGTGTTAATTTTTCCATCTGATTCATTTCGAGTTTGTTGTTTTTCAATGTTGGATGTTTGGATAAAGGATTCATGTTATCATTCTGTTGCAGGTAACAACCATCAAGGTCAGCAATTTTTCCTTGGGTGCAAGTGAGAGAGACATAAACGAGTTCTTTTCTTTTTCTGGTGATATTGTTTATGTCGAAATGATGAGGTTCGATGATTGATTTAGTTTAATGGATTTATTGTCTTTCATTATCTTTGTCTGTCTGTTTTATTGAATGTTGATGAGGTTCGATGATTGATTTAGTTTAATGGATTTATTCTTTCATTATCTTTGTCTGAATCTGTCTTATTTGAATGTTCATGTACTGATACTAAGCAGTCCCAAATTGCATGTGTTACCTTCAAGGATGTACAAGGAGCTGAGACTGCAGTTCTCTTTTCGGTATTGCAATTTCTTCGAACATAATGTATCACCTCATCATTTTGGACGTTTGATGTTATTTGGTTAGCAGGTAGTTATGCTATGTGTTGTGTGTGCTGTCTGTGTGCTGTGTGTGCTGTCTGTGTGTGCGTGTTGTCTGTGTGTGTGTATTTTGTGTGCTCTGTGTGTGTGATGTGTGCTGTGTATGTGTGTGTGTGCACGCACAGATGTGTGTGCGTGCTCTATGTGCGTGTGTGTGCTCTGTGTGCGTGTGTGCGTGTGTGTGTATGTGTGTGTGTGTGTGTGTGCTGTGTGTGTGTGTGTGTGCTGTGTGCATGTGTGTGTGCTGTCTCTGTGTGTGTGTTTTGTGTGTGTGTGTATGTGTGTGTGTGTATTGTGTGTTGTGTGTGCGCTGTGTGCACTGTGTGTGGCTGTGTGCTGTGTGCGTGTGCGCTGTGTGCTCTGTGTGTGTGCGCACGTGCGCTGTGTGTGTGTGCGCTGTGTCTGTGTGTGTGTGTGTGTGTTGTGTGTTGTGCTGTCTCTGTGTGCGTGCTGTCTCTGTGTGTGTTGTGTGTGTGATCTGTGTGTGTGTGCGTGTGCTTGTGCTGTGTGTGTGTGTGTGGGTGTGTGTGTGTGCATGTGCGTGTGCTCTGTGTGTGCGTGTGTGTGTGTGCTCTGTGTGTGCTGTGCGCTGTGTGTGTTCTGTGTTGTCTGTGTGTGTGTGTGTTGTGTGCTGTGTGATGTGTGCTATGTGCAGTGTGTGTGTGTGTGTGCTGTGTGTGTTGTGCGCTGTATCTTCTAGTTCTTTTTTTTTCTTGTTAAAAAATTTCATTTATATATCTTACATGTTTAAAAAGCTATTAATTAATTTATATCCATTTTGTTTCAGAAGCAATGGATGCTAGAGATTCAGATTCAATAAATGATGAGGAGTCCGTGGAGATTATAATGGGAAATTAACGAGATCTTGGAAGCGAAACTCATCGAGTCGGTCGGTGAAGTCTGAGATCGGATCTAAGATTGTAAGCAAGCACCATCGTCTTCATTGTTCCTCAGATCAATGCCATAAGGAGGTAGTTGTTTTATATTTTTCCTAATTCGCAATCAAGTTTCCTTTTTTTTTGTTTAATTTCTCAAATTTATCGTAATTTTTTAGGATTCCACAGTATTTGGAGTCAAAGGGGTTTAGATGGTTAAGGGGTTTGTTTTTTACCTTTGATGCCTTGTGATCGATCAACTGGAATTTCAAAATTGGATAATCTGTATTTTTGTTAGCTAGCTGTAGAGTTGTATGATAAGCTGGGAGGTATTTGAGCTGATCTCAGTTAAATTTATACTTAATTATGTCCTCTAATTTTTTGAGTGTTGAAAACCTGAGAGAAACAGAGTTCATACCCCTGTGGTTTTTCACGTGGGATGTAACCCTACCTCTATAATTGTATAAAATTTGTACATTGGTTCCAACATTTGTACAAAATTGTATAAAATTTCAGTTATGCAAATTTATAGTTGTATTCTTATATTTTAATGATATTACAATTTGTTTTCTCACCAAAAACAGAAAAAGAAATATGATACTCCAATTTGGGTGCCCACAAAGGGCATCTTTTTTTTTAATATTATTTTGCAACTTTGCCACCAATGTGAATTAGGGTGGCATTGTTTTTAGATGCCACCAATGTGAATTAGGGTGGCATTGGTTTTAGATGCCACCAATGTATTAAAAGTAGCCATTGTTACAATAGAGTCCTCTACATAGGCCACACTCTCTAATTGGTGGCTGCTTGGTGGCTATTGTGGTTTGCCACCAATGTGAGTGGCTACTCTTGACAATAGCCACCAATGGAAAAGGGTAGCTATAGGCCAAAATTCTAGTAGTGTTTGAAGGTGTATTATATAAGAATGGTATGCCACTGCAAAATGAAAGATGAAGGAGGTAAAGGCATATATGGAATAGTCAAGGACTTGGATCCCTCATTCCTTTAAAAAGCTCTCTGCCACTCTTGTGACTTAAGAGACCCGAGAGGGATGTTTGTCCGGACACCGGGCTAAGAAGAAAAGAAACCTGCTGGGCATACAGAGAACGCACAGGGCCGAGTCGAGAAGACAACTGAGCACTCCAGGGCGACCTGGTTTTCTCCACACAAGGATGTGGTCCGCTAGACGACCTTCGACCAGAGTGCCTGGCAGACCACCTCTCTACGAAACCATAGTGTTCTACGGACGGTGTAGTCCCGTTTATGAGTGAACCACTATATATCTTTGTATTCATGTTTAGCCCAGTATGTTATAGTCCATGTCCCAAGTCCACCATGGGCTCAGTTGTTGATTGTTTCGCCTAGAATTTGTAAGCGTCCACCCAATTTCGTTCCGGTTTGACCTGCAACTTTTGAGCGTTAACATCATTTAATTTACAAACACTAGCATACAAATTTAGTCTCTCTAACATTTTTTTTTTCACAAAATCTCAAGTCTGAATATTATTAAAGTATAAGTCAACAAGAGTAAATAATATCAAGGTCTAGGTTCGAGTTCTGATGCTGACAATCCCTCTTGGTGAGCAATATGTAAAAACTAAAAAAGAAGGAACTAGGACTCCTGTCTAAATCCTCAATGACGCTTGTGGTATACCTTAGAGCAGTTCCAGTGTAGTAAGGTCTCCCTTGAGCAATAGGCAATTCAATCCCCTTAAATGAATAGTAACTGGCTGCAGTGAACAATAACTGTCCAAGTGCATCTCCACATCTAAATTGAATAGCTCAGACAATTCGTATTAAAATACTCGTAGCTCTTGAGCCACTGCGTCGGGGTAGGGTTTCCGGAAGTCCGGAGGAGGCGAGGACGATCTTGGTGGCGTACCGGGATATCCTAAGGAGCTTGTCGACGCCATCTCGCTTCGCGAGGTAGACTTCGAGGTGGTTTAGAAAGTCCTTTTGGTTCGGCTTCGACGGTGGATTGATTCGATTTTGCTGGTTCAGTAATGGAGCTGTGGTGGTTGAAGTTTCCGAGTCCATGGAAATGCAAAGCCCGAGCATGAGAGAACCAGACGAAATGCTCCCGCAGTCTTTTTCTCTTTTTTTTTTTTTGGGAGTTTCGTGGACGGGCTTTTGTGATGAGTAGATGGGCTGACAAAGAGATCGCAGTAGATCCATATTCTAGTTATTGGGCTGCCCATTCGAGCTAGTTGATAGCATAACAGGTTAACGTACAATAATTCCGAATTCTAAATCTTAAAAAAATCAGCGAACGAATTACAATTCGGTTTTGAGTTTAAAATTTACCGACAACTGTTGGCAGAAAGTTTGCAATATTCTTTTTGGGACATTACTAAAAACACTATGTGACAAGAATATATTGGACAAATAATATACTATTTTAAACATATGACGATATAAGGCTACTCTTCTAAGATCCTCGTGGTGTATTAGATCATCAAAATGATTAATGTTTGACAATTTAGTGCGACAAATCATGGCAGTATCAAAATAAAAATATTTTTTTGAACAAACGATATTATCCACATTAAAAGAGGGTGAGGTGGGCTTAGCCTTGCAATAGGCTGGCCATAATGTGGTTCAAATTCGTTTTTGACGAAAATCGAACCTAAGACCTCACACTTCTAAGTAAAGAGGAATACCACTAGTACTAAGTGGCAAATGTAAGCATATTATTCTGGGGACAATACTTGTGTTCCCTATACAGGGGAATGCACATATTTTACCATTATGGAATAATGTGCTTTCATCATATAAACTTCATAATTGAAATCGTTCAATTTATAAACTTTATTTAAAGATCATCCTTATGAAAATTTTTCGAATCAGAAATCATTTGGTCATCTACGATGGTTCATTATGAATATATTAGCTGTTACTCACATTGTCGATTTTTTCTATAAATTTGGATGACTAAACCATTTCTGATTCAAATAATCTTTTTAAAGGATAATCTTCAAATAAAGATTAATAAATTGAAAGATTCTCATTACGAAATTTATATAATAAAGATACCTTATTCGGAAATGGTGGAACGTATGCATTCCCATGCAAAAAAAATGCAAGTATTATCCTTATTTAAAAAATTATATGATAAAGATTCTAACATTGAAAAAAAAGTCTTTCAAATTTTTAACTAATTGTATTATCACATTAATTTGTGGCCATGTTCCATTAGAATTTTACACACATCAAAATAATCGAAGCGCTACGACTCCCGCCACTCCTTAGCTAGCCGATTGAGCGATCCATAAGATGACCCAACAACTTCCAAAGCTTTCACGGCAGTGTCTTGAAGCGCCATCACCCTCTGCCTCAACCCTTCTCATCCTCATCCAAAATCGTCCTCACCACCCTCTCCATCTCGCAACGCCCCACCACTCTCTTCCCATCATCCTCCTCAGCCTCCGGCCACACTGCAACTCCTGCATCCACCAAAAATCTCGCATTCATACTCTGTTCGGCGTACAGCGGCTACGCAATCATCACCACCCCATGCAATACGCTCTCCAATACCGAATTCCACCCGCAGTGCGTCACAAACCCAGCCACAGACTGATGACTCAGAACCGCCACTTGCGAGGCCCACGAGGATGTCACCAACCCTCTCTCTCGAGTCCTATCCAAAAACCCTTCCGGCAAATATGAAGCCGGATTGTCCGCGTCGAAACTGGCCTTCAAAAAGTTCCTCGACGCGCTCGCGTCACTCGGAGGCCGCGCCACCCAAACGAACTGTTTTTGGCTCAGCTCCAATCAGGGCCGGTCCAAAGATTTTTGAGGCCCGGGGCGATACTTAAAAATGTGCCCTAACTTTATATAAGAAAATTATTTATTTTCTCACGTAAGATATCAATAAAATTATACTTAGAAAAACAGTTCAAACTCAATAATTTAGAAAT
Source organism: Cotoneaster glaucophyllus (assembly GCA_036320875.1). Classification (NCBI taxonomy): domain Eukaryota; kingdom Viridiplantae; phylum Streptophyta; class Magnoliopsida; order Rosales; family Rosaceae; genus Cotoneaster; species Cotoneaster glaucophyllus. Next base: position 1,569,383 of record CM070073.1, on the reverse strand, counting down.
ACAGAAAGACTAATTTATTTGTATCCAGAGAAGGAAACCAAAAAACTCCGAGCTTCCATGTAGATAGATGATGAGTTTTGTTTTCCATATGAATTTTTAAAGTGTTTTTGTATAAATCGTGAGGTGTTTTTTGTTATTTACTAACCTTGTCAATATGAGACTAAAAAAATAATGATGTTTGAGTCTTTAATTAATATGTATAAGTAATGAATGAGTACTAAATTAAACATTTTGATGACACGTCATATGATTTGCAAATTTGCTCTAAAAATTTGGTCTACATATTACTTTTTGTAGAAGATTAAACTTGAATTCAAATGAATATTTAAAAATAGCGACCCACATAACTACTAGCTAGTAACTAAAAATAAATTAACAACCAAATAAATATTTGTAAAAATTGAAAAGAATAAACACTCTTATAGCATTTCGAACTTAGGAAATCTTGTTAATTTTAAACAAGAAAAACCATTGCTTTTATTTAAACTTTTTGATCATTTAACCAAATTTTATAAATTTATACTCTTATGAAAAGAAAAAAATTGGAAAAATTAATTTATACTCTTATGAAAAAATTTGTAAAAATTGGAAAGTAAATAAGCACATGTAGTGTTTTGAACCCAAGACCTCTTCATTATTTTCAAAATGAAGAAACCACCACTTCTAACTCAATTTCTTTGTAATCTAACCAAATTTTATAAATTTATACTCTTATGAAAACATATATAAATATACTACCGTAATAATTTTGGTGCCCCGAATTTTTTTTGGACCCTGGACGATCGCCCTGCCAGCACTGGGCTTGGGCCGGGCCTGGCTCCAATCCCAACGCCAACTCACTCATGAGTTTCCTGAAAAAGTTCCTCGGCTACCAAACGACACGTAAACAACCGAAGCAGCCGGCTGCTCATCCAGCCATGTCAGCAACTTCGAAGATTCCAATGCTGATGTTACCGGTTTGTCCTTTTTGGTCAATGGTCCAATGGGACAAACCGGCGGCGCTGGCAGACCAAGAAAGAAAGGGTTTTCTCTAATGGTATGAAGCGTCACTGGCTCGAGTTCATCCCACGTATTTACCAAAATGCCATTCAGGATTGGCAATCTGTTGGACATAAGTAATAATTCAGGGAACAAAACTCCGGGGATAAGATCGTCAAGCAACAGGGGCTTGCAGCCGGGGACAAGAACCTCCTCGCCTATTTTTGAATAATCGCCATTGACCTCGGCGTTGATCGTGGGGAAGTACATGGTCAACGCAAGAAACGAAGCGGAAGACGTCAGGAAAATGTATGTGGGGATGAAGAGGTCGGCATTGATATCGTGTGCTATGGTACAAAAGGATCGAAGACGAGAGATTTGATCGGAGGTTGTAAGTTTTTCAGGACAGATGGCAGAGACTTTAGGGTTTCTTGGATGATGAGAACGATGCGAACTGCGACATCGTTGGGTTGTTGGGACACGTCGACGCGGAGGAGGCTGACGACATGGAGGTCAGAAGGGAGGGAGGGGTTGCTGAGGAGCTGGAGCTGGGCGGGTGGTGCGTCGGTGGTGATGGAAATGAAGGTGACATGGAAGCCGTGGTCAAGGACAAGTCGTTTAGCTAGCTCAAGGAGTGGGGTGACGTGGCCAATCCCTGGGCTTGCTAGGACTGCCACATGCGACTTGTTCTGGTTGGACTCCATGTTTGGCTGGTCGATATCTCCAGCTTCGGAATACAGAAAACAGAAAACAGAAAACATCCAACAATAGTTGATTGAGTAAGCCTTTCAGAAAACAGAAGTTGATTTAAAGAAAGAAGGCCAGTAATCAACTGATTAAACTTTAATTAATAATGGGCCAGAGTGTATAATAACTGCAGTATATGTTATGGAGATTCGCTGTAGACTCGCTTCGGATGCATGTCTTGCTAGCATTTCCCTATTTTATTTAGTTGCTAGAGATACGACAATAAACCAACTAACAAGATTCTATGTATTTCGTTTGTATTTTGTACAGCAAGACTATTGATTAATCTCGCAATGTGATCACAACTACAAGTTGAAAAAAGAAGGGAAAAAAAACGCAAATTGTTTTCCGTACGGTTGAAGAATTGAAGAATCCCACATTCAAATGTTATCAAAGTAGTCACTTAATTCTACGGTTTAGTGATATTTCTCTTCCATTGTAAGTAAGAGATCTTAGCTTTCATTCTCTCGAAAGACTAATTTGAACTACATTATTACTAGCTCATTAGGAGACTAAGCTCACCCCCTCCCCCTCAGTTGATAATATCGTTTGTTAAAAAAAAAAAAAATTGTTATGAAAGTATAATAAAATAGCCAACAATGATGAATTGAGTTGGTACAAATCACTTTCTTCGCTAAGCCAATATCTAGGTTCGAGTATCAAGTAATCTCTCTTAAAAACCAAAAAATCCGTTCTATATACTCAAAGAGGTTTATGGGAGATCCTCCCCTTCTCCTAATAAAGACTCCATATATTGTAATTTTATAGGAAATAGTGGGTTGCTTTTTAATTTTGGAATTCACCTTAATTAAAATTTTATTTGATTCAATATATGATGTACTGTCACGTTTATAAAAGTAACGTTATACTTACAACATACTACTTAATAAAATAGAAGTATGGCCCACAAACATATGTGTGTCTCATTTCTTTTAGAAAGTTGATGCAAATATAATATGAAAAATATAATAAAAACAGCCTCGTTTGCGTTTTTAATACGTTATCGTAAGATTATGTTAACAAAGACTCCATTTATCGTAAGATTATGTTAACTGGCCAATGTGCTATTCAATAGGCAATGCCACTTTTCTTTCTTTTGGTCAAATCACCTTACCAAAAAGTGGTAAACCACCTTTTGTTGGCGGCTGGACACCTTTCATCACATCTAACTTTGTACTTTTCTTAGTTGAGGCGCACGAGACCTAAAAATGAAAATCCATATCAAATAGGAAATACCGTGATAAGCCAACCTTGGCCAAAAATTCTTTGTAGTCTCGGCAAAACCAAAATTTTAGCCGCCAAGCATATCTGCCAATGTTACCCCCTTGTTTTCTTAAACCGAATAGTCAAGGAGAATATCAATTTTCACGTGAACACTCCAAAAATTAGGATTGAGTAGCTGCAGCGACGCAGCAAATAATCTCGGCGAGTTGGGCTGATCATACCAGTGGCGCCCCCATATTTTTATGCATCAGCCTAAAAGACTGAATGGTTAAGAAAATAATTTATTCATCCTTTTTTTTTTTTTTAGCAAAAGAAAATGAAAACAGCTGAATCATAATCAGGAGAAGGCCAACTATGCTTTATTCCAAGCCGATATCTTTTTATATCAAAAATTTCAAATTGATTTCGCTCTAAGCCGAATAAAGAATTTTCTCCTAATATTTCTGACTTGGCGAAATATTTTTCATTTTCGACCATCGAATGTGTGGAACAATTATTATGCCCCCCATGCATAATAATTTCACCAATTTCGGCTTTTAACTCAAACAACTTAGCCAAACGGGATTTCTCCATATCGGCTTTATCACCAATAATCATATCGATTGGCGTGGTTTTTTCGGCTAGGCCTATGTTTCGGCCTTGTTCGTCATTGGAGCATTCCTTTGACGAATCACTTTCTAAGTCGACTTTTGGCTCATAAACTTGAACTCTTTCTTCTAGGCCTACCACACTTTCAGTCTCACCGAGATAACAGGTGGCCTAGGTGTTTCTTCAGCCGTCTTGGCAATTTTCTGAGGCCGAATTTTGATTGTGGTTGGAGCGAAAAATTGCCCCCCGACCTTTGAACTTAACAATTTGTCAAATGGAATTGATTTGTAGTCGGGAACGTAAGGAAATGTTCTTCTTCTAGCCAGGCATTAAATCGAGCCCTGTCTTCGTTTACCCATTGCTCTTGTAGGGTAACAGGAGCTTTTATTCTCAACATGTAGGCGAAAGACTTTTGCATCTCTCTATGGCCGCAAAGAACTTTTTCCGCTTCCAAAGATCTGTTACTCTCCTCATTACCTTTTTCCAATTGCTCTATGAGCTTGTACAATCGGCTAAGAGCCGGATCGGCATCTTGATATATCATATGAACTTCGTAGTTTTAGTACTTGGTCCCACCGGGCGTGCCAAAATGTTGATCCTAAAAAACTACCAAACCTACGTGGCGCGCATGCCGAGTAACTAATGAGCTAATTACGTCCTTCAATTGTATGCGGGGCATGCGAACTCGTCAGCCGAGCTCGGTTGGAGAGTAAAATGTGTTGATGTTGCGTTGGGTGCGCTGCTGACTTCTCGATCTTGTGACTGAGGTCGAGGAAGGAACATGTCTTGGCCCTCGGGTTCTAAAGCCTGAAGACAAGGCTGCTAGTCTTGCAGGCCTTGTTTGGTACGCCGTATAACTCACCGGATATGAGTAATTATACGGTGTCAGGTGTTTGGTGCTCCTTTGCATTAAATAGTCACCGGATTAAATAATCCGGCCCCGCATCTTTTATACGGTAAACGCCCGATTATTTATACGCTCCAACAACACGGTATTATTTAGTCGCCTCGCTCTCGCTCTCCCCATCCTCGCGTCGCACTTTCTCTCTGCCTCTCACGCGATCTCTCGCCTGAATCCCAGGTTTGCTTCTCTTACTCCTTCTTCTTCTTCGTCTGAATCTCATGTTTTCTTCTCCTGCTCCTTCATCTTCTTCTTCTTCTTCTTCCCATGGTTCCGCCCCCTTCTTCTGGTCTTCCCTTATCCTTCTATTTTTCTTGCACTTTCTTTCAATTGATTGAATCTAGTTATTGTTTTCTCTCTAATTTTGTAATTGATTATATAATTTTGTCTTTTAATTAGAATTTTAGAATTTTAGGGTTTATTGTTGGGTTCGAATTAAAGTGCCTTTTAATCTGTGAAAGACTTTACCTCTGTGATATGTATAGACTTTGCATCTACCACAGTAAGAAGGAGGACTATCCGCCCTCCTTTTTTTTCCTTTATTTTTTGTTGTTGGGATGGGGACGAGTATATATTGCATTCAAAACAAAATATTACGATTTTTTACTTAATTTCCTCTTGAATTTTTTTTCCGGAGGGAGCTTATGTGCTGTTTTTCTTCATCAGATGCCACCTTTCATTGTTTTAACTTTTTTGAAGTGGTCATTAATGCATTTTTGTGTCTTGCAGGGCTGATTTGTTCTCAGAATCCCAGTGCATCAAACCCACCCTCCAAACCCGAACACAAGATATCCCAGATGCTAGAAAATATTTTTTGACTTTGAAAGAAATTAGGATCAAGTCCGTGCTACTCTGCTCTTCAAATTGTTCGATGTTTAACAAACAAAGATTTGTCAATTTTTTTTTCCTTCCTTTTTCTTATCCGGTTCAGTACCAAACACAGTATAAATAATACGGTTATTAGTCCGGTATTGCACCAAACGCATTACTAATTTAGTCAGTACTATCCGATGACTATTTATCTTACCCGACAGAAATAGTCAGCACTGTCCGAGCTGCCAAACGAGGTCGCAAAGTTCACGGATAGTCTTTGATTTGATAATGTCTGACAACATCCATCATCATCCCAAAAAGACCTAGCCTCCCTAGGCTTCTTAAATGTCATCGTTATCCAAGAATTTTATCTTGGCATTACCCCATGCTTTTAGACCAGATACATGCAACGAACTTGATATCAAACTTCGAAGATAAATTCAAGCTGCTCCAATCCGATGTACTGCTAATAACTCCAAATTAATTCGGATTGTTCCGCTTGCAGTATCCCATTTATTTTGTACAAGAAAATCAAGATGATTTATTTTATTAAAAGATAATTATTATCATAAATTATCTCTTAACAAAACAAAATTATCTTAACTTTTTTATTCAACGGTTTAGTACCATGCTCACTCAACGGCCTCAATTGCACGGCCACATAAAAAAATAAAGAGAGAAGGTCGGATTCGTCGAGGAGAGGGACTGAGAGCTTGGGAGGTTCTGAGTGAGAGACATGGAGTTCTATTTTTTATGAGCGGTTGAGATCTAACCTCAATCTAATCTAACGGCCACATAAAAAAATTATGTATTATATATAATTATATTCGGTTTGGTTTTGTATTATTGAACATACTGTATTGTAGTCTCGATTTCCATACCGAAGTTTCGTGAATTGTTCGGTTTCGATTGCCGAGTTTGGTTTTTTCTGAGTTCGGTTCTGATTTTTTGGATCAGATTCGGTGTTTTTCGGTTTTCTTTCCTGCCCTACAGATAATGCTAGAAATATCATATTTTGATATCAAATTACTTATATATATGCAAAGTGATGTAAGCAGTGCACACACATTGCTATGCAAAATTTGCACTTCAGAACAGTTTAAGACCCAAGTTAATGTAATTAAAATCTGTCTCAATTTATTCAATCGATAATTAATAAATAAATAAAACTAGTCAAAACTAGCTCTTCGATAATAATCGGAGATGGATTATTTATTTATTTATTTTTCTGTCATGTTTGTGTACAGCCGAATGGGTATTTTTCTGTCATGTTTGTGTACTGCCGAATGGGTGGGTTCTTTTCAAACAAATTTAAAATAAAAAAATCCGAAGGCAACAGGCACACAGAGAGACAAAATTGGAAATGTAATCAAACAGGTAACATTTTATTGCTAGTGTTACAAGGGGAAGTCAATATATGCCCATTTCTCAAACACGCATTATTGCTAGGTTTTGTATCTTACATTGGCAGTTATTTTTATCGGTACACATAATTATATAAAATTGATAACAACGAAAACCTCTTACTCATACCACACACATAATATTTTATATTTCTTTCTTTTATCCATAGAGTTCAGAAGATAAGCGAGGTTTGATGAGAACATTGAGTGAAGTTGCCCTAACGTTGGTCATTCCAAAACTCTCTGTCATATCAACTGGGGCACTGGACGGGTTTGAGATTTCAAACGCATGTAGAAAACTAGCCAATGTAAATTGCACCATTTGAAGGCCAAATACCAAACCAGGGCATGATCTTCTACCACTTCCAAAAGGAATAAACTGAAAATGATTACCCTTCAGATCAACATCCTTGTGCGTGGTAAGAAATCTCTCTGGCTTGAACTCGAGTGGCTCGGGCCAATGTTTCGGGTCAATTTGGATCTTATAGAGGTTTGGGAAGAAGCGGGTGCCCTTTCGAATATGGTAGCCAGCAATGGTGCAATCTTCATTGAATATACGCGGCCCTGCTAATGGTCCTACTGGATACAAACGTAACGTCTCCTTTACAATAGCTTGGATGTAGACCAAGTTGCTTAAATCTTCCTCACTCACAACTCTTTGTCTGCCTATTTTGGTGTCTAGTTCATTTAGGGCTTTTTTCATAGCGTGAGGGTTGTTCAGCAACAACGATATTGCCCACGTCAATGTCACCATGGTGGTATCGCCACCTCCTGCAATAACATTCTGCCAAAAAAAATATTTGCTTGATTGATTAGGGGATATCTATGCTTAACATCTATACTTTTTTTTAAGCGACGAAAATGCTAAAAAGATTATCTTTTTAAATCACATCTTGTAAAGAATGTGGCGGTTGACGGTTGGATTCTATTTTTAAAGATTTAAAGAAAGAATCTAATTATCAACAGCCACATCATGTGGTTTACAGGGATAGTCTAAAAAAATAATATCTCTACCATCACCTATTAGTGAGCACTCAAATATGTTGCATGAGTCAGACATAAAATTGGAAATCATATGTTAAAAAAAAAAAAAAAAATCTTGTCTTATGTTTTCATTTTCTTTTTATAGACCATGCAATCAGTTTAATTAAGTATTGAAACTAAAAATAAAATCTTGATGTGTTTAGTCTAACTCCAGCCTTTTTATGGTTAATTATTTGCCTGCAAATAATGAATTATATATACTTACCAAGCTTGTGGCTTGGACGATCGTATCAGCATCAAAACTGCCAAGGGATGCACCATCAAGCACAGAAAGCATCGCATCCATGAAGTCCTGTTCTCCTTTTGCATCACCTTTTGCTCTCCTCTGCTTATGCTCTTCAAGCCACTCTGCAACAATGGCGTGCATTTCCGTTGCACTTTTCTTCATTGCCTTCTCATGTCCACCCCAATCCAACCACCGCAGATAAGGAACCGCATCACCCACCAAAAACATGCCCAGATAATCAAATAACTCCCTCAATGCACTCTGAACCTTACGCGCTTCTTTCTTCTCATCCCCAGAGGCAGCCACGGAATACCGCTTTCCGGCTATCATTGTAAGAATCACGTTCAGCGTCATGTCCCCAAGCCATTGCTTCAGCTCTACAATCACTCCATCTTTCGAACTTTCCTTCTTCCTTGTACTCCAAAGTTCGTGCAATTCTTTCAAGAAAGTAGTCACTTCCGATACGCGAATGTGCTTGAGCAGCTCAACCTTCCGGACTGAGAGCAACTCCAAGGTGATTAGCTTGCGAATTTCTCGCCAATAGGGTCCACCTGGTCCGAACCCAAACATGGCGTAGTCGTAGCTAACGTGGTCTAGAATCGCCATCCTTGGGCGTGAGTATATGCTCAAGTCTTGGGTTGTGAAGCATTCTTTTGCGATCTCACTGCTGCTTATCACCAACGACTGATGGACGCCAAGGCGGATAGTGAAAATGGGTCCGTACTTGTCCGCCATGGCTCCCAAAGTTATGTGAGGAGGTGTGGAGCCTCCGAACAAATGAAGGTGACCAAATATAGGCCATCCACCCTTGGCTTCTGGTGGTGATAATTCGCCCTTGTGATTTGCAGCTCTCCACCTTCGTGATAAGTAATAGAACACGACGATTACTGTGAACAAGCCAGCAGTAAGAGAGTTTACATATGGGAGCGAATCCATTTTTGCAACTCAATCAGCAGAAAGCTAGAGACAAAATGATTTTTACTGAACTGGGCAAAGGCTTAAGTTGATTTATCGCCTTGTCATATCACACGTATATATAGGAGTAATATGGGATCGTTTAGTACGGATGATTCTATTGAAATAGATAACTCTTTATCTCTGAGGTATGTTACGGGGAGAAATGAAAAAATTATGACCAACTAAAATGTAAAAGATAGATTGTTGTTTTGTTTTTTTGTTAAATATTATCTACCTTAAAGAGGCGAGAGAGTGGGATAAGCCTCACAATGGGTTAACAATAATATGGTTCAAATTTGTATTTGGCGATAATCAAACCTAAGAACCACATATAATTAATTGTGTACATCAAACATGCAATAGGAATATTTTAAGCATTTGAAAAATGTAAAAAATCTGTAAAGTAAAGTATAATTGATGAATTTGCTTTTGTGGATCTTAGTTATTGAGAGAAAAAAAACTATGTCGGGTTCTACGTAGAACATCGGGTTGGGCATTAAAAAAATAAAAAAATCAACTAAACCGCCCGAACCGCACCCTCGGATTGGTTTGGTTTGGTTTTGTTTTGTTTTTTTTTTTTTTTTTTAATTTTCGGTGGCTAAACCAAACCGCACCGACCTTAACCGATTCTCAAAATTCTTAAGGTGCAATTAACCAAACCGACCCGCATATATTTAATTTTGTCTTTTAATCTTAATTAATACGTGTAATAATATAAATGGTTAGTCATTTACGAGTTACCATATTTCAACCACATGAAAACAAAACCTGGTTAGTTTAAGATTTTTTTTTTTAGAAGAACAGGGGAACCATTTGGAGAAGGTAGCAACTGCTGCTTTGGTGCTCTCTTTGAGTTGCATCATTTGTGCCATTTTTTTTTAGCAATTATTCATATTAACTGTATTATCTACACTAAGACCATCTCCAACCCATGGGACAAAACTTAAAATATAAGCTTTAAAACCCTCTCAAACGATCTCCAGCCATTGAACTAAAATAAGCCCCGGAGAGAAAATATATCTCTGGACTAAACTCCCCTTAGGATTTAAGCCTAGCTTAAATTATTCTGGACCCACCAAACTGTCATATTTCAAACCTTTGTTTGTATGTTACTTATAATTTAACGGATATGATCAAATCTAATGGTAAAAAATAAAATAAAATAAAATCACGGTCTAAAATTAAATCTAACGTCTAAAATTATTTAAATCAAATTTAACTTAAAACTTTATAAATACCTATAATGATTTTTTTAATTACTTATCAGAGTTTAAATATTTTTAGATTTAAAAATAAATTAAGATAATCTACATATATTTTATTTTCAAAAAATTAACCAAAAAAACGGTTAAAATCATTATTTAATAATTTTCGACTAAAATTTTAAGCTATAAGGGTTGGTGGAGAAAAACAGTTTCTGGGTTTTGGCTTAAAATTTTATGGCTTAAATTTTTAAGTTTTATCTCAAAGAGTTTGAGATGGTCTAAGAAGGAAGATGAGTTTAACTTTACAATAAATTAGTAATACTATGGTTTAAAAATATTGTTATCTATATTCTATTTATCTATCTTTATAAAGTCAAAAGATAAAAATTGTGACACATTCAAAATACTTGAGATTATGTTTTCCATTTTAAAACTCTTTAAAATGACAATTTAATTAAGAGTGACGTGGTTGATTACTTTTTCAAAAATACTTTTCAAAAGATAGAAAAATGAGACATTCAACCCTTGCAACTTGCAAGTAAGATGAGATTGTCTTCTGTGTGATGTGTGCATAATTTAATATCATTGCCCCCATGAAAATGACCTTACAAAAGCACTCTAAATTGGAATTGGTCTAGCGCTTGTGATTTTCATACATTGAATAACGCTTATCGTATAACTGCTAATAGACGGGTCATTAATTGAAAACGAATTTCAAACTTAAATTTTATAAAAATTGTATATCAAAACAGGGTTGGTAGCTCCAATCACGGAGCCCCTTACCATTTCTCCTCAACCAAATAGTGTGGTTGGGAAAAAACATGCAGAGGATCAGAAATCATAAAATAATGAGTCTTGTGGGTCACACTCACACACACCCTTGGGACATGGATCCTCTCTGGATCCATTGATTCTAATACATAAAATCACATTATCCGGATCATTGAAATTTAATCAAATGATTAAAGTTATTATAACTTTTAAAATGGGTCTCTATTTGTGATCGTTGAATTAAATTTCTAATACATAAAATCACATTATCCGGATCATTGAAATTTAATCAAATAGTTAAAGTTATTATAACTTTTAAAATGGGTCTCTATTTTGAATTAAATTTCAATTGCCCAAATGATATGACTTTGTGGATTAAGATCAATAAATCCAGAGAGAATCCATGTCCATTAGCTTGATACACTGCAACTTAATCAATACATTTGTTTCAATTCCCAGGTAGTTGGGTTGTCTGATATTATAATCTGCTATTTTTAATATTATAAACTCATTAGTCAAATGTTGAATTAAGGAGCATCAAGCTGATTCGTGAAAAGTGTGTGATATTTCTTCGACGACTACATGGCTTTATACTTATTATTCAAACTTATCCCATAATATTTTATTGTCTATATACAATTGACTAAAGAACTACCAAATAGTTAAATCGCGCAGTCCCACATTTTTCTCGACGAATTTTGATTATTCTGAAGAACTTGATTATTTATGATGGTTGGTTTGGACCTTTTACTTGTCTGTTCGATGCAACTTACAAGATGGGATTCTCTTCTGTGTGATCTGTGCATGATTTTAATATCATTGCCCCCATGATTTTAATATCAGACTATCATATTTTATTCACAGTACTTTTTGGGTTAGATTTCTGACGCGTATAAATCATGCAATACTGGTAAAAAAGAGGCTGAAGTGCCTCTGTTAGTCTTTTTGGTCCCCAAAAGGTAAACTGTTGTGGTTAAGCCACCAAATGATTTTTTTTGAGTAAATTACATAGTAGCCCCTCAGGTTTAAGGTCTATTACAATCTCATACAACATCTTTAAAACATTTCACTTTCATACCTCACGTACTATTTTATTTCAAAATAATACATCCGTTACATTTTTCATCCATTTATCCGTTAAACGCTGACCTGGCTGCAACAGTTGTGCCACGTGGCTACCAAATGTGTGCCACGTGGCAAAAATGGGTGATGGGAGAAAGGGGTGGCTCGGGTGGGACGAACTGGGGCTTTTTTTTTCTCTCCCCCTCTTCTTCTTCTTCCTCTTTTTGTTGCTACATTTTTCATCCATTGATCCGTTAAGCGCTGACGTGGCTGCAACAGTTGTGCCACGTGGCTACCAAATGTGTGCCACGTGGCAAAAATGGGTGATGGGAGAAAGGGGTGGCTCGGGTGGGACGAACTGGGGCCTTTTTTTTTTCTCTCCCCCTCTTCTTCTTCATCCTCTTTTTGTTGCAGGTTTTTGGGTTATGGGGGGGGGGACGAACTTTTTATTTTTCTTTTTTCTCCCTCTTCTTCTTCTTCTTCTTCTTAATCTGGGGAGAGGGGACTGGACTCTGGGAGGAAGGACGAACTGGGCTTTTTTCTTTTTTTTTTCTCCTTCTACTACTTCTTCTTCTTGCAAGTGGGTCGCTGGGCTTTGTTTTTTTTTTTCTCTCCCTCTTCCTCTTCCTCTTCCTCTTCTTCTTCTTCTTGCAGGTGGGTTGTTGGCAGGGGAGAGGGACTGTGGGTTTCAATTTTTTTTTTTTTTAAGAAAATTCAGGTTTTAAAAAAAAAAAAAATTTATTTGCCACGTGGCAGACATTTGGCAGTCACATGGCATATATGTGGCAGCCATGTCAGCATTTAACGAATCAATGGATGAAAAATGTAACAGAGGTACTATATTGAAATAAAATAGTAGTTAAGGTATGAAAGTGAAATGTTTTGAAGATGTTGTATGCGATTGTAATAGACCTCAAACCTGAGGGGGTACTGTGTAATTTATCTTCTTTTTTTTATCACACATTGATGACATACTAATTCTTGTAGTCCCTTTTGTGGTGATTAAGTCCATGCCTAAGCTTGCTTGTGTTTGAGTTATGTATCAATTATTTTTTTGTCCTTTTCCAATCCAATTTTTCTCTCAAAATCTTCCATCTGGGTTGTTTTGGGTGGTGTGGGTTTGGCAAGAGATGAAGTTGAATTTTAATGATGTGGGTTTTATGGATTACTAGCCTTCATGAGCGCTCACAAGCGTGCATAAGGTATTTTTTTAAATCACTACGTGCTACGCTCGACTTATATGTTTTAAATGTATTTATATGCGTAAATTGACAAAAAAAAGTCAAACATTTGAAGTAAATGAATAATTTTAGATCATGCAAGAAAAAACTTCTCATAAATTAATTAAAGCAGCTGAATTCACATAATAAACTCGGTCTCTATAGAATTTACATTAAGAATAGACAAAATAATATTTAATAAACAATTGATTGAACCACTATTAAAATGATGAAAATGCCTCTGCCTTGTTTGATGCATTATTTTGGGATGTCTTTGACGTTTTTTTGTCTTGGGAGCATTTTTGTACAAATATTTTTGTTGAAGCTTGGTGACACCAAAATCATCATTCACAACATCTGATTGAATCACATTATTGCTAGCCTATTATAAGGTACTAATTAAAAAATAAATAAACTGTACTAATTTATCACCGGCACTACGCGCCTCTTAAGATGTTTTGAACACAATATTCATGATTTTCCTTATTTCCTTCCATTTTTTTATTCTTTTCTCTCTTCCCACTTATATTTATATTATATTTTAGGGTAAATTACAAAAAACTACCTCAACTATTGGGTCATTAATAGTTTCATACCTCATCTTTAAAAAGTTTCAATGTCATACCTTTGCTTACGAATTTGTTTCAATTTCATACCTTCCGTCAACCTTCCGTCAATTCCTCCGTTAAATGCTGACGTGACATGTGATGTGGCACATTTTATATTAAAAATTTAATAAAATATTATTAAAAACTTAAAAAAAATATTAATTAAATATTAAAAAATTTAAATAAATAAAAAAAAAAAAAAAGAAGGACCCGTGCAACCCAGAAGAAGAAGAAGGAGGAAGAGAATAGAGAAGAAGAAGAAGAAAAAAAAAATAATAAAGGTGGTTCGGCCACTGCCCAGAAGAAGGAGGAAGAAGAAGAAGGAGGAGAAGAGAGAAGAAGAAGAAGAAGAAAAAAAAAAAAAAAGGTGGTTCGGCCACTGCCCAGAAGAGGAAGAAGGAGGAGGAGGAAGAAGAAGGAGGAGGAGAAGAGAGAAGAGAGAAGAGGAGGAGAAGAAAAAAAAAAAAGAAAAAAAAAAGTGGTTCGGCCACTGCCCAGAAGAAGAAGAAGAAGAAGAAGAAAAAAAGAAAAAAAAAAGAAGGTTCAGCCCGTGGAGGAGGAAGGAGAAGAAGAAGAAAAAAAGAAAAAAAAAAAAAAAAAAAAGAACGTTCTGCCGAGGAAGAAGAAGAAGGAGGAAGAAGAAGAAAGAAAAAAAAAAAAAAAAAATCGGCCCGAGGAAGAAGAAGAAAAAAAAAAAGGAATTTATTAAATTTTTAATAATATTTTATTAATTTTTAATATAAAACGTGCCACGTCACATGCCACGTCAGCATTTAACGGAGGAATTGACGAAAGGTATGAAATTGAAACAAATTCGTAAGCAAAGGTATGACATTGAAACTTTTTAAAGATGAGGTATGAAACTGTTAATGACCCAATAGTTGAGGTAGTTTTTTGTAATTTACCCTATATTTTATGATGACCAAATTACCTCTGCATTATTTGATATATTATGTTTGGCTGCTTTTGAATTTTTTTTTGTTGAGAGGCAATTTTGTCCTAATATTTTGTCAAAGCCGTGACACCAAGTCGGCACTATTCATTGCCCTATTCTCTTTATATATAATAGATAGTGCGACTTTCGTCCATTTTAGATTTGTCTTTTTGAGCTTGAGTCTTTCTTTCATATCTCATGGTGGCGTTGGTACGAATTATCGTAATGCAATCGATGATTTCGTTGGTAGTTTTGAGTGCAGAGTCATTCTTGTAATCGTCACAAGTTGTTTCTTTTGCAGTTCCTTTTTGAAGTTGACATTGCTTATATGTAAATAGTGTTCCTTTACTAGTTTTGCTGGCAATTTTGTACACAGAGTCTCTTATGAGGCGAGTTATAATGTGATTGAATTTCTAGTTACCGAGATTGAAGTACTTTTGGCTTTGGAGTGCTAGATTTGTTATCATGCTAGTCACACCCAAAGATCCACCGATATGGTGGCTATGAGGTTGGCCATGTTGGCCTTGTTTTTTGTTTTGGAATCCATTTTGTTTGGGAATCATTCGGATTTATTCAAGATACTCTATTTGAAGTTTATACTAATGCTAATAAAACTGTTATTATTTTGACTGAAAAATATCATTTTCTCCGTAGTCTTGATACCACATGAGGCCATTGTTTGTCCCACTCACACACACCATCATTAGCTAGATACTCCAACGTAATCAACACCTTTGTTTCAATTTCCATTGCGGCAGCCTGAAAGGAATCAGGATCCTCTTTGTGAGGATCCTGAGAATCTGTAAATCGTGTTCGTTCATCGTACATCATATGGTTAAAAATCATTTTAAATATTTTTATTTAAAATTAAATAAACATTACCTGACAAAAACTTATCGCACGATGTATGATGAACGAACATGATTCATGAATCTCCAGAATTCTCACCAAAAGAATCCGGAGAGGATCTTGTTGGCCCTAAAAGAACCCCTCAAATAATTAACAAATAAACCTGCAAATTCAACGTTGTCTGACAATATAATAATCTCGTAAAAGTGTGACTTTATGTGAACTTTTTAACCCCTCATTTTTTGCATAATATTCTATAATATTTACGCAATAATTAACGTTAAATTGTGAAATAACATATATTTATATATAATTTCATTTTAAAAGAAAAAATTTCATATAATATTGCGGCATTTCAATAGAGATCCGTTTACGCAATAATTAACATTAAATTGTGAAATAACATATATTTATATATAATTTCATTTTAAAAGAAAAAAATTCATATAATATTGCGGCATTTCAATAGAGATCCGTTTACCCAATAATTAACGTTAAATTGTGAAATAACATATATTTATATAGAATTTCATTTTAAAAGAAAAAGTTTCATATAATATTGCGGCATTTCAATAGAGATCCGTTTTCGTTGGCACGTGATGGATGTGATCCAATGTACTACCTGGACTACACACCCTACGTCAGCAGATTTTAGTGTGACTTACTTTGTCTATGTGTTTGAGTTCACGTGCAGGTTAAAAAAGGGCGGATTCAAAAAGGAGAAATTCAAACTAGCAATGGATATTTAAAAAGAGAAATAAAAATCCTTGAAAAAAGAAATAAAGATAATTTAAAATATAAGGGCAAAATTGAAATAAAGATTAATAATTTAAAAGATAATAAAAATGATGTGGAATGAACTTATGTCAAAGATCACGAAAAATGGACACTTCTTAATATTGACTCTCAAAATTGGACTTGAATTAAACTAAATCCTATAATATTTAGGTTCTTCGGGTGAAGGTTAAAACTGGGGATCACATGCTCAGCCATTAGATATCTTTTAAGCTTTTTATCCAAAATAGTCATTGAGATTTAATCTCCTAATTTTGGTATCTGAGATTTGAAATCAATAGAATTTATCCCTGAGTTTATCCATTATCAATCATTTTGGACATTCCTTAAAAATCTCCATTAAATAGGAATAGAATGACCAAAATACCCTTAATTTTGTCAAATCATTTTGACCCATTGTTTATTAAATTGAAGGTATATTTGTCATTTTGATCCTTATTTAACATAATTTTGCACGGAATGACCAAAATGATTGAACAATCTCAATGACCACTTCTATTGATTTCAAATATTAGGGACCAAAGTGATGTGTTATGCAAATCTCATAGACTATTTTGACTCAAAAGCCTATCTTTTAATGGGATCATGCGGCTGCTAGTTAACTAAAGCTTTAAATTTATTTATTTATTTTCCTTTTGTCTTCTTTTTAAGGACTATATGTTTGTCACGTTATCACTTAACTGTTAACTTAACAGATTTTTTAACGAACCTATAAAATTGAAATAAATGATAAGTAGATATATAAAATTGAAATATTTTAAATATATTGTATGAGGTTGCAATCCCAACTCGTCGGCCGTTTCGCACCACATTACTATGAAGGAGGACGAGTTACCATTACTGCATATCAATAACGAAAAAAAGTAGTGATCAGTATGTCCTTACCGTTTGGTACGTGGGACGAGGCTTTTCGTCCCACGTTTGGTACGTGGGACGAGGCTTTTCGTCCCACGTTTGGTGCGCCTAAAAATCGTGGAATGGGTTGTCCCATGGGACGAAATTTGGCTGATTTTTCATTTCACCTCTCCCCCCTGAAATGACCCGTTCCACATCCGTGGAACACAAATTTATAACATTTTAAGACAAAATTTCCCCTTATCTTTTTCAATATTTACATCATCCGTTCCGTCATGTCCCGTCTCGTTCCATGTCGTCCCGTCCCGTCTGAGTACCAAAAGGTACCTAAGGTCAAAACTTTGAAACACCTTTTTTATTTCGCCTAAAAGTCATTAAAGGTATCGCCTAAAAGTCATTAAAGGTATCAATCGATTCAATAACTGAATAGTTGAAGTTATCGTATTATTAATCTAGAGTTTATCCTTTTAACGATAAATATTCTTGAGCAGTATGGGCTAATGAAGCATGGAGATGATATTAAAATTGGTATCCAATGGAGACTTGAGCATTTATTACTTGCAAGTTGCAGCCCAAATAACGAATATGAGACCGACTTTGTAATCAAAAAGTGGTAACTGGTTGAAATACGTCATGATGATTAAATTTTTGAGAGCACAACATACAAGACCAAGTCAAATGCCATATAAAAATCACGGAAGGGAATAAAGGTTTATTATTCAAAATGTTTCATGAGATTTGCATAATACATTATTTTGGTCCTTGAGATTGAAAATCAATAGAAATAGTCCATGAGATTGCATAACACATCACTTCGTTATGTGTCCTGGAGCTCTTGGCCATAAGTTTGGGCAATTTTCAAAACTTCGTAACTCAATCGTTTCTTAACCAAATTCGACCCATAATATATCAAAATGAAAATAGGAAAGTTTAGAACAAGATTATACCCATTTGGAAGCCCAATGGTTGCCGGAGATGACCAAACAATAGCTTGAAATGTGATTGGTCCGCAGGAAAACTGGAAAACTCGCAAAAAATTGGGTAAATTTTAAACGTTCATAACTTCTTCAATACTCAACGAAATCGAGTGATTCAAAAATGAAAATCATACTTCTCAATAAGACAAAGAGAATGTTACCTTTCTTGAAGGCTAACTCGCTGTGGTTTGGCCGAAAAATGGCTCGAAAGTGACTATCTTGGTCTTCTGGTTAGCCACTTTCAAGCCATTTTCTAACCAAACTATACCGAATTAGTTGTGGACAAAGGTACAATTCTCTTCGTCTCGTCAAGAAGTATGATTTTCGTTTTTAAATCACTCGATTTCGTTGAGTATTGAAGAAGTTATGAATGTTTAAAATTTACCCAGTTTCCTGAGAGTTTTTTAGTTTTCCTGCGGACCAGTCACTTTTCAGGCTATTTTCCGGCCATCTCCGGCAACCATTGGGCTTCCAAATAAGTATAATCTTGTTCTACACTTTTCTATCTTTATTTTCCGGCCATCTCCGTTCGTTGACCGTTTCGCACCACATTACTATGAAGGAGGACGAGTCATCATTATTGCATATCAATAATGAAAAAAGTAGTGATCAGTATGTCCTTGCTAAGGTCAAAACTTTGAAACATCTTTTTTATTTCGCCTTAAAATTATTAAAGGTACTAATTGATTTAATAATTGAGTCGTTGAAGTTATCGTATTATTAATCTAGAATTTATCCTTTTGATAGGTATTCTTTTGGGAGCACTATGGGCTATTGAAGCATGGAGATGATATTAAAATTGGGATCCAAAAGAGACTTTGGCATTTATTGCTTGCAGCCTAAATAACGAATATGAGACCGACTTTGTAAGAAAGCCAAGAACCAAGAAGTAAGTGGTAACTGGATGAAATACGTCATGATGGCATGATTAAATTTTTGAGAGCACAACGTACAAGACCAAGTGAAATGCCATATAAAAAAGGGAGTTTTAACGAAAAGCCCGCGATACTGTTCACTTTAACGAAAAACCATATTTTTACACTAAAAAGTCAAACATGGTACTATTCACTTTAATCTTTATTTTGTCCTTATCGTTAAAACTCAAAGTTTTCAAGCACTTTTCATTAGTTTTCCTTATAAAAAAAAGAAATTTTATTTGAACTCATATAACTTCTTTCTACACCTAATTTAAATTTTAAATATGAAATGTCAATATTATCTTATTGCATAATTATCATCAAGTACAAGAATTAACAATAAAAATAAGATTTATCAATAAACTCACACCCATTAATTAAACCCTAACGAAAAATAGCAACACCCCAATACAAATCATGTTACTAAAAAAATTGATCAGCATTACGGTTTTTATGTTTATGTTTTTGGTTCTTTCTCTTACACAAAAAAATGACCATCCAATGCAAATGAACAAAAAGTTTTCTCACCAGATAGAGTTGTTCTCAACTAGATTTTCTATCTTCCTTCGAATTGCTTCTCATGTATTTAGTTGACTTCTGAGTTTTCTGATTTCAAACAGATACAATTTGCTTAACTTTAGTGGATCAATTTCACCTCCAAGGTGTATATCATTAAATCTTTCAAGGGTATAGACTTCTTGGTCTCCTAAAATGTTGGCCTTCATAATATCTTATAATTTCATAGTTTTAGTCAGAATTGCATTTAATTTTTATGACTTCCGAACCTCTCACATTATAATGGAAGAAGAACAATCTTTGCAACTTTTTTCCTCCATAACTTATGATTCAAGACTAGAATGTTCGAAATGATGCTTCTCTCTTAGCTCCTATTATTTTGTTTCATGGTACTGCATATTACTCCATACCATCAGATGTCAAGTATACGTTTTCAAATAATGTGAATCTACATCGTTGGCACAAAGAAACCTGAAATTTACCGAGAGTAACACTATAAAGAAATCAAAAGAAAATGTTGGAAAATGAGAGAACATACAAGGAGAGAATGCTTTGATTTTGATTTGTTAATTTTCAAATGTGTGCAAATACAATTTACATATTGAATTGGGTTTATGTTGGTAGTTTAGGTAGTAAATTTGGGTTTAAAGAGATATTAGTAGTTTAATTAAAATTAATATGGAGGTAAAGAGGAAGTTGGATGTAGAAAAAAGTTATATAGGTTCAAATAAAATTCCTCTATGAAAAACACATAAGGGAATAAATTACCTGGCCTTGAATGCCCATTTGCATTGCTACAATTGATTCCAATATCATGAGAGGAAGGACTGGAGGAGGAGGATCAAAGAAGTGAGGGACTGAGGAATGACGATTCGATCGAAAGAAAAAACACAAAACCTAATTGAGAAATGATTAAGTGCAGTCGCACTAGGTGAAACCAATTTGGTTTTTACCACTTATCTAATGATGCTTGTATACAACTAATAAATTTTAATTAATTATTTATAATCGTCATTTGCTTCGGTTTGGCCGGTTCTTCCAAGATGAAAACCAAAACCGAAACTGGTATGAACGATTCGGTCATGTTCTTGAACCTGAGTTGACTTTTTTTTTTTTTTTTTTTGTCAACACGGTATTTCACGGTCTATTTTGGCACGTTTCGGTCCGGTTTCACGGTTCCATGGTTTTTATGCCCACCCCTATTTTTTATAGTAGAATCCTTCCATACTTGTATTCTTCACACAGGGTAATGTACATATTTCACCTTTCTCGAATAATGTATTTTCATCATATAAACTTCATAATTGAAATCGTTAAATTTATAAACTTCATTTAAAGCATTGAACTTGTGCTAGATGTATCCGTCCTCCCGAGCTTTCCTCCATTTTCGAGTGCAAAAACAATGCCATGGAGAAATCTCCCATTAGTTCTGAGCTCTTACTCGAACCCTCTTGGATAATCGGTGTTCTGCTACTTCCTCTCTGGAGCCAATCCGCAGTAGTAGGCTTACTGTTCCATTGGTTCTTGCATCCCCTCTTCCTCTATAAGTCTGCTTGGTGTTGGAGATTTCAATAAATAAATATATAAATTATTATATATATATATATATATATATATATATATATATATATATATATATATATATATATATGTAGACTTGGTGCTGCATGTGTGTTTGTATAATAGGAAAGGCTGCTGCAGCGCGCAGCAAGCCTACGGGTGCAAGGTTGGATTTCAACCTTTGTATATTTTGTTGAATGGTTACAACTTTTGGATAAAAAACATGATGCTTACTCAAATTGTATTAGTAAAATTAAAAGATGTAATAAGTCAAATATATTTTCTGAAAATTCTAAATAGAAGACATGTCTTTTGAATCAACACTTTTAAGAAGAGTTGTATATCTTCAACTAAAATGAAAGGACTCAATGAACGGGTGCTTTAATGCTTATAAATACCTATTGTGGCATAATGCTTCACACACAATTTTTCAGAAATTTATTTCTACATTCCTTGCTCTCTTCTTTCTCCATCACATTCATACAATTTCTTTCTAGTTATTTCTAAGGGAATACAATTTGGTTTTGCTAATCGAATATTCCATACTTTGTGTATCCTGGAAGTGACTTGCCAAGAACCCTTTAGCAAACTCATTCGAGTTGGGACAAATAACACTTTAAGGAAACGATTCAAGTCGTACCTCAAAGTTATCATTCGGATTATTCTCTATATTCTATATTTTCTCTAACACTTGGAATAAGCATATGCATCTGGATGAACACATGATAAAAGCATAAGCATATGGGCCTATAGGGAGTAAATGCTAGCAAGACTTGAGTCTGCTAGGACTCTCTTTCTTGAGCTTCTACGTGGCTGGGGAAACCCAAGAAAACCAACAACACAAAAAATAATTTGTAGGGGAGTTGCATATATATATAGATAATTGGTTGAGAGTTGACGGAGCTCTGCGTCGACGGCTGAAAAAAAAGAGTTTTCGTAGAGCTGTGGGCGGACTGAGAGAGAGGTGGTCAACAACTACCTAATATTGGAATGGGTGGTGGAGGGTCGAGAGAGGGAGAGAGATTTGTGCAACCGCAGAGGTGAAACATGAATTGGGTGGGATTGGGCGATGAATTTGACGGTGCAGTGTTGCCAGAGAAGATGAACTTGCAGGTGTGGGGCAGTGTGGTGCAAATTACTATGTGGTGTGGTGTCATCGGAGAAGAAACAGAGAGGGTAGGAGTCGTCGAGGAGAGGGATTGAGAGTTTGGGAGGTTCTGAGAGAGACTGAGAGGGAGTTTTAATTTTTTTTTATAAACGGTTGAGATCTAACTTCAAGCAAATCTAACGGCCACATATATTTCAAATACATATATAATATATATATATATTATATAATTATATTCGGTTTAGTTTTGTATTATCGAATGTACCGCGCTTTAGTCCTGATTTTTATATCGAATTTTTTATAATTGTTCGGTTTCGATTATCGAATAATTCGGGATTTTCAGGTTTGATTTTTCTCAAGTTGGGCTCAAATTTTTCAGATCAAATTCGGTTTTTTTGGATTTCTTTCCTGCCCTACCAATAATGTTAGAAATATCTTGATATCACATTACTGATATGCAAAGTGATGTAAGCAGTAAACATATCATTGCTATGCAAATTTTGCATTTCAGAACAGTTTAGACCCAAGTTAATGTAATGAAAATCTCAGTTTTTCAATCAATAATAAGAAAACCCTAATCAAAAATTAACTTTTCGATAATATTCGCAGATGGACTATTTTATTTTATCCTGTTTGTGTACTGGCGAATGGGTGGGTTCTTTACAAACAAATTGAAAAACAAAATATCCGGAGGCAACAGACCCAAAAGAGAGCCCAATTGAAAATGTAAATAGAGGCTTTTTTGGGTACCTTTTTATTGCTAAATATGCCCATTCTCAAACACTCATTATTGCTAGGTTTTGTATCTTACATTGGCAGTTGACTTATTGATTTTACGATTACAGAGATAGAAACATAATTATACATAACTAATAACAACGAAAATCTTATTCATATCGCACACATAATATTCTATATTTCCTTCTTTTATCCATAGAGTTCAGAAGATAAGCTAGGTTTGATAAGAACATTGAGTGGAGCTGCTATAACGTTGGTCAATCCAAAACTCTCTGTCATATCAATTGGTGCACTCGACGGGTTTGAGATTTCAAACGCATGTAGAAAACTAGCCAACGTAAATTGCACCAATTGAAGACCAAATACCAAACCAGGGCATGATCTTCTACCACTTGAAAAAGGAATAAACTGAAAATGCTGACCCTTCAAATCAACATCTTTGTGTGTGGTAAGAAATCTCTCTGGCTTGAACTCGAATGGCTCAGGCCAATTTTTCGGATCAGTTTGGATCTTCCAGAAGTTCGGGATCAACCGGGTGCCCTTTCGGATATGGTAGTCAGCAATGGTGCAATCTTCAGTGAATATACGTGGCCCTGATAATGGTCCTACTGGGTACAAACGTAACGTCTCCTTTACAATAGCTTGGATGTAGACCAAGTTGCTTATATCTTCCTCACTCACAACTCTTTGTCTGCCTATTTTGGTATCCAGTTCGTTTAGAGCTTTTTTCAGAACGTGAGGGTTGTTCAGCAATAATGATATTGCCCACGTCAATGTCACCATGGTTGTATCGCCACCTCCTGCAATAACATTCTGCCCAAGGAATATTTGCTTGATTAACATTTATACATTCTTTAGGCGACAAAAATGTGAAAGAGATTATGTTTTAAAATCATATCTTGTAAATCAAAGAATGTGACGGTTGATGATTGAATTTCATTTTTAAAGATTTAAAGAAAGAATCTAACTATCAACCGCTACATCATGTGGTATACAGATACAGTCTAAGAAGATAATCTCTCTACCATCACGTGAGCAAACAAATATGTTGCATGAGTCATATATAAAATTGAAAATCATATGTATTCCAAAAAAAAAATTATTGTCTAATGTTTTCATTTTCTTTTTATAGACCATGCAATTAGCTTATAAGTATTGAAAAGTAAAAATAAAATCTTGATGTGTTTTAGTGTCTCCAGCCTTTTATGGTTAATTATTTGCCTGCAAAATTAATGAATTATATATACGTACCAAGCTTGTGGCTTTTGTGATCGTATCAGCATCAAAACTGCCAAGGTCTGCACCATCAAGCACAGAAAGCAACGCATCTATGAAGTCCTGTTCTCCTTTTGCATCACCTTTCGCTCTCCTCTGCTTATGCTCTTCAACCCACTCTGCAACAATGGCGTGCATTTCCGTTGAACTTTTCTTCATTGCCTTCTCATGTCCACCCCAATCCAACCACCGCAGATAAGGAACCGCATCACCCACCAAAAACATGCCCAGATAATCAAAAAACTCCCTCAATGCAGTCTGAACCCTACGCGCTTCTTTCTTCTCATCCCCAGCGGCAGCCACCGAATACCGCTTTCCGGCCACCATTGTAAGAATCACGTTCAGCGTCATGTCCCCAAGCCATTGCTTTAGCTCTACAACCACTCCATCTTTCGAGCTCTCCTTTTTGTTTGTACTCCAAAGTTCGTGCAACTCTTTCAAGAAAGTAGCCACTTCCGACACTCGAATGTGCTTGAGCAGCTCAACCTTCCGGACTGAGAGCAACTCCATGATAACGATCTTGCGAATTTCTCGCCAATAGGGTCCAGGTGGTCCCAACCCAAACATGGCATAGTTGTAGCTAACGTGATCTACAACCACCATCTTTGGGCGAGAGAGTACACTCAAGTCTTTGGTTGTGTAGCATTCTTTTGCGATCTCACTGCTGCTTATCACCAACGACGGATGGACGCCAAGGCGGATAGTGAAAATGGGTCCGTACTTGTCCGCCATGGCTCCCAAAGTTATGTGAGGAGGTGTGGAGCCTCCGAACAAATGAAGGTGACCAAATATAGGCCATCCACCCTTGGCTTCTGGTGGTGATAATTTGCCCTTGTGATTGGCAGCTCTCCATCTTCGTGATAAGTAATAGAACACGATGATTACTGTGATCAGACCAGCAGTGATAGAGTTTGTATAAGGGAGAGAGTCCATTATTGCAACTCAATCCTTAGAAAGCTAGAGACTGATTTTTACTGAACTGGGTGAACCGGTGAAGGCTTAAGTTGATTTAGAGCCCTGTTATATACACACATATATAGGAGTAAAATGGGCACGTCTTCAACGTATGATTACTCTTTATGAGAGATTATTAAATGTGACCGTCACAAAAGATGGTATACCACGTGTCGTTATATAAATAGTGAGATATGTATGTTAAAAAGTTAATAATATAAAAAATAAAATTTTTCATCACTCGTATAAAAACACGTGATGTACCACTCGTGTTCCAGTCATAATTAAAATTTTTTCACTCTTTATTCCCGAGACATATTAAGGGGAGAGATGAAAAAATTATGACCAACTAAAGGGTAAAATCATCAATTTTCTTTTCTTTTTTCTTTTTCTTTTTCCTTTGACAAATCATTAATTTCTTTTTCTTTTTGCAAAACACTAGAAGGTAAAATCATTTAGTATGCCTAAAATATCGTTATCCATTCCTATCCTCGTTTTATTTTTTTTTATTTTTTATTTTTGACAAATCATTAATTTCTTTTACAACATGCATAAAATTAATTATATATAAATATGCAATAAAGATATTTTGAGCATTCAAAAAATGTAAAATTCGTAAAGTAAAGCATAATTAATGAATTTTCTTATATGGATCATAGTTATTGGGAGTGAAAAGAAAAATACTTGATTACTGATGGTGGCGGCGGAGTTCCAAAAGAGTATTGCTCCGCGATTGCTGAAGTCTATCTTGCAGACGATGGCGGCGGAGTCGACGAGGTAGCAGTGGTCGCGGACTTGTTGTGGAGGACGGAAGATAGGTTGGACGAGGGAATGGGGGTGGGGTTGACGGAGGAGAGATGAATTGGTTGGTGAGATCTGCCATGGAAGAAGCGAGGGGAAGAAGATGCTGCTGTTTGGTTAGAGACATAAGGTGACGCTTGGGTGTTTGGGTATTACGATAGCAATGGTTAGGATAGGTTTCAAATACTAGACGTCTAAATTCAGCAGATAGAAAGCTTGGCTGCTGAAAAAATCATCAGCCGCTCCTGCAGCTAGCGAATTATGGGTGAACACGTGTTCAAATTATGATTAAAAATTAATTACTTAAACACGTGCTCACTCATTATTCGCTAACCGGAGCTGTTGCTAGGCAAGCTCCGTTCTAGAAAGAATGAGACATTGAAAACACCTAAAAATTTCCTTTCCTTTTTAAAACTCTTGAAAAAGACAATTTACTAAAGAACGGCCACATAGTTAAAATGCGCAATCCCACGTTTTTCTCGACGTCTCTCGAATTTTGATTATTCTGAAGAACTTGATTATTTATGACATGGTTGGTTTGGACCCTTTACTGATCTGTTCGATGCAACTTGCAAGTAAGATGGGTTGTCTTCTGTGTGATGTGTGCATAATTTTAATATCATTGCCCCCACGAAAATAACCTTACAAAAAAACCTCTACATTGGAATTGGTCTAATTGTTATACATTAAATAACGGTC
This sequence comes from Cotoneaster glaucophyllus, assembly GCA_036320875.1. Taxonomy (NCBI): domain Eukaryota; kingdom Viridiplantae; phylum Streptophyta; class Magnoliopsida; order Rosales; family Rosaceae; genus Cotoneaster; species Cotoneaster glaucophyllus. The sequence goes on along the minus strand of CM070073.1, from coordinate 1,542,658 downwards.
ATCCTATAACCGATGACCCATTGATTGAAAACGAATTTCAGATTCATATTTTATTCACGGTACGTTTTGGATTAGATTTCTGACGCATGTAAATCATACAATACTGGTCAAGAAATGGCTGAAGTGCCTCTAGCCCTGCTACTTTCGTCTATGTTAGATTTGCCTTTTTGAGCTTGAGTCTTTCTTTCATGTCTCATGGTAGCATTGGTACGATTTATCGTAATGTAATCAATGATTTTGTTTGTGGTTTTGAATGTACAACATCACTAGTTGTTTCTTTTGCAGTTTCTTTTTGAAGTTGGCGTTGCTTGTATGTAGATAATATTCTTTTACTAGTTTTGCTAGCAATTTTGTACGCAGAGTCTCTTATGAGACGGGTTATGATATGATTGAATTTCTAATTGTCAAGATTGAAGTACTTTTCACTTTGGAATGGTAGAAGTGTTATCATGCTAGTCACACCCAAAGTCGGCCAAGTTGACTTTGTTTTTAGTTTTGGAATCCATTTTGTTTTAAGATCTTTCGGATTTAATCTAAGATACTCTACTTGAAGTTCATACTTTATCTTATAATGCTAATAAAACTGTTACTGTGTTACCTGAAAAAGATCATTTTCTCCATAGTGTGGTACCACATGAGGCGTTGTTAATCCCACTCACACAAACCGTCATTAGCTAGAGACTCCAACTTAATCAACACCTTTGTTTCAATTTCCATTGAATCACCCTGAAAGAACCCCTCAAATAATTAACAAATAAACCTGCATATTCTACGTTGTCTGACAATATGATTTGGTATTTTTATTATTATAAACTCATTTGTATAAAACAATAACAAAAAAAGTCATTAGTCAAATGTTGAATTAAGGTGCATCAAGCTGATTGGTGAAATGTGTGATTTTTCTTCCGGGACTTGCTACGCGGCTTTATCTTTATTATTTAAACTTATCCAATAGTATTTTCTTGTTTGTGTATAATATAATATGAGACAAAACAAATCGGAAGATGCAGATTATATGTGTCGGTATAACTTCACATGCTGAACAATCTGTTATAATATTATAAAATAAAATAAAGTTAAGATTTCATGATAAAGTTAGTCAAATGATAAAAGTTCAAAAACAAAATGATAAAGTCTCACTCCAGAAGGTGGCTTAACAATTTGGTTTCCGATCTTCTCAAGCTGCACCTATCAGCTTTTCCATATTTCAAAATGGCGGTTACCTCTCCACCACGTAAGTCATCAAATTCCACGAATCTTACGTCTAAATAGTATTAGTCACGAATCCCCGATTTCGTAACTTTTTTCTTCCTTTGAATCAAATGGGATTCACATATTAAGTCATAATAAACGGATTTGGATCCTCGCCGGATCCCCTCCATGGGGATCCTAGGCATCAATGCACGTGGACCGTTGATAAAAAATCGTGCAGTCCCAATTAAATACTTTTTATATTTTTAAAAATAAAATAACCTCGTTTTGCGTGAAAAATATAAAAAAAAGAAAAAACTGTGGCCGCACGATTTTCGATCAACGGTCCAGATTCGTTGATCCCTAGGATCCCCATGGAGGGGATCCGGCGAGGATCTTCGTCCATAATAAACAACTCAGGTTTCCATCAACAATATAAATTTTTGTCAATCTTCAGGAAAATACAACTGGTGATATGACTAGAAGCCTCGGATTTTCAAATGTAAAATCCACCTGGTTTGGTACTAATGTGTTTTTATAAAAAATGAACATTAAAAAAAGTTTAGCTTAAAAAAGTGTTTGGCAAAAAAAAAAAAAAAAAACTTGTTTTCACAGTTTAAGGTGAAAAAAAACTAAAAACGTGAAGCAGCAAAAATAAGTTTATTCTCACAGCACAGCAGAAGCAATTTTTTTCAAAGCACAACAATACCAAACCAGTTTTAAATCCTTGTCAAAACTCGCTTTTCTTCAAGTATTTATGAATATGGGGATATATTTGCGGTTGTACTTTTTTTTTTTGACAATATTTGCGGTTGTACTTGGTCGTCAAGAGCATGGTGTAAAATATGACCCGTAATTCACTCTATGAATAAAGAGGTGGATGTTGGCAATTGTCAAAACACAATTTCTTCACTTTAATTGCTGCTAGCGACACAACACCAGAAGAATTAATGAATAGATTCCCCACACGGCAATAAATGGTTCAAACATCCCCTAATTTTGATTTATTTTTAAGTCGTCGCGTTTCTTTGAATTTACAATAAAACTTCTATAAAGTTATTAAGTTGAAATTTCTTTTTTCAACCGTTGCGCTCCTTTGAATTTATAATAAAACCTCTATAAAGTCATAAAGTTTGAACCAAACTAATTTCATAACTTGTAGTAAAAAAAATATTATTTATGACTTGTTTCCCCGTTAATGAATGTTTATTTCCTAAGTATGATTCCTTGGGCGCCAAAGGTTCTATTTCTTGTACATTCATACTTTCTTTACATGTACTCTAATGCGGCGAAATGTATTCTTTAGGCTAAATAGGATTTCGTCACTTAAGATTTTGCCGACGAAAAGTTGTCAGGGAAATTTGGTCATGCAAAGGGTGTAGCTATAGATTTTGTCCGACGATTTCTTAATATTCGTCGGGCAAATAGTGCTTGCTCGACGAGAATATTTTGTCGAATAAAGTGCGTTGATCAAGTTGGGCCGACGAACCAAACTCATGACGCCATTATTTCGTTGGGTTTCCATAAATAAAATATTTATATTATTTTGCTCGACGAAAATATTTCAGCAATCAGTAATTCTTTTATTTTTGAAAATGTATTAATCTAAAAAAATCACTACTAAGTAATTTATTTAATTCGATTAAAAAATATTTGTACAAATGTATACAATAAATCCTAAACTAACTACGAATATTGTAGTGGTTTGGTGGATGGCGACTGAAAGTCACTCAGAGGATCGGGGAAGCGAATGACAAAGGTTGTCATTGCCTGGGCTATATAGAAATGTATTGCTGAAACTGGTCCTCTCGCTGGTGTGCAGGGCTTTCTTGCTGGCTCGCTAACTCCATCTCCAGATGCTCAAGTCTAGAAGACGTCTCAATTGAAGGATGAGATCTAGATGAAGAAGATCTCTCGAGGTCCTGAACACAACCTCCTTTTAAGCCGTAAACTTCTTTGCTTTTCCATCGTCTAACCCTGCCAATCAACAATTGTAGAGACACATCAAGTGTCAACTCCTCCATTGGCGTGAAGCTCATGTACTGACGTGGTTTTGCTGCCCTTACAAAAGTTTCCTCGATGTTTATTTGTTCTGAATGGTTTTGTGATTTGGATTGTCTGTATAATGACTTCTTACGTGTAAATTAACTATAAAAAATTATTTTATAATCTCTTTTTCTTTTTAAGTACGCTATGTTTATTTATGTTTCTTGTTTTTTTTTTTTTTTCCGATTTATTCAATTTAAGAAAAAATATTAATGAGTATATGGGTGAGAAGAAAAAGTTTTACAAGGAAAAAGTAACATCAAATTTAATTTAAAAAATTAGCTTGCCCAGCATTATCTAAATAAATATTTAAAAATAAGACTTTAATTAAATTAAATCCTATAATATTTAGCTTCTTCAGGTGAAGGTAAAAAATGAGAATTCACATGCTCAGCCATTAGATATATTTTAGGCTTTTTATCTAAAATGGTTCCTGAGATTTAATAACTCCTTACTTTGGTCCTTGAGATTTGAAAACAATATAATTGGTCATTGAGTTTATCCATCATCAATCATTTTGATCATTCCTTTAAAAATCTTCATTAAATAAGAATAGAATGACCAGAATACCCTTAACTTTGTCAAATCATTTTGGCCCATTGTTTATTAAATTGAAGGTATATTTGTCATTTTGATCCTTATTTAACATAATTTTGCACATAATGACCAAAATAATTGATAGTGGACCAAAGTGATGTGTTATGCAAATCTTATGAACTATTTTGACTAAAAAGCATATCTTTTAATGGGATCCTGTGGCTGTTAGTTAACTAAAGCTTTATTCTTTTTTTTTCTTCCTTATGTCTTCTTTTCAAGGACTCTATATTTGCCACGTCATCACTTAACTGTTAACTTAACAGATTTTTTAACGAACGTATGAAATTGAAATAAATGATAAGTAAATATATGAGATTGAAATGTTTTAAAGTTGTTATATAAAGTTGCAATCCCACTAAAATTTAAGGATGCAAAATATAATTTATCTTTTTTTTATATAATAATAAAAATTAAAGAAATACAAATAAACTCACAAAAAGTCAATCACCCCATCATCTCGACAGCCACCCCTCACCCGTTCATCGACCGTTTCGCACCACATTACTATGAAGGAGGACGAGTCATCATTATTGCATATCAATAACGAAAAAGTAGTGATCAGTATGTCCTTGCTCAAGGTCAAAATTTGAAACATTTTTTTTTATTTCGTCTCAAAATTATTAAAGGTATTAATTAATTTAATAATTAAGTCGTTGAAGTGATCGTATTATTAATCTAGAATTTATCCTTCTGATAGGTATTCTTTTGGAAGCACTATGGGCTAATGAAACATGGAGATGATATTAAAATTGGTATCCAAAAGAGACTTTGGCATTTATTACTTGCAGCCCGAATAACGAATATGAGACCGACTTTGTAAGAAAGCCAAGAACCAAGAAAGCCAAGAACCAAGAAGTAAGTGGTAAGTGGTAACTGGTTGAAATACGTCATGATGGCATGATTAAATTTTTGAGAGCACAACGTAATAGACCAAGTCAAATGCCATATAAAAAAGATAAATTTTATTTGAACTCATATAACTTTTTTCTACACCTAATTTAAATTTTAAATATGAAATGTTAATATTATCCTATTGCATAATTACCATCAAGTACAAGAATTAACAATAAAAATAAGATTTATCAATAAACTCACACCCATTAATTAAACCCTAACAAAAAATAGCAACACCCCAATACAAATCATGTTACTAAAAAAATTGATCAGCATTATGGTTTTTATGTTTATGTTCATGGTTCTTTCTCTTACACAAAAAAATGACTATCCAATGCAAATGAACAAAAAGTTTTCTCACCAAATAGAGTTGCTCTCAACTAGATTTTTTTTTCTTCCTTCGAATTGCTTCTCATGTATTTAGTTGACTTTTGAGTTTTCTGATTTCAAACAGATACAATTTGCTTAACTTTAGTGGATCAATTCCACCGCCAAGGTATATATCATTAAATCTTTCTAGTGTATATACTTCTTGGTCTCCTAAAATGTTGGCCCTACATAATATCTTATAATTTCATAGTTTTAGTCAGAATTGCATTTAAGTTTTATGACTTCAAAACCTCTCACAATATAATGAAAGAAGAACAATCTTTGCAACTTTTTTCCTCCATAACTTATGATTCAAGACTAGAATGTTCGAAATGATGCTTCTCTCTTAGCTCCTATTATTTTGTTTCATGGTACTGCAGATTACTCCATACCATCAGATGTCAAGTATACGTTTCCAAATAGTGTGAATCTATATCGTTGGCGCAAAGAAACCTGAAATTTACCGAGACCTCGAGTAACACTATAAGGGGGCGTTTGTTACACCTCCTTAAGTGGGATTAGCTTAGACTGGCTTAAGTAGGATTATAATCCTACGTTTGGCAAGGTCCTGGACTAAAGTAAATGAGACTCGCCTCGACTAGGAGGCCGTCTCCGCTTCGCTAAACCTCGTTAACGAGTCCCGAGCTTGCGCAAGGTATTAAGAGGGACTAAAATAAAGACGAGGCCGACAGCCAGACCCAAGCTTCCCCTTGCTAAACCCCGACTTCCATTCCCTGGGCTTTGCCTTCTTTCTTCTGCGGCACTGTCACCGTGGCCATGCAGTCGACGACGCTTGCTCTTCCGTGGCCCGAGCCAGGGAGACAAATGCAGCTCACAGCCGCACGGACACACCCACCGCCTAATCTCAAACTCCAACCACCAAAATTGAAAAATAATAATTAATAAACTGCTGCCCATATCGCGCAGATAAACGAAGTTCTAATAGCTTGGCATAAAGTTCTCACTTCGAAACTGGCTAATTGAATAGAGAAATATAACATCTTTCGCTGCTAGCTTGCAATTGAATTCGTGAAATGATTGACAGCGCAATAACAGAGTTACGAAACATTGTTGTAGACTTGCAATGGCAATCCTTTGCTCCAGTCATCTCTGCAAACAATTTTGATGGAGAAAACAAGTTTGGGGACGAAGAGAGATACAGAGGGAGATAAGGAGAGATTGGGATGGAGCAAATGAGGGAGAAACGAGAAGTTTCCAGAGAGAGTAGAGTTTTTAAGAAGAAAAAAAGGTTAAATCAATAATAAAAAAAAATTATAATATGTATTAAATAATATAATAGTATAGTTTGTTAACTATCCTACTTTTTAGTCCGACACTGCACCAAACGCTTCACTAATCTAGTCCGGCTTAGTCTAGTCTAAGCCAGTCCAGCTTAGTCCCTGAAACTAGTCCAGTCCGAGACAGTCCGGTGCAACAAACGCACCCTAAAGGAATCAAAAGCAACTGTTGGAAAATGAGAGAACGTACAAGGAGAGAATGCTTTGATTTTGATTTGTTAATTTTCAAATGTGTGCAAATACAATTTACATATTGAATTGGGTTTATGTTGGTAGTTTAGGTAGTAAATTTGGGTTTAAAGATATATTAATAATTTAATTAAAATTAATATGGAGGTAAAGAGGAAGTTGGATGTAGAAAAAAGTTACATAGGTTCAAATAAAATTTCTCTATAAAAAATTGTTGACCCTAAAAACTACCAAACCTACGTGGCGCGCAGGCCGAGTAACTAATGAGCTAACTACGTCTTTCGGTTGTGTGCGGGGCGTGCCAACTCGACGGCCGAGCTCGGGAGGTGAGTAAAATGTGTTGATGTGGCGTTGAGTGCACTGCTGACTTCTGAATCTTGCGACTGCGGCCGAGGAAGGAACACGCCTCGGCCTTTGGGTTCTAGAGCCTGAAGACAAGGCTGCTAGTTCTGCGAAGTTCAATATCAAATTTGGCTTTCTATGTGCCGAATGTAGTAAGCTGTAACACCTCACTTCGCCGAGAAGGCTAATGAGATGACCTCTGCCAATAAGGATTCGAAAATCCTTCTCGACCGAGACTTGGATAGATAACCAGCCAGCCTCGACGCAGTGTTGTTTATCCAAACTTAAGGTGCTCCGCAGTCGGCTGATTCTACGGCAACAGTGTTGTTTATCCAAACTGAAGATGTCACCGGTTGCCTTCACAGTGCTGTTTATCCAAACTGAAGATGTGTTGACGGAAATAAAAAATAAAAATCTCAAGGTTGTTGAGAGATTTTGCGTAGAGCGAATGTTTGCGCAGGGTAGTTTGTGTGTTGAATTGGAGATCCTTTTAGTTGTCTACCGCTTGGTATTTATAGAGACCCGTATGCTCAAGTCGTGAAAAGCAATCCCGATTGCACCGTGACTCTGAGTCTTTATCTGTTGTTAACTCCACACCTTATCACATCAATCAAAACCTGTTGTCATCTTGAAAACCTGACCCTCCATCAAATTCGGCTTTTAAAGCTTTATCCTGATGCAATCTTGTTTTTGACTAGATTATTGGCAACATTCAATGCACATTGTTGTTTTGACCATACAAGAAAACAAAAGAATATTATTTTATTCTTTACCTCCTCTTATCTTTCGCATGCCCCAAGAGAGACCATGTCCATTCCAAATTATACCTCCTTTCAGATGGCACCATGATTATCACTTTTCAATGATAATCATCACTAACTCTTTACTTGATCAAGTTCTAACTTCACCCATTGTCATCCATGCAGAACATGCTAATCCTTTTAAGTGTCTTTGTGCTGATCACTCCACTCATACACGAAGTATGGAAAGTCCCTCACCCACACGCATATGCACCATGCATGGAAGAAAATTCAACGGCCTTGATCGCTTGGCCGATTATGTAATTTCGGGCTCAAACAAAAACACATAAGGGAATAAATTACCTGGCCTTGAATGCCCATTTGCATTGCTACAATTGATTCCAATATCATGAGAGGAAGGACTGGAGGAGGAGGATCAAAGAAGTGAGGCACTGAGGAATGACGATTCGATCGAAAGAAAAAACACAAAACCTAATTGAGAAATGATTTTAAGTGTAGTCGCACTAGGTGAAACCAATTTGGTTGTGACCACTTATCTAATGATGCTTGTATACAACTAATAAATTTTAATTAATTATTTATAATCGCCATTTGCTTCGGTTTGGCCGGTTCTTCCAAGATGAAAACCAAAGCCGAAACTGGTATGAATGGTTCGGTCATGTTCTTGAACCTAAGTTGACTTTTTTTTTCTTTTTTTTGTCAACACAGTATTTCACGATCTATTTTGACGCGTTTCGGTCAGGTTTCACGGTTCCATGGTTTTTATGCCCACCCCTATTTTTTATAGTAGAATCCTTCCATGCTTGTGTTCTTCACACAGGACAATGAACATATTTCACCTTTCTCGAATAATGTATTTTCATCATATAAACTTCATAATTGAAATCGTTAAATTTATAAACTTCATTTAAAGCATTGAACTTGTGCTAGATGTATCCGTCCTCCCGAGCTTTCCTCCATTTTCAAGTGCAAAAGCCAATGCCATGGAGAAATCTCCCATTAGTTCTGAGCTCTTACTCGAACCCTATTGGATAATCGGTGTTCTGCTACTTCCTCTATGGAGCCAATCCGCAGTAGTTGGCTTACTGTTCCATTGGTTCTTGCATCCCCTCTTCCTCTATAAGTCTGCTTGGAATAAGCATATGCATCTGGATGAACACATGATAAAAGCATAAGCATATGGGCCTATAGGGAGTAAATGCTAGCAAGACTTAAGTCTGCTAGGACTCTCTTTCTTGAGCTTCTACGTGGCTGGGGAAACCCAAGAAAACCAACAACACAAAAAATAATTTGTAGTGGAGTTGCATATATATATATAGATATATAATTGGTTGAGAATTGACGGAGCTCTGCGTCGACGGCTGAAACAAAAGGAGTTTTCGTAGAGCTGTGGGCGGACTGAGAGAGAGAGGTGGTCAAAGACTACCTCATATTGGAATGGGTGGTGGAGGGTCGAGAGGGAGAGAGATTTGTGCAACCGCAGAGGTGAAACATGAATTGGGTGGGATTGGGCGATGAATTTGACGGTGCAGTGTTGCCAGAGAAGATGAACTTGCAGGTGTGGGGCAGTGTGGTGCAAATTACTATGTGGTGTGGTGTCATCGGTGAAGAAACAGAGAGGGTCAGAGTCGCGAGAGAGGGTCGAAGTCGTCGAGGAGAGGGATTGAGAGTTTGGGAGGTTCTCAGAGAGACCGAGAGGGAGTTTTATTTTATTTTTTTATAAACGGTTGAGATCTAACTTCAAGCAAATCTAACGGCCACATATATCAGAGAGACGGGCCATACGGCCCACTTCCAACAACACGGATATTGTCCCCAACTTGGTAATTACCGCCTACACAATCCGTCTGGTGTGGGGTTTTATCACAAAAGGCTTCGGTGTTAGTTAGAGTGAGATTATGATATTTAAACTATTACTTATCTTTTACTACGACCGATGTGGGATTCAACACGCCCCCTCACGTGGGACCCAATTAGTGGGTCACATGTGGAAGATCCACACATCGGCAACCACGTGGAGCCAAGGGGACTCACCCTACACGCGGGGCCAAGGGACCCACCATCATTGAGCGTGGCCAAGGGGACCCACCCATCACGTGGCAGTACAGTACGGGCCCGCTCCCTGGCTCTGATACCAAATAGAATTTACGGCTTAATTTTTCTGTATCCATAACTCTGAATAAATAGTACATACAAACCTTGTTACAAAAGGAAAAAGAATAAAGGACATGATATTCTTCCTAAAACATGACTCTAATAATTACAATATTTACATTCCTTTTTTCCCTAAATATTGACTTATTCCCATACTCTCCCTCAAGTTGGAGCATAGATATTACTCATACCCAACTTGACAAGTGAATCACCAAATCTTCTACTACACACGGCATGGGTAAGGATATCTGAAAGTTGTTCTTCTGAGTTCACAAACGGTATTGACATAATCTTCCTTTCCAGCTTTTCTTTGATAAAATGTCTATCAACCTCCACATGTTTAGTTCTGTCATGTTGTACTGGACTCTCATCTATTTCTCGAGCAGACTTATTATCACAATACAACTTCATTGCCTCTTTTTGTTTAAAACCAAGACTCCAAAGGAACTTTCGTAACCAAAGAATCTCACATACACCATGTGCCATACCTCTATACTCGGCTTCGGCAGAAGACCGTGATACCACATTCTGCTTCTTGCTTCGCCACGTAACCAAATTACCTCCAACAAAAGTAAAATACCCAGATGTAGACCGTCTATCAGTCACATCACCTGCCCAATCAGTATCAGTAAATCCCTCAATCCTCATATGTCTATGACATTTATACAAAATTCCTTTACCTGGGGCAGACTTCAAATATGCCAAGATTCTCATTACTGCAGTCATATGATCCACACTTGGTGACTGCATAAACTGACTAACCACACTTACTGCATAGGCAATATCTGGACGAGTGTGAGAAAGATAAATCAGCATCCCTACTAGTCTTTGATATCTACCTCTATCAATCGGTTCCTGATCTGGATAAATCCCCAAATAATGTTTCTCTACGATAGGAGTGTCCACAGGCTTACATCCCAGCATTCCTGTTTCCTTTAATAAATCCAGAACATATTTACGTTGAGGCAAGAAAATACCTCTAGATGACCGAGCAACTTCCACGCCAAGAAAATATTTCAAATCTCCCAAATTATTCATCTCGAACTCGGCGGCAAGGTTTTGTTCTAGCTTCATCATCTCTTCCGAATCATCACCTGTTATTATCTTGTCATCCACATAAATAATTAAGGTTGTCACTTTACCATTTCCCCGTTTCACAAATAATGTATGATCCGAGTGACTTTGATAATACCCAATCCGCCTCATAACTTGGGTAAATCTACCAAACCACGCACTGATTAATGTATTTCATGAAATAAACTAGGCAACATACGCCTCAAATAACCAAACGAAGCATGTCCTAACCGACGATGCAATAACCAAACTTCCTGTAAATTATTGGTACGGGATGCTCGAATTGCATTAGCTCTGCCAGGAACGACGTCATCCACATAATATAACCCCTCTCTCTTAGTGCCACACCCAATTATCTCCTTGGTCTGAATATCCTGAAGCAAACAAAACAGTGGATACATAAGTACAACACAATCTAATTGCTCAGTAACCTGAGGAATAGATAAAAAATTATGAGACAACGAGGGAACAAGCAGGCAATCATGAAGGGGAAGGGTTGGTGTGAGGTTCACAGTGCCGGCCCCCAAAACTGATGATGTCGTTCCGTTAGCAGTTGCAATACACTTCCGTGAACTGGTTGTCATACTAGTAAATAAATTTTTATCATAAGTCATATGATCGGTTGCACCCGAGTCTAGAATCCAACTTGTATGATGTTCCATATCAGAGGCTAAAAGAACACGCCCCATACTACCTGGAGTGGCAGAAACATCACTTTGGATAACTACTGGATTAAAACTACTGGATTGACGACCGAACCGTGGATAGAGCCATGTGGTCCACCCTCCAACTTCAGCCCCATATCACCTTTGTCACTTGCCATATCATAAGTCACGGCACACACAAGCACACTGCACAACAAACACAATCACACGGCACTATAGTTTTTTTTCCTGCTGCAGATCCTTCACAATTAACCATGCTGCAATAAGCAGCAGAGCACGACTTTCCACGCTGCACAGATGTCACACGGTGCAACAATTCAGAAGCTACAATAAGACAGCAAACAGCACCAAATTTGCTTTGTTTTTTTTGTTTTTGTTTTTGTCAACAGTAGCGGCAAATCACTACTCCGCACAACCAGCAATTGCAAAAAATACAGCAATTAGCAAAAACACACAACACACACGCACAACAGTCGTTTTTCCTGCAGGTATGCAGCGAAAAACCAACACTTGCAATCTTTGTTCTCTTTCTTTCCTCACAACACCAGCAGCAGGGCAAAGCAAGCCTGACACACTGCTCCACACGCAGGAAAAAAAAAAACAACCACCCCTGCTGCACACGCAGCAATACTACACACACACGGCAACCCCAAATCACACACACTGCTGCGCAATACCACACACACGGCAGCACTGATTTCTGCTGAAGATTTGCAGAAAAAAGGTCAACCAAGCACAGCGGAAAAACTAGGGTTACGGCAGTCTTGGCTCTGATGCCAAATTGAATTATCAGAGAGACAGGCCATACAGCCCACTTCCAACAACACCGATATTGTCCCCAACTTGGTAATTACCACCTACACAATCCGTCAGGTGTGGGGTTTTATCACAAAGACCTCGCTGTTAGTTAGAGTGGGATTATGATATTTAAACTATTACTTATCTTTTACTACGACCGATGTGGGATTCAACAGTGCGGGGCAGTGTGGTGCAAATTACTATGTGGTGTGGTGTGGTGTCATCGGTGAAGAAACAGAGAGGGTCAGAGTCACGAGAGAGGGTCGAAGTCGTCGAGGAGAGGGATTGAGAGTTTGGGAGGTTCTGAGAGAGACCGAGAGGGAGTTTTATTTTATTTTTTTATAAACGGTTGAGATCTAACTTCAAGCAAATCTAATGGCCACATATATTTCAAATACATATAATATATATATATATATATATATATATATATATATATATATATATATATACATATTATATAATTATATTCGGTTTAGTTTTGTATTATCGAACATACCACGCTTTAGTCCCGATTTTCATACCTAATTTTTTAGAATTGTTCGGTTTCGATTACCGAATAATTTGGGATTTTCAGGTTTGATTTTTCTCAAGTTGGGCTCAAATTTTTCGGATCAGATTCCCTTTTTTGGATTTCTTTCCTACCCTACAAATAATGTTAAAAATATCTTGATATCACATAACTGACATGCAAAGTGATGTAAGCAGTAAACATATCATTGCTATGCAAATTTTGCACTTCAGAACAGTTTAGACCCAAGTTCAAAAATCTCTCAGTTTTTCAATCAATAATAAGAAAACCCTAATCAAAATTAACTTTTCGATAATAATCGCATATGGACTATTTTATTTTATCCTGTTTGTGTACTGGCGAATGGGTGGGTTCTTTTCAAACAAATTGAAAAACATAAAATCCGGAGGCAACAGATCCAAAAGAGAGCCCAATTGAAAATGTAAATAGAGGCTTTTTTGGGGTACTTTTTTATTGCTAAATATGCCCATTCTCAAACACTCATTATTGATTTTACGATTGGCAGTTGATTTATTGATTTTACGATTACAGAGATAGACATATAATTATAAATAACTAATAACAACAAAAATCTCTTATTCATATCGCACACATAATATTCTATATTTCCTTCTTTTATCCATAGAGTTCAGAAGATAAGTTAGGTTTGATGAGAACATTGAGTGGAGCTGCCTTAACATTGGTCATTCCAAAACTCTCCGTCATATCAATTGGTGCACTCGACGGGTTTGAGACTTCAAATGCATGCAGAAAACTAGCCAATGTAAATTGCACCATTTGAAGACCAAATGCCAAACCAGGGCATGATCTTCTACCACTTGAAAAAGGAATAAACTGAAAATGCTGACCCTTCAGATCAACATCCTTGTGTGTGGTAAGAAATCTCTCTGGCTTGAACTCGAATGGCTCAGGCCAATTTTTCGGGTCAGTTTGGATCTTCCAGAAGTTCGGGATCAACCGGGTGCCCTTTCGGATATGGTAGCCAGCAATGGTGCAATCTTCAGTGAATATACGCGGCCCTGATAATGGTCCTACTGGGTACAAACGTAACGTCTCCTTTACAATAGCTTGGATGTAGACCAAGTTGCTTATATCTTCCTCACTCACAACTGTTTGTTTGCCTATTTTGGTGTCCAGTTCGTTTAGAGCTTTTTTCATAACGTGAGGGTTGTTCAGCAATAACGATATTGCCCACGTCAATGTCACCATGGTGGTGTCGCCACCTCCTGCAATAACATTCTGCCCAAGGAATATTTGCTTGATTAACATTTATACATTCTTTAGGCGACGAACATGTTAAAAAGATTATCTTTTTAAATCATATCTTGTAAATCAAAGAATGTGACGGTTGATTATTGAATTTCATTCTTAAAGATTTAAAAAAAGAATCTAATTATCAATCGCTACATCTTATGGTCTACAGATACAGTCTAAGAAGATAATCTCTCTACCATCACCTATTGGTGAGCAGACAAATATGTCGCGTGAGTCATATATAAAATTGGAAATAATTTGTCTTAAAAAAAAAATTATTGTCTAATGTTTTCATTTTCTTTTTATAGACCATGCAATTAGCTTATAAGTATTGAAAAGTAAAAGTAAAATCTTGATGTGTATAGTGTCTAACTCCAGCCTTTTATGGTTAATTATTTGGGATTTGGATCCCCTCCTAAGCAAATGGTGGGGATCCTTATGACCCACTAACAGGGACCGTTGAATTTCGATCCAACGCTACAATTATTATAACTTTTAGAGGAACCCCCTTATTTATAGCCGTTGGATCGAAATCCAACGGTCCCTATTAATAGGTCATGAGGATCCCCACCATTTGCTTAGGAGGGGATCCAAATCCAATTATTTGCCTGCAAAATTAATGAATTATATATACGTACCAAGCTTGTGGCTTTGGTGATCGTATCAGCATCGAAATTGCCAAGGTCTGCACCATCAAGCACAGAAAGCAACGCATCTATGAAGTCCTGTTCTCCTTTTGCATCACCTTTTGCTCTCCTCTGCTTATGCTCTTCAACCCACTCTGCAATAATGGCGTGCATTTCCGTTGCACTTTTCTTCATTGCCTTCTCATGTCCACCCCAATCCAACCACCGCAGATAAGGAACCGCATCACCCACCAAAAACATGCCCAGATAATCAAATAACTCCCTCAATGCAGTCTGAACCCTACGCGCTTCTTTCTTCTCATCCCCAGCGGCAGCCACCGAATACCGCTTTCCGGCCACCATTCTAAGAATCACGTTCAGCGTCATGTCCCCAATCCATTGCTTTAGCTCTACAACCACTCCATCTTTCGAGCTCTCCTTTTTGTTTGTACTCCAAAGTTCGTGCAATTCTTTCAAGAAAGTAGCCACTTCCGACACTCGAATGTGCTTGAGCAGCTCAACCTTCCGGACTGAGAGCAACTCCAAGGTAACGATCTTGCGAATTTCTCGCCAATAGGGTCCAGGTGGTCCGAACCCAAACATGGCATAGTTGTAGCTAACGTGATCTACAACCACCATCTTTGGGCGAGAGAGTACACTCAAGTCTTTGGTTGTGTAGCATTCTTTTGCAATCTCACTGCTGCTTATCACCAACGACGGATGGACGCCAAGGTGGATAGTGAAAATGGGTCCGTACTTGTCCGCCATGGCTCCCAAAGTTATGTGAGGAGGTGTGGAGCCTCCGAACAAATGAAGGTGACCAAATATAGGCCATCCACCCTTGGCTTCTGGTGGTGATAATTTGCCCTTGTGATTGGCAGCTCTCCATCTTCGTGATAAGTAATAGAACACGATGATTACTGTGAACAGGCCAGCAGTGATAGAGTTTGCATAAGGGAGAGAATCCATTATTGCAACTCAATTATATTTGAAAGCTAGAGACTCTGACTTTTACCGAACTGGGTGAAGGCTTAAGTTTATATAGAGCCCTGTCATACACATACACAGATATACAGAAGTAATATGGGCACGTGTACTATGTATAATAGGATTGAAATAAATAACTCTTTATTCTCGATACATGTTAAAGAGTAAAAGATAGATGGTTTATAAAGAGGCGGATAGAGCCGGTCCTGTGCGAAAGTGAATTGGAGGTTCTAAAAAGTAATAAGAATTTTATTTTTTTGTTCAAAATAATAATTTTAGTTTTCAATTGAGCTACTATAAATTCTAATAGCACAAACAAATTTAACAAATCAACAAGTCAAGTGGAAAGGTGGCGTATTGTTTTTCCTTAACTATTTAGAGGGTCAAAGTTCGAATTTTCATGTTATTGTGTGGAATTTTTATATTATTTTGTGGAAGCTTATGCATTTAATAAAAATATAAAAGGAAAAAAATGATGGAGATGAGTTTTGAACCCATCTCCTAGGCCAATGTAAAGAAGCAATAATTCCATTTGCGCTAAGACCCAAGTTTGTAATATTCTACGCTCACTATTATCTATACGCATATGCATGCAAAATTGAAAAATCGGATTTGGGGGCCCTGTGTGGTAGCACCACTTGCACCCCCTCAGCGCCGGCCCTGGAGTCGGATTCCTTACATCAAGCCCACCTAATCAAGTAATCTGAATTCTTAAAATTTGATACAACGATTATAAATAAAAAATTCCTTTAAAAATTATAATAACTTTAGTGTTAGATTAAATTTCAAAAATCCAAATAAAATGATTGGATGAATTTGGTGAAAGAGATCAGAAGATGATCGCTTTCCCATAAAGAGAACTTATCTATTCCAATTCTCCTTTCTTTTTTTTTTCCTTTTTTTTTTTGCAAATCATTAATTTCCTTCATAATCTGTATAGAATTAATGGTGTACATCAAATATACAATAATGATATTTTAGGCATTCAAAAAATATGAAAGTAAAGCATAATTAATGAATTTTATTATAGTTATTGGGAGTTAGAAAAAGATAATAGTTGGATAATGACTAGTTAGTTAGTATACATTTTACTCATTAACTAGACGTTTAAGTTCCATTGATCCACGTAGTGGTCAGTAATGTTAGTGTGATGACTGTTCAGCATCCAATTTTCGTACGTAAGCAAATTATGTCGGGTTCTATTCTATGTATAAAAAATTGAAAGGAGTTAAAATTATATTTGAAAAAACAAAACAAAAAGTAAGGGACTGTACATTTTTCTCTCTGGCGGCGGCAGCTCATCAATGACATGAATTTTTTTTTCTTTTTTTGTTTGGTCAGCATCAATTATGTGATTGATTACTTTGTCAAACATACTATCCAGAAGATAGAAAGAATGATATTTAAAACACCTAAAAATTTCCTTTCCTTTTTAAAAACTCTTGAAAAAGACAATTTACCAAACAACGACCACATAGTTAAACTTAAAATGCGCAATCCCACGTTTTTCTCGACGTCTCTCGAATGTTGATTACTCTGAAGAAGTTAATTATTTATGGCATGGTTGGTTTGGACCCTTCACTTATCTGTTCGATGCAACCTGCAAATAAGATGGGATTGTCTTCTGTGTGATGTGTGCATAATTTTAATATCATTGCCCCCACGAAAATAACCTTACAAAAAAAACTCTACACTGAAATTAGTCTAGCATTTGTGATTTTTATACCATGAATAACGGTCATTCTATAACCGTTATGGGATAATTCATTGATTGAAAACAAATTTCAAACTCATATTTTATTCGCAAGACGTTTTGGATTAGATTTTTAACACGTATAAATCACACAATACTGATTAAAAAGAGGCTAAAGTGCATCTGTAAGTCTTTTGGTCTCCAAAAAAGGTAAATTGTTGTGGTTAAACCACGAAGTGATTTTTTCTGTTATGGATATTCTCGTAAAAATGTGACTCTGCGCGAACTTTCTAATCTCTTATTTTTGCACAATGTTCTATAATATTCGCATAGAAATTAATGTTAAATTGTGAGGCAACAAAATTATATAGAATCTCATTTTAAAAGAATTTCGTTAACTTTTCTCATATAATATAGAGAAAAATTCTCTTCCCTCCTTAATATTTCTCATATAACATGTTTCTTGATGTGTGACGAATTTTTAAGGTTAGCACGTAGACAAGACAAATCGTGTGATGTAGATTACATGTGGTTGTAGGGCTTCATATACTGGACAATCTTTTTAGATATTATGAAGAAAAAAAGTTAAAGTTCTATTATAAAATTAAGTTAGATAAATGATAGAAGTTTAAAAACAAAATGATAAAAGTCTTCACTCCAGAAAATGGTTTAACAATTTGGTTTCCGACCGATCTTATCAGCTGCACCTATCAGCTTTTCCATATTTCAAAATCGCGGTTACCTCTCCACGTAAGTCATCAAATTACACGAATCTTACGTCTAAATAGTATTAGTCACGAATCCTTGATTTCGTAACCTTTTTCTTCCTTTGAATCCCAAAGTCTAAATAGTGCGAATCCTTGATTTCGTAACTTTTTTCTCCTTTGAATCAAATGGGATTCACATATTATGGTCATAATAAACAACTCAGGTTCCCATCAACAATATACATATAATTTTTTGTCAATCTTTAGGAAAAAACTATTGGTGACATGACCAAAAGCCAAGGCCGGCCATGAGAAATTGGAGGCTTTAGGTAAGCATTCGAGTGGGGGTCCTAAAGTCATTTGACACCCAACTTATTGTACATTTATATGTATAAAAAAAGGTTTCGTTAAATATATGAAAAAGTTCATTTCTACATAAAAAATCATTAGAATTCATATCCAAAGAAGAAAGATATGCAAACATTACTTAAATATTACACGTCTCGTGTTTTTAGACTCAAATGTATTAATTAAGTTTACATAATCTAACTTTTCAACTAATTCTTTTTCAATTGACAAAATAGCTAACACATTCAATCTTTCTTGTGACATAGTTGATCGAAGATAAGATTTGATCAACTTTAATTTTGAGAAACTTCTTTCTGCAAAGGCAACTGTAACCAGTGGCGAAGCCATAAATTCTCGAGGGGAGGGGTGAAATTTAAAAAATTTAGGGTCCCGAAAAAATGTGAACATTCATTCAAAGTCTAAGTCCAGGATTTGCAAGAAAATTATTTGAACTACCAGTAATATTCATAGAAGAATTTGCACTAACCAAAATATTCAAAAGAGGATTTGGACTACTCAAAATAGTCGAAGGAGGGTTTAAACAACAATATTATTTGAATGATGATTTAGCACCGTTTCTTGTTGTATCTTCCTATTACTTAACTGTATAATTAGCAAAGTTTTAAAAGATGCTAAACTCTAGTCCGGCGGTGGACATGACTACACTTAGGCGAGGACCTAGGCAAATTTGAATAAATTTATTATATACTGTATAAATAATTGTTTATTTATTATATAACATATAATATCTAAAAAACATTGATTATAAAACATATAATATATAAAAATATTGACAGATTTTCTTTATTACTTTGTTGAATTTGATGGTAAGAGAAAAAAAAATTACGAGTTCGTAATATTTTACAAATTATTGTTTGAAGCTCATATAAATTTATAATTTATAGTGAATTTTAAGATAAATAACAATGTCAAACAAGTTGCTTAAAAAATATTAGAAGAATGGTCAAATTAATTGAACAATAATTAAAAAAAAAACAAATCCCAATATAAATTATCAAATCAAGTTAGGTGGCACAAATTGATTGACCAATAGTTTATAAAAAAAAAATTGTAATTCTGATTTTCTTTATTACTTTGTTGAATTTGATGGTAATAGAAAAAAAAATTACGAGTTCGTAATATTTTACAAATTATTTTTTGAAGCTCATATAAATTTATAATTTATAGTGAATTTTAAGATAAATAACAATGTCAAACAAGTTGCTTAAAAAATATTAGAAGAATGGTCAAATTAATTGAACAATAATTAAAAAACAAAACAAATCCCAATATAAATTATCAATAGGAAGTTAGGTGGCACAAATTGATTGATCAATAGTTTATAAAAAAACAAATTGTAATTCTGATGGGCATGTGGGGTGGAATGGGGGAGAGAGAAAGTCTCTTTCCTTCATTTCTCTTCTTATTCGGTAGAACCAATTCTCCATTTCCAGAAACTGCAAATGCAGATCTTCGTTCCTCTTTTCTTTGGCCTGGTTTTTTTTTTTTTTTTTTTGGAAAAAAAGAGAGCCTGTGCTGCAATAGAGCAAGGAAACCCAAAAGGCCAGAAAACCAGACGGAATTTCATCACTTCCGACGAGACCAGAGGGGCAGAACCATCGCTCCTGGGCTTGATTTACGGCTAGGGGAGGGGCGGCCGCCACTCCTCGCCCTCACGTAGCTTCGCCACTAACTGTAACTGGTATGGTTAATAAAATACGATATGCAACTCATGCATTCGTGAAACTCTAAAATATATATATATATATATATATATATATATATATATATTATGTATACACACATATTTAAAAAGAAATATTTTTGCCCTCCCCCACCCAAAACGGTGCACGGCAAGTTCCAAATTTTTTTTTTATAATTTCATATTTTGATATTTACTCAAACTACAAAAAATTATATATATAAATATATATAGAAAATTATGATTGGCACTCCAAAAATCTCATTATACATTCCAAACTTTCTATATTTGAAAAAAAAAATACACTCGTGAAGAGTATAGGATGAGATTTTTGAAAAGTCAATAACACTTCCCTATATATAAAAAAAAAAAAAAAAAAAAAATTGGGCCCCCACCTCAGGACTGGCCCTGCCAGATGGCTCTAGTTTTCAAACTTAAAATCCACCCCACTTTAAGTCCTTGTCAAAACTCGCTTTTCTTAAAGTATTTATGAAAATAGGATATCTTCGGTTGTGCTTAGTTGTTAAAAGCATGGTGTAAAATATGACCCGTAATTCACTATATGGATAGCCTTTGAAATTAAGGGAAACTAAAGAAAAGTCTAAATTTTTTTTAGTTTTAATAAAAAAAAACAAATAAAAGTGTAGTGAATAGTTAAAAAAAGGTAAAAATATGTTTTTTCGTTAAAAATAAACAGTACTAGAAGTGTTTCGATAAAATTCCCAATGAACTATCATAATTAATCGTAAATGATCCGTACGGTTCCCCGTCTTTGAAAGGGACAGTAGTTTTGGCAATTGTCAAAACACAATGTCTTCACTTTAGTTGCTGCTAGCGACACAACACCACAAAAACCAATGAATGGATTCCCTACACGGCAATAAATGGTTCAAACAGCCCCCAGTTTTGGATTATTTTTAAAAGAAAACTAATGAAAAGGGTTTGAAAAATTTGAGTTTTATCGATAAGGACAAAATAAAGGGTAAAGTAAATAGTACCATGTTTGACTTTTTAGTGTAAAAATGTAGTTTTTCGTTAAAGTGAACAGTATCGCGGGCTTTTCGTTAAAACTACCAATTTTTAAGTCAGTTGCACTTCTTTGAATTTGCAATAAAACTTCTATAAAGTCATTAAGTTGAAATTTTATTTTTCAGCCGTTGTGCTTTTTTGAATCAGCAATAAAACTTCTATAAAGTCATTAAGTTGAAATTTTTTTTTCAGCCGTTGCGCTTTTTTTTTTTTTTTTTTTTTTTTTTTGAAGGCAGAAGCCAAAAACCCCACAAGAACAAGGCAGAGAAACAAGCAAGATAGCCTACAAGGAGGCTAACGCAGGCAACCAAACAAAGAGAAATAACAGAGGGGTTACAAAGCAGACACTACTACCATGCAGTAGAGTCACCCCGGAGACCACCCAAAACACTAATGAGGACAGGGAAGCCCGTCGTTGTTGAGGACAAAGACCAACGAAGATGGGGGTCGTACCACCCACACGCAATCACACATCTCCGTAATACCATTCAACGCTAGAACATGCGCCGCCTTATTAGCCGATCTTGGAACCCAAGACCAGCGACAGTGCTGAAACGCCTCCCCCAGAAGCTTGGCACGAGTTAAGACAGGAAAGGCCTCCCAACTGCCAGAAGAAATAGACTGAGATAAAGAAGAAATCGTTTCATTAGAATCCGACTCGACTATAACATTGCTAAAACCAAGAGAGATCCTCAATTCACACCCATGAAACACAGCTAGCGCTTCCGCCGCAGCCACATTAGGAGCCCGGATAGAATGACGCGCAGCAGCCACAAAAACCCCATCCGAATTCCTCACTACCACCCCCGCAAAACCAGCTTTAGAACCCTTAGACCAACTGGCATCGACATTGATCTTGACACGACCCGACCCTGATATTCCCCGAATACCAGGATAGGCACGTGCTGGCCGACACCCGAGGGTGACGAAAGCCATTTATGAATTACAAAAGTAAGAATAAGAAATAATTAAAGGTTATGAATTCAAATACAATGGATTAACAATTTAGGAACGTGTTCAGAGCATACAACTAAATCTAATCACTAAAAAGAATTAAGATAAAATTAAAATTAAATGAATAAAGGAGTGGGTCC
The DNA here is from genome assembly GCA_036320875.1 of Cotoneaster glaucophyllus. Lineage (NCBI taxonomy): Eukaryota > Viridiplantae > Streptophyta > Magnoliopsida > Rosales > Rosaceae > Cotoneaster > Cotoneaster glaucophyllus. The sequence continues at coordinate 1,520,308 of CM070073.1, read as the reverse complement.
TACATCGAGAGGATTCAAAGATACCGATGCGGAAGTGTCTCAACGCCGGGATTATATGCCTCATTTCTAATACCTGAATGGGGGCGCAAAACAAGGGTGAGTGGACCAAGTTATATATATACATAGTACGAAAACAGTTATGAACATACTAACCCCCACAGTTTAAAATGTAAACTACTAGCATAGTAAGTGATAGGTTTTTCAAACCCTCTAGCATGCTATAAAATCATTCATATATCTGTCTGCAAATCAATCTCAGAAATCATATCAGGAAGCATAACACAAGTTGTGTTGCTAGTGAGTATCACCGAATAATAATAATAACTTCCGGCCCATTGCCTGCACCTAAATCTCTATGGCCTTCACCATGAGATAACTCTCTCTCTCGGCCCGATGCCAGACTCCGTGGTCCCTCAGCCTTCCGCTAGGGATTATTTCTTCAGGCCTCTGCCAACTACAAGTCCTCGCACCTTGCGGCATGGTGTTCACTAGGTACGCACAAAGCAAGTTTCTAAAATACAACTTCGTAGCATAAGTTCATCGATCCCCCATACTACGAAGAGGTGTCTAAAACATATGAAACACATTCTTAGCATCCTATCGTCATCGATCAGATAGTCTACCAGAATGAGGGTTACATAGAAAATACGATATAATGAAAATAGTTCAAAACGTATATATAATCAATCATATCCAAATCATCATACTTCCTGTAAAGTTTCATCAAATCAATAATCTACACGGCATGCTAGGTACATATGCAATTCTTTAATTAAAACATGCTATTTTTGAAGGTGGTCCACTCACAGTACTTCGCCGTTAAAAGTTGCGCTGACTAGCGAGGATGAAACGCCACAATCTTTGCCCCTAAGCACATAAAGGGTACATTTGGTCAAACTCTGCTCAAACCATTTAATTTGGGAAAACAGACATCGAAAACGGATCCAGGACGTCGAAATACCCTAAGAAGTGTCCCGGATAAATTTCGTAAACCTCAATTGAATATTCCCAAGAATATTCCCTGACGGAATATTCTACATAAAAGGGTTTGGGTTTTGGGTTCCTAAGGTTTTTGGGTTAAAAGGGTTTAGGGTGAAAGGGGTGGTTTGGGCTTAGGCCTAAACCCACACAAACACACACACCCACGGCACACACACAACACACACTTACGCATGCACACACACGTGCACAACACACACACACACACACACACACGGCACTGCACATGCAACACACACACACGTGCATCACACACACACACACACGCACAGCCCAAACACACACACTGCACACGTGTCATACACACAACACACACACGCATGCACTACTCCACACCCACACACACAGAGCACATGCACACGGTACACACGGCCCAAAAGGGCTGGTTGATTTGAAAAGGGTTTAGCAGCAGCGGCCCAAAAGCTTGGGCGCCTGGTGTCTCGCCGAAGAAGAAGGCCGGAACCTTCCAAGCTCCGGTCACCGCCAAACACCACACTAGGCTCCGTTCTAAGTGCCAAAATGAAGAGGAAGATGAGAGGAGGAAGATTATACCTTTAGATTGTCGAGAAACGTTCAAAGAACACCAGAATAATGTTGAATGCTTGTGGGTTCGCCGACAAAATGGGTGTGCTCACCCAAGCTCGAAACCGAGGAAAAATCTAAGAAAGGAATGACGGATTCGACTTAGAAATCACAACCACAAGTCACAATAACAGAGAGATGATGAGGTCCGACTTACCTGCTCGGAAAAATGGAGGAAGAATTCGTCGGAGCTTCTTGCTCTCGTGTTGCCGTGTTCCCGAGGACGAGAGGGAAAAAGGAGATGATCCTGGGTTTCTCACGGGTCCTGGAGAGTGGTATGATCTGTGTGTCGAGAAGAAGAGAGTGAGGTGAGGAAGAGAGGGTTTCGAGATGACGGGAAAGAGAGGGAAGAGAACTGCGAGAGTGAGATAGAGACGGGGGAGAAGAGAGAGAGCTGAGAGTGACAGTGAGAGATATCCGGAAAACATAAAAAGAAAACAAGGTGGGCCCCACTGGCACACCAATTAAGAACTAAAATCAAATTTTTGTACGGTAAATATCGGGACGGGTTGTTTCAGATCTTGACAAAAGAAGAGGGAGGAGGACCCCACTTCTCCACCAGCCTTGACCAAGTTGATGCCGGAGTCCCCGAGGACATCCCAGTATGCCGAGCCAACCAAAAAGACTCCAAAGCATTGGAGATTGCCAAAATAACTTTCCGAGGGTCAATAGGCGTTTGGTTAAACACAAAGTCACACCTCGCCTTCCAGATGAACCAACAAGTAAACACAACATAAGCTTGAAACCAAACCTTGTCGGCCCCAGGTCTGGAGTTCGAAGTAAGGACCTCCAAAAGCCAAGCCCCCCATGAACTAATGCCACTCGGGTCCACAATATAATTTAGAGCTCTCCCGAACCAAACAGGATGAACCCAAGGGCAAAGAAGAAATAGGTGTTCTAGGGATTCCACGGGATCATGGCAGATAGGGCATTGCGAATTAGATACAGCCCGGCGGGAGAATAACGCAGAGCAGGTAGGGATGCACCTGTGCAGGGATAACCAAAGGAAATGTCGCAGCTTTGGTGGCACCACAACCTTCCAGATAAGCCTCCAAAGGGCGCAGGGAATTTGCTGGGCAGCTGCCAAACGATGATCTCTCCCCATCAAAGCACGGCATTGCATCCATCGATACCCCGAGCGGACCGAAAATAAACCATTTTTGCTTAAGTTCCACACCAAACGATCCGGGCGATGAAGAACTCCAATAGGAGTATTCAAAATAGCCTGCTGATCATCTGCCGAGAGGAAAGGAACCAGGAAACTAATATCCCACTGTCGGGAAATAGGGCAAATCAGAGACTCCACCAACAGGTTAGGAGAAACCGGAATCGAGCTAACTGGCGTAGGGTGACCCGCCGGAAGCGCTGGAAGCCACTTATCCACCCAAACCCTCACCTCCCTACCTCCCATAATCTGCCAATGGGCCCCAGAAAATAACAAATCCCTCCCCGAGAGAATGCTATCCCACGCCCAAGATGCATGGCCTCCTTTGGATGCTTTCCAAATAGAACAGTGAGGGAAATATCGGGCCTTCATCACCCGCGCCCAAAATGAGTCAGGCTCAGTAATTAAGCGCCAACTTTGTTTAGCTAGGAGGGCAATATTAAAATCCTGAAAGTTCCTAAAGCCCAGCCCACCCATCTCCTTCAGCAGACCAAGAACCCCACTAGAAACCCAATGTATCTTCCGCTCCCCCTCTCTACTTCCCCACCAGAACTCGGCCACCAAAGCATCCAGCTCCTGACAAACGATAGCGGGAAATTTGAAAATGCTCATAGGGTAGGCCGACATGGCCTGAACCACTGCTTTAATTAATACTTCTCGCCCTGCCCGCGATAAAGTGCGCTGTTTCCATCCTTGCAACTTCTCCATTATCCTCCCTTTAACATATGCCAACCCACGTTTCTTCGACCGACCCCAAATCGCAGGCACCCCCAAATAAGTTCCCGGATCATCCACCACAGGCATGCCGAGAACATTCCCCAGCATCTCCACCATTGTGATAGGAACATTTGCACCAAAATAGACACTAGACTTTTGAAGATTCACTTTCTGCCCCGAAGCCTCACAAAAATAGTTTAGAATCTGTCGCAGCTTCCTACAATTGTCCACATCCGCCTTCAAGAAAAGTAAAGTATCATCCGCAAAGAAGAGATGAGAAATAGTCGGTCCAGAGGCACCGATCTTAATACCATGTAAGCAACTTCTATCAACCTCTTTTTGAATCATCTGGGAAAGAACCTCACCAACAAGAATAAATAAATATGGCGAAAGCGGGTCCCTCTGTCGAAGACCTCGAGACGGGGCAAACTGATTTCCCGTTTGCCCATTAATTATGACATCAAATTTTACGGAAGTGACACACCCCATAATTAGCAAACGCCAAGATCTACAGAATCCCATCTTTTCCATTACCACCTCCAGGAAATCCCATTCAACCCGATCATAGGCCTTCTGCATATCAAGCTTGATGCCCATCTCATATTTAAACTTTGCTTTCCTGCCTTTAAGGAAATGAAAACACTCATGAGCAATACCAATACTGTCCTGGATCTGCTTGCCCGCAACAAAAGCATTCTGAGATGGAGAAATAATATTCGGGAGAAGGACTTTGAGACGGTTGGCCAGGACTTTGGAAAGCACCTTATACGAGTAATTACATAAACATATGGGCCTAAACTGCGTGACCACCTCAGGATTAGGAACCTTAGGGATCAGCACCATATTCGTAGCATTCAAACATCCCGGTGTAATCGGCCATTGAGTCAAAGCTCTGATCAACTGATTCACATCCTTCCAGAGAATATCCTAAAACGTCTGGTAGAAAATCCTTTGAAACCCATCCGGACCCGGCGCTTTAATCCTCCCATTTTTAAGGCAGCATCCTGAATTTCAGCATCCGAAACCGGCTCCATAAGCGCACCATTCATTTCCTCAGATACAACAGGACCTAAACAATCCAGCAGCGTGCCCCAACTTCAAGGACCACTTGACTGAAAAGTCGAAGCAAGGTGGTTGATCATCAATTGCCGTAGCCTATCCGGATTCTCCACCCAGCACCCATCCTCATTTTTTAGCTTCAGCAGTCTATTCCTCCTACCCTTTTGAAGGGTTGTTTGGTGGAAGAACTTCGTGTTGGAATCCCCTTCCCGTAACCATCTAACTCTAGAACGTTGATGCCAAAAACATTCCTCCCGCTCTCTTAAGCCATCAAGCAGTTTCGATTTCTGTTTTATAGCTTCAAAGTTCGGTCCCCAGTCATTTTGAAGCTCATCCAACGGTTTTGTAGTGACCTCAATTTGCTGCAACCTTCCTCTGAATTTTGTATTACTCCACCGCATCAGAGAGGCACGGCAACCCTTCAATTTCCTCCCCCACCTACTAATAATACTCCCATCAGTATGTTGATTCCAGGACCTAGAAATCACCTCACGGCACTCATCATCTTTAGCCCAATACGCCTCAAACCTAAAGAGTTTTCTACCTCTCGGAATATCAACAGCATGCTTGACAATTATAGGGCAGTGGTCGGAAGCCAAAACCGTACCATGAATCACGTGAGACTGGGGCCACCTTTCCTGCCACAACCCATTAATCAAAGCTCTGTCAAGTCTTTCTTCCACCAATTGACCATTTCTCTTTGCTCTCTATGTAAAGGTCGGGCCATTGAAACCCAAGTCTAGCAACAAAGCACTATCCAGAAACTGCTCCAAATACTTGGGCCTGTTATGAAGCACCGCCGCTGCTCCTGACTTTTCATGACTCCAGATATACTCATTAAAATCCCCACCATAGAGCCATGGAATGTCCGACGGGGGGAAATGAGAATACATCCAGCTCCAAAAAGCTTCATTCTCAGCAGTATACGGAGTTCCATAAGTTCCATAAACCCTGGTAAAGCGCACCCATTGATGGTCCCCCTTGACTCTGAAAACCGCATCAATAAACTATTGAGACGATGCGACAATCACAACTTCAACAGACACATCCCACCATAGGCTTAATCCACCAGCCCTCCCATTTGGTGGTACATTGAAGCCGTTGGCCATACCCAGACGCCGCCTCACCCCATCAATCCTATGGTTCTTCATCTTAGTTTCAGACAAGAAAACCATAGTGGGTCTTTTCGATCTTATGAGCCCATGAAGAGCCCGAACTGCCGTGTCAGACCCAAGACCACGGCAGTTCCAAAATAAGTAAGTCATAGTGAACGTGCGGCTGTTGAGGGCCAACCGCCACCGCCCAAAGCTCGTTGCTCCGGTTGTTCTTCCCCTTCCAGCAATCTCATGTTTCCTCTTTCCAAATCAATCACCTCTAACCGTTCTGCTTGCAGGTTATGAGTGTCCCGTATTTCTTCCTCTGCAAAGAAAGCCCTCTCCTTCATATTGAAACCCCTCCAAACCTCCCCATTACCACAAAGATAATCCCTCATCTTTTTACACGGGTATTGAGGACCCCCACCACTGTGCACCTCCATGCCCCTTTTCGCCCCCCATCCTGCACCCTTCTTCGAAAAAGAGGCATCTGAAGCATTTCCATGATCCAACATCCAATTCCCTGTCAATGGATAAGAAAACATGGGAGCCGTCAAAGGAGAAACTCCAGGAATAGCCATCGAGATGGAACCTTCAGAACCTGCCCCGTCCACCCCCAAAGTGTTCCCTGCAGGGGTAATCCAAAGCGACGTATTCTCTTCCCTTGAATGCCTTGGCAAACGCCGCCATTTTTTCGCATCTCCCCCTTCAAATTACATCCTACACCAGCACCTCGACTCATAGAATGTTGTTCCACAAGTGAAGCCTCCCTGAGCACATTCGTCTCATAGCCCATCCCTTGGTTGTCAATTACTGACCCAACCCTCCTCCTGGCCACTCCTGCCTTCCGTCGATTGCTCGACTCCATACTTGACAGTTGCACCCTTTCCACAACCTCTCTGATAGGCGGGGCCTTCATCCATTCTCCAAACCCTGCTTCCCCACCTCAAGAGCCCTCCACCGTACAATCCTGCAAAACATGCCCAATACAACCACATTTATAGCAGAAATCCTGGAGCCGTTCATACCGGAATTCAACCCAGGTTTCCCTACATTGTTCTCGCCCTAGCCAGCACTCATTCCATAACAGTCTATCCGTGTTGACAAGCAATCGAACTCTTAGGAAGCCCCGTGCCTTGCCCACGTCCTCCAGTTCTACAAACTCCCCAACCTCTTTCGTAAGTTTCCTGATATTGTCCTGTGAGGCATAGCAGAATGGGACCCCCCATAACTGTACCCAGAAATGGACCATCGACATGTTAATTTCCTCTAGAGCAAGTTCAGGAGGCCATTTCTTGACAGATAGGACTTTCTTCATAACTGCCCACGGGCTTTGGTCCAGGATTCTCATCGCCATACTTTCATCTTGAACCACAAAGATAAAGAGATTTTCTTGTACCCATTTAATATCGACCATTCCAAACTCTTTCCAAGCCAAACGAAGAATATTGCGAACCCCCCATTTATTCAGGGGTTTATTGCTGATTACCTTCCCCACAAGCTTAACACCCATCTCCATCTCTGTAAGATTCAACGTTTGGTTCAGCTGGACAACAAGCTCGTCAACTCCGCTATTTTCCATCAATCCGATGTGCTGATTCCCTTCCATCGTACAAAATTCATAATAGACCCGCCAAGACCCAGCTCGGAGCTTCACCCTAACACCAGTACTCCCACATTGAAGTAACTGAGTTGATTCCCCTCTACCAGCCCGAATAGCTCCAAGTATAGTACTCACCATAACTATTTGGGGAAGATACCCAATAAATTGATGTAACCCCCATCCCTGGGTGCCATATACTCTGAGTCCCTTCATTAATGTCTTCAAGAGAGCAACTAAAATCTTATTCCGTTTGCACTCTGACACTTGGGTACAGTAGCTTTCCCAAAATCTCCATGACCCATGATAGTTAAGGCACAAATCTAACATGCATAACCTTCTCACCAGGCGCCATAAAGACCCCTCTTTTCCACCACCCACCTCTCCTAACATGATCATAAATACCCGACCCACCCCAGAAAGATAGCCGAAAAACACAAAGCACAATCAAAGCGGAACAGACGCCAGAAGAAGTAAATGCAACAAGACCCTAACTACCCACCCCCAATCAGACAGCAAAAAGCGCTTACCTTGCAGATCTAGGCCCAGGAGAATCGACAGCTTTCCAAATCGAACCCCTAAGAGCCCCCAACCAGAGATACAGAACACCCCCCCTTTAACTCCACCGGAGTTAAAACTCACAGAGGCGGAAAACAAACCGAAATCGGCTACTCGCACGGACAGCGGAACTCATGAAGGAGTAAACAATCTCACCAAGGAGAGAAATTTTCCCGTTGCGCTTCTTTTCATTTGCAATAAAACCTCTATAAAGTCATAAAGTTGGAACCAAACTAATTTCATAACTTGTAGTAAAAAATGTATTATTTATGACTTGTTTCCCGTTAATGAATGTTTATTTATAGTGAGCCAATCACCCAAAATAAATGGCAAATTCCTTTTATTGCCATGCTTCCAAAAAATTTGGTATAGCCCATCAAGGCGACTTAGGCCATCTCCAACCGATGGCTGGCCAGCCCTCTGGCCCTCCAAGATTCTCCAAGATATTAATATTTTAATGAACAGTACATGGCCATATTTGCCTCCATCTCCAACCGAGGGCCAAAGGGCCAGAGGGCTCGTTTTAGCCCTGTCACAAAAAACCGTCTCCAACTGAGGGCCAAAGGGCCAAACATAATTTATTATTTAAAAACTACAACTAAAATGTTGTTTAAGTTTCATGTTGTTAAATGTTTTTTTTTTATGTCGTATAATTTTTATGTTGGTTAATGTTGTTTTATGTTACTTAATTTAATTTAATGTTGGCTTAAGAAATTATAGGAAAAAAATAGAATTAAAAAAAAAAAACAAATTTTGTGAAATAGAAGTTATAGGAAAAAAAATAAAATTTAAAATAAAATGAAACAAATTTTGTGAAATAGAAGTTATAGGAAAAAATGGAATTTAAAAAAAGTATGAAACAAATTTTGTAAAATAAAAGTTATTGAAAAAAAATAGAATTTAAAAAAAATATATGAAAAATAGAAGTTATAGGAAAAATTTTGTAAATAAAAAAAAATAATAAAACTGTAAAAAAAAAAAATATTCAAAGCATTCTGTCGGTTATAACCGACGGAAAGCCAACAGACAGAAAAAAAAAAAGCCAGTCAGCCAGCCCTTTGGCCCTTTGGGATTCCGTGGGGCCCTCCCAGATTCCAGAGCCCTCTGGCCTAGCCCTCGGTTGGAGACGTTTTTTGGGTTATTTTCGACCCTCTTGACCCTTCGGTTGGAGATGACCTTAAGAGTAACTCCAGCCCTATCTTTTGGTTGGCCCAAAGACTAAAAAAATAGGCCAGAACCCAAAAAAACCCCTTCACCCCTAAAATTAGACTAGCCTAAAGTCCAAGCCAATTTGTAGACTGACCACCAAAATGTGTTGAGTTAGGAATCGGCCTATCTGGCGTTATGCTGACACCAGCATGACGTCATCAGACAACACATTTTTCAGGTGCGTGGGAAACACGCGCGCATGGCCGCACGTCCCCGACAAGGAGACAGGCATCGGGCCTGTGCTGCAGGTGCACCAAAGGGCGTGCGAGACATGGGCCACATGGCTAAGCCTTAGCTGTTGGATTTCCAATGGCTAGTTTTCTGGACCGTTGGATTTCCAACGGTAAAAAAAATTTGAAATTCAAACCCAACGGCTAGTGATGTGGCGCAATCTGGACCGTTTGATTTTCAGATTAACGGTCCATATTTTTCGACCAAAAAAACTTTAAAAAATAAATAAATTATAAATAAAATGTTAGAAATTAATAAGATTTTTTTAATAAATAAAGTAATTGTCATAAATTTAAAATAAAATTTTTATTTTTATTTTATAATAAAATTTTAATAAAATGGACTAGGCTATTTTGTTTTAGGAGTGAAGATGCACTTGATCAATTACTATTCATTGTAGTTAATTACTACTTAGGGCTCTTTTGATATAGGCGCCTCATTTTTGAATTTTTTAGATTAAACATTCATGCCTTTTAGTAATTTGATTAAACTTTTTTTATCATAATTTTGGTGCTACATGCACATTATATTGTAACAAATTTCCTATAATCTAGCCTTTTAATTACACTCTCATCCATTAGAGATAATTGTAAAAAAAAAAAAAAAAAAGTTGGTTAGGTTCAATTTATTTTCATAATAATGCTACAATTTAGCAATAATTATCTACAATTTAAGATATTTTCTTTCCAAAATAGTTTAAAATATTTTTAAATCCCACAAAATCAAACGTACCGAAATAAGTTTTTCTTTTAGTACATTAAGAGAAAAAAAGGATTGAGAATAATATAAATGTACCAATACACAATGTGTACAAAATAAAACGTACCAAAATAAAAATAATGTACCAATATTAACAATATGTATCAAATCAAACGTACCAATATTAACAATATATATCAAATCAAACGTACCAAAATTGCAAATAAACGTACCAATTAATAATTTTTGTAACTTCAAACGTACCCGCAGATAATATATACGTAATGTATTGTACCTAATAATAATTCGTCAATCAACTATACTTTAAAAAAAAAAACAAAAAAAATTGAAAAAATTACACGGAGCTTTTATGTTGATCACCAACTATTTGATTAAAAAAAACATTTGAAAAAAGAAATAATATTAAATGTTTGCATAACAAAAAAAGAAATTGTGATCGAAAAAAAACATATCTGGAAGAAGAAAAAATATAGCTTAATTATTAATATCTCCACTAAATAAAGAAAAGTGCATCATGCAGATAAAATGATAAATTCAAAAATTATTTTAATTTTAAAAGATATAATAATGACATGTAATTTAGCTTGAGGTGGTTATTGGTCAAAGCACTTTAATCAAATTTTAAAAAGACACAGATGTTTAATCTAAATGATATAGAAAAACTGTAGGGGATTCTAATTTTCCGTATTATTTATTTGAGTGGATTAAATTGACTTTGAACCAGCTCATTTTTAAAGAGTGGATTAAATTTGGGACGTCAGAACATCAAATGGGGCTGGGAAATATGGTGTAGGTGGGCATGTCTGCGATTTCCCTTGATGTGGATCCATAAGCTCATTGCTTGGGGCGCCCAAACTAATTAAAGAGCTTTGGGAGGTTGGTGGTTCGAATTCGCCTGGATCTGATTTGTTCTGAGTTTGTACTTGAATTATTTTGTAAATTGTTAAGTTAATCTTAATTATTTTGTAAATTTATTTTTTTATTTTTTATTTTTTATTTTTTTTTTTAACGATGAGATAGTTTACACTAAAAATTATAGACTATGAGTGATTAAAGTCATTTTGTTGTGATAGATGATATTTTACCCCAACGATAAGAATTACGCTTATGATATGATGTAGATTTGATCCTCATCAATCTCCCTCTCTTCTTACAATTAACATGTTAACCTACTGACACTATTGCTTGTGAAAATTTTCCAATACTTGTGTTGTGTTGTTGGTTTGCGTAAAGACACCCACCACTTATCGAATACATCCACCGCAAAGTGATGCCGACTCCCTGGTTTTACATTTCCTCCTATATATTAATCACACTATTTGGCTCTATATCTGGATGGAAGATTAAGCTACCGAGAAAACTTCAGTAAAGTTGTATGACTATGATCGATCCGCTTAAATTTATCCCTACGCTGCTTGTTCTTACCTGGCTATGTTTGTTGACTGATTTTCTCATATCTTTTTATCGGTAACTGTTGTTTTCGGTCGATTACCCGGTGCTGATTGTCCGCTGGATCGGATTTGGTAGTTGACCCAGTTGTGATGATTACGACGGACGGTGAAGATGAATTTCCATATAATAAAGATAATATAAGTATATAACTCTGATAAAATTATGTATCTAGGCAGACCGAGGGATGCAAGGAAAGAATCTGTGAAAAGAAATGTGTGTGCTCTCGTTCTCTCTGTTTAATTTTTCCTGCATTCCGGTCTATGCTTGCATATCGTGCCAATTTCAATTAGCGTACATGGAGAAGGCGGATTCCGATTTGGCTTCACGGAGAGGTACTAACTTCGATTCGTTACTTAATAATTAAGATTGCAGCTCTCAATTAACTTATTGACTACCTGCAAATGCAGTTATATAATTGATTCTATAACTTTAAAAACTAGGTGAAGAAAATTCTACAAGGGTTCGGTTTGCCTAGTGATGTATAGAAACAAATTAGAGTTCAGTTGGTTGCTAGGCTTCGCACGCTATATCATGTTACATTTTAGTATAAAAATAAACGTTGCTACGTTTTGTTGTAATTCTTGAAGATCTTTCATATTCCGTAAAATGTTTATTTATGCTTTAGTATGTATACATTTATGCTTTTGTATTATTTGGCGCCTATTTCCTTTTTGCTTTGTTTCGTACTATGACACATGCATTTTCTATACCGTTACTTCAAACCGCAGTAATGACTTGTAAGTTGTAGAGAGTAGTTTATATGATCGTTCACCTAAGGCCTCATGTCGAAGAGTGCTGAGCTTATTTGCAAACTGGTTCATCACGTACTTGTTATGTGGAAGAATGCTGACCTGATCTTAGAGTTCGTTCGTAACACTCTCTTTGCGTGGAAGAGTGCTGGGTTAATCAGAAGGCGATCTATTTTGGTGAATTGGAAGAAAACAGTGCCGAGGCATCCTTCGTATCAGGATGGTTGTATTTGACTTCTTAATAGTTTTAATCAAGTCTCAGTACTCTTCATGTTTGTGTTGGCGGTTTCTTCAATTTGTGATAGCTTTTAGTTTCAACGAGATTTTACTTTCGTGTCTTGTCTGAGAGGTGGTCTGTGAATTGGTTTACTTTTGTCCATGTACATCTTACAATGCTGTTTATACTGATGCGTTCTAAAACTTACTGTTATCTGCTTCTCTTTCTAGTTCTTCAGCTACTCGGATGGAGCTATACCTTAACGAATGTATACTGATTCTTTTGTGTTCAAACACAGGCTATACTATGGTTGTGATTGTGTGAAAACTTTTTAGATTTTGTATTGTCTACAAAGCGTGTCATTCTTCCTTTAAATCGTGACTCGTACGACATTGGCCAATTTTCTTCTGAAACTAAAATAAATGACCAGTTTCCCTCTTATCATGCATCCAAAAATTTGATGTTTTGTGAGGAAACATCCCGTAGCCGAAAATTGGCCTTTTGTAATAGTTTCGCGAGGAAATCAGCAGTTGGGGTATAAGTTCAGGTCAGTTGGCAGAATGCTATCTTTTGTAATAGTTTAGGGATTTGGATCTCATTTGGATCCACTTTGTGGGGATTATAGGGATCTTCACTTCATATTTATTCATCTTGTATTGTGCGGTAAGAAATCATTTGATTGGCACAAATAGCATCTGATAAAAATTGATCGCACGATACACGATGAATAGTTAAAATATGGAAATTTCTAAGATCCTTACAAAGTAGATCCGAGAAGAATCCTCTTCCATAGTTTAAAGAGGAAATCAGCAGTTGAGGTACAAGTTCGGGTCGGTTGGCAGAACGCTCCGGTAGATATCAAATGGGGAAAAATGGTGTGTAGGTGGGCATGTCTTCGATTTCCTTTAACATTGGCTATAGGCACTTGCAAGTTGGACGATGCAGCACCCACCGCTTTTCGAATACGTCCATCACTTGGACAGAGTGGTGCCGACTCACTGTTTTACTTTTCCTCCTCTATATAAGTCACACTATTTGGCTCTATATCTGGATGGAGGATTAATGTGCTAATAAAACTTCGGTAAAGTTGTTTGATTAGAAAAACTTACATAAGGTGAAATTAGTGTAATGTTGGGTAGAAATAGAATACATGGAAAGTTCATGTGCTGATGTGGTTCGGCTGCCTTTTCCTTGAAGTTTATTTGTTTTGAATATGATATATGTTTTGGTTTGTGTGCAAATGATTGACTTCTTAAGCGTAAAGAAATCGAGTTTTATCAAATTAATCCTCGGCAGATGATTTGTTTAATCTCTTTTTCCTGTCATATAAGATATGATTATTTGTTTATGTTTCTTTATTTTTGCGATTTATTCATGCACTTCATCAACAAAGAAAAAGCAACATCAACTAAAAAAACAAGGAAAATGTAGCAAACCCAATGGGTTGGTGAAAGTAACAAACCCTACGGTTTAAATGTGCTGTGACTGTAAACCCAAAAACCCATGTCATAGTCATTTCTTACTTTCACTAATACGAGATAAAGCTCACACGTGTGTACATAAAAAGTAAAACAAAAACTATCATATAGAAATGTAATTTTTTTTTAATTAAAGATATAACTATGGCAATGTGGGTGATGTTTGAAAAATAAAGAGAAAATTGGTTATCTACATTAAATGCGTGAGAAAGTGAGTTAAGTCTCATAATGAACTAATAATAATGTAGTTTAAATTTGTTTTTGACAAAAATCAAATCTAAAATTTCCCATTAAAAATGAAAACTACCAGATCGTAGTACTGAAGGTTTTTAACTTTGTTTTATTGACAAATAAAGTTTTGTTAACGGGAGCTTAGATTACCTTCTAGGAAGTGAGTTAAGTCTCATAATGAACTAATAATAATGTAGTTTAAATTCGTTTTTGACAAAAATCAAATCTAAAATTTCCCATTAAAAATGAAAACTACCAGATCGTAGTACTGAAGGTTTTTAACTTTGTTTTATTGACAAATAAAGTTTTGTTAACGGGAGCTTAGATTACCTTCTAGAATCCTATTCATCTTTTTCGTTTTTCCTCCGCATCTTTTCGTTTTCCTTGCAATGTTCCAAGAATATCGTCACTCAAGAATCCGCCACGTTGAGCGGCATCGAACCAAGACCGTGATTCTCTCTTCAGAGGCCACACGTGCAAATATTAAGTGCGTGAAAAAAAACACGTGGGCGTGGGTTTGGCCGCCCGTCATCGCTCGAAATATCACCAGGCAGTGGCTCTAGCATTGCCTCAAGGAGAAATACAGAAAAAGTAAAGCGCAGAGCCAGAGATTGCACTTCTTTCTTCACTTGTATCTCGTGTTAGTGTTACAAAAGGTCATCATATTTCTCTCTCTCTCTGGGGCAGTCAATTGGCAAGGTTGGAGGCTTTGGATTTCCAGGTAGCAATGAACACTCTCTGCTCATGCTACGTGCTTGGTTTTTATGTTTTTAATTTGTTTTTGTTTCATTTTTCTTATGAAAATTAAATGAGTAATGCTACGAAGACTCGATTTGAAGATTAAATTTTGGAATTAAACGACATGGTAGTTGACGATTGATTTATTACTTAAGCGTTGATAGACGTGTTCATTTGTACTGATGTCACAGCATTTAGTTTTCAATTTTTGTCTCCAAATTAAGTCTACTAGCATTCCTCGAATTAAAGTTAAACTGCTAGAAAATTTCTGAGTTCTTGTAGTTCTTCTGTTTGTGGGGCCCAAGATCTGGAAATATGTCATGACTCCGGCAGTCAACAATTTTTCATTATTGCTCATTTCATTTTTCATTCTATTTTTTATAGTTAACAATGTTCAATTCTTCTGGACCATGGACTGTTTGATTGTTTGACTTTTAAGATTAGGTTTGGTTGGTTGATCTAACACCGCAGTTTGCGTGATTTTTCCCCATTTGTTTGACTTTTAAATTCCTGGGTGAAAGCTTGATGTTGTAGGTGAAGCTGTACTCGGTTGCGAAAGATTTTGATATCGAGAAATCCGTGGACATGTTTCGCCTCTGGAGCACTTCTCATCAGCAAGAGGACGATCCCTTGAACCATGACGCTAAGGTAATGAAAGAGTTTGAAGTTTACAAGTTTTCAAGGAAATGTGAAAACATCTTTCTTAGTTGAGTTCATGAATTGCAATTTATATGCAGATCAATGAGCTGAAGGCTGCGATTGGACCGCTATCTGGACGCAGTTTGCAGTTCTGCACTGATGCATGCTTCAGGCGGTACTTGGAGGCGCGAAATTGGAACCTTGGCAAGGCGAAGAAAATGTTGGAGGAAACACTCAAATGGAGGTCAACCTATAAGCCTGAGGAAATCCGCTGGGTAAAATTGCTTTCCTTTTTACAATGTTCTCTGCTTCTGATGCTTACATTTCTAGCTGAGTGTTGATGTGATTGTTGTGTTGTCAGCGCGAAGTTGCATCCGAAGGCGAGACTGGGAAAGTTTACAGAGCAAGTTTTCGCGATCGGAGTGGGAGGACCGTTCTTATACTGAGACCGGGAATGCAGGTATTAAGCGTTGTCACTTTGTATTTCTGATTCGTTGAGCGTTGACTAGGGAGAAGATTAATGCTATTGGAAATGTTGCAGAACACGGTATCAATAGACAATCAGATGCGGCATCTGGTTTATCTGATTGAGAATGCTGTGTTCAACCTTCCGGAGGGCCAAGAACAAATGGCGTGGCTGATAGACTTCACAGGGTGGACGCTAAGTACTACCGTGCCTGTGAAATCGGCTCGAGACACCATCAACATTTTACAGAACCACTACCCTGAGAGACTAGCAGTAGCATTTCTCTACAATCCCCCACGCATTTTCGAAGCATTTTGGAAGGTTTGAGTTCTGTTCTTCCTTTTTGCTTCGTTGAACATTACTTCTACCAAAAGAACCAGGGGTCGTGTGGTTTGTGCTGTTATAATCTGGTAGTCATTCAAATTGATGATAGATAATTGAATCGAGTATCTGAGATTGTTCTGTTCTGTTGATGCAGATTGTCAAGTATTTCTTGGACAACAAGACATTCCACAAGGTTAAGTTCGTTTACCCGAAGAACAAAGATAGCGTGGAGCTTATGAAACAATATTTCGACGAGGAAAATCTCCCTATTGAGTTTGGAGGACCAGCCATACTAAACTATGATCACGAGGAATTCTCGAAACTAATGAATCAAGATGATGTGAAATCAGCTGCATTTTGGTGCCCCGATGACAAACCACCACATTGGGCTAATGGGCGTTCTGGAGCCGAGGTGGCTCCAGAGCTAGTGAGCCTTACACCGGCAGCCAGCTGAGTCTCCCGCCCCTACTCTCAGCGCATGATCGTTATTAAGCACCGGAATCCTCCATAGCAGGAGCTGATAACCCTAAAGTGTGTGAGAATAAGTGAGACGGACTTACTGGTTGAGATGTTGCGTAAGCCTGCAAGCTACGATCCAGTGAGAGATTACCTTGCAGGCATCTGAGAGTGCCCTAGTGAGAGATTACCTTAATACTAAACATGTTTAGTGACTACATTATCATTAAGAAAACAAATTAGCATTCTGATATCTTCAACGAAATACAATATTTGACCATTTATATACTTTTGTCCAAATCAAAGACTCTTTATCTCTTTCTATCACACCCTTCTTCTAAACAAACCTCTCACCAAGAGTTCATGGAGGAAACAACAGATAATCCGGATATTTAGTCACACCAGGCGCCTCTTGAAAGTTCGCGTGGTCGTTTGGTAAGTACGGACCAGCAAACCGACCCCTATGCCAACTCCAAGACAAACGCCAAGTCCGATACCCACGCCAACTCTCACACCAGCATTGAACCATGAGAGTTCTCCGTCTTCACCGTCCATATATTCCGTCCTCCTCCAGTACATGTTGTGCTCGTCCTCGTTCTCCGGCTTGTAGTTTCTGTACTCTGCTACCTGCAATTCAAGAAAGGTTAGGGGATCCCAAAACGTACAATCCCAACCGAAGAATAAATAACGGAGATATGAACTATAACAAATGAAAGATGCCTGTGCTGACTAATTATTTACCCCTCAGTAAGTTAACCTTTCCTTCTTTACGCAAGAGATAAAAACCAACAGAACAAATTCATGAGTGCCATCTTAACCGGGGTAATTAAAACAACCATCTTATCAAGATCCCAAAGATAATAAAATGGTGCCAATATAACCTTCAGAATACTGTCTACAACAACGGAGCAGAAGGTGGGGCCCGCAACGACAGACCATCCCCACGTCTCGTTGGATGAGGCCAATGTAAGCCTGACTCCAGAAAACAAGGATATGAAAAAGAAGACAGAACGGGCAAATTGAATACAACCCCATCGCTTGAAAACTGTGCCCTACCCATACTACCCATGTGCCATAAGATAAGATTCTGTTTGCAAGTCCTTGTTTAACAAGTATGTTTCTGGGCAGGAAGCACAGGCAGGCAGTTGCAAGGCTCGTACGAAAGAGTTAACAAAGGCAACAATTTCACCATACCGCTATATAGTTTTAGATCACTGGGGACCTGCCTCCCGAAATTGTCCAACACCTCATCTATCAAATGAGTCGTACAGTACACTGGTGTGCGGGATGCACCGGTTTTATGGACCGCTAGATTTGAATGTTTGGATCAAAGCACGTAAATCTAGTCATCCACGGAAGCAGACACCGATGCACTGTACAATTTTTGATATCAAATACTGCAATGACTGCAAATAAAGCTTCAAATAATTTTTCGCCTTATAACAAACAAAAACCGACCCTAGACTGAGGCTTTAGATGAACACAGGCGCCTTATAACATGCATATACAGACACTACCCTAAGATACCAGATAAATGCAACTATGGCAAAGCACTGAAGTAAACATAACAAAATTTGAGTTTCAATCTTTCAATACCAAAAAAAAAAAAAAAAGTTTCAATATGTACCTCCATATCAACTCCAGGAGAGACATCTATCTGGCATTCGGTTGTCTCGTACTCTGGTATTGCACCCAACGTGCTCTTCCTATTGTGTTTCTTTCTAAAATGAAGCTGCAGGGTCTTGGTTAAGATGATCGGTGTGCCAGAGAAGCACCCTGTAATGTAAACTTCAATGGTTGGTGCAGTTAATTCGGCGCCACCAAGATGTTTCCCCTTCAAAAATCCAGCGCAAGCACTGATATCTGATTCACAATTCATGCTCCATTGCTTGACATTGTTTTTTGATTCCCCAACGAAACCGTTGCTATTAGACATCTCTAACACCCCAGAGAGGATGAGATCATCTTTGTCATACACCTCAAATCTCGCGCTCCCCGTCAACCTTATACTGTCTGTATTCACAAATGTGGCCTCTTCAGATTTCTTATCTACCCGATCCCTTCTAAGATGTGAAGAAACACCTTCAGAGTGAATGCTAGTTTTAGCACCATTGACTTCCAAGAGGGTATCCGGGCTTACAGGAATATGATGGAGAGTCAGAAACTTTGGGGTCGAATCATCAACCTTAAAGTTACTGATCCTCACATAGAAGACTCTCAAATCAAACCAAGATGAAGGTAATTTACTGCAGGGCTGGTAAGGAGAGTATCTTATAATATGGAGGGCATGATTCTCAACTTCACCATGGCTTGAAACTTCATTTGAACCATCCATGCTTTAGGAGGGCAATCCTCACTGAAATCCCTCGATATTGATCAAAACGGCAATGTCATTGCAGTAGGAACCACACAAGTTGAACTCAGACTGGCATAAGAAACCTGTGAAGAAATAACCAGAATATTTTCGGTTCAGATAATCACAAACAAAGGGGAAAAAAACCCAGAAACCCGGATGGTCAAACTCAAATCCATTAAACCAGCACATAATCAAGAAAAGTTTGCCTTTGCCGGGTAAAACGGTATTTTTGTAAGGGTGGAAAAAAAACACCCCATTTTTAGAAACAGAAAGTTAGAAACCCATAGATTGAGGAACAAAGAACTCAATCTCACAACTGAGAAAGCAAAAATCCAGCTATACAGGCTGATAAATAGGATTTGAAAACAAAAGGTATATGCTCACTCTTATCGTGAACAAACACATATCTAACTTCATAAAAAGATGAAACATTTATATGGGAAGTAATTTCCCCGCACACGTCTTTTCTCCGTCTGCACACCCTTGTATATTTATAGCCTTTGAATATAAATCAAAGAACACAAATAAACACGAGTGTGCAAAACGAGAATAAAACTGTGCAAATATCATTTCCCATTTATATTAACCTAAAAGTATAGCAATTCAATCAATTTGCTATCCAAATTTACAGATTAATTTTAGAGCTTTTCACTGCACGAACATAGTCTTCAAACAAATAAAATTACACACAATTTATATGACCAGAGGATAAAAACAGGAAGACCCACCAGCAGATCCTGGAATTAAACAAGAATTGAACAATTCAAATCTTCAATCTTCAAATCCAATTCGTAATTTTGTAAAACTTTAAAGGAAAGCAAACGAACTGAAACCAAATTGAATTCTGAAATATTTGCAAGAGAATATTACAAAATTACGAAGAAAAACAAAATAAATATGCTGCAAAAGCTGGCCACAATCAGTCAATTCACAGAAGCAGCCAAATCCATCTCTCTCTTCCTCTCAAACGAATCAGGAGCCACAAACAAATAAAGAGAAACAAAAAAAATAAAAATAAAAAACTAACCAAGTAATTGTTTCAATTCCATCCACAATCTTCAACTGCAGAGAGTGACTTCCCGAATCGCTTTCGAAACTCCTTCAAGGTCGAGGCTTTTGATTCTCCTCCCAGCCCCAGAATTCGTGGCTGCCAATCAATATTACGATTGACTCGAGTCCTCCAAAATAAAATAAAATAAAAATAATTGTTGGTTGCTTTTGTTGTTGTTTCCTTTTTTGGAATGGAAAAATAAAAAGCTTGAGGCTTTTGAGTTTGTGGTGCGTGGATTCTGAGAGTTTCCGAAGAAGGGAATGAGATGGGTTTTATAGGGGAGCAGGAATCTGAGAGGGAAATGGGCGTTTACTTAAAATTTTGTTGTTCATCTTATCCGATTGGGGAGGAGACAGAAGAATTTGGACTCACGAGGCTGTCCCTGAAAGGGATGGCCAACGCCTAATTGCTGAGTGAGAAATTAATAAAGTGGAATTAGGTTCGCATCCTTTCAGGGACAGCGAGCCTCGTGAGTCCAAATTCTTCTGCCTCCTCCCCAATCGGATAAGATGAACAACAAAAGTTTAAGTAAACGCCCTTTTCCCTCTCAGATTCCTGCTCCCCATCTCATTCCCTTCTTCGGAAACTCTCAGAATCCACGCACCACAAACTCAAAAGCCTCAAGCTTTTTATTTTTCCATCCCAAAAAAGGAAACAACAACAAAAGCAACCAACAATTATTAATTTATAGGATTATTAATCTCATAAAACATACAATGTTCGCCCCTCTACTCTCTACTCTCTTTTCTCACCCATCTTTTTTATTCACCACTATAAATAGTTAGAAAACAAATATACTCTCTTCATAAAAAAAATAAAATAATAATCAATGGTTTTTTTTTTTTTCAGAATAATGCTACACTTACAATCTATTTATAATATGATTCAAACTCGTATTTGACGAAAATTGAATATAAGATCTCTTACTTACAAATGAAGAGGAATATCTTTAGATCATAGCACTAAGTGGCAATGACAATGATTTCTTAAGAAAAGTTGATTTTCACTTTTTTTTTTTTTTTGCTTCTCACATATCTATTTATTTATTATCATTAGGCTGAATAAATCAAACAAAAACAACAAAAATGATTAAATATAAATGCGTAAAAAAAATTATCCTAATATAGCTAATTTGTTTGCAACCGTAATGTCTACAAGCAAAATAGGAAAAGGATCCTCCCGCCGGATCATTTTCTTGAGGATCCTATGATCGTAACCGTTCATCATTCATCGTACATCGTGTGGTCAGTTTTCGTTAGGTACTATTTATATTGAATTTTAAATTTTGAAATGATTTCTGACCGTACAATGTATGATAAACAGTCACGATCATGGGATCGTTAGAATCCCCAGGAAATGGATGCGGATCCTTTTCCAGCAAAATAAGCATCTTCTTATGGGCTGAAATAACAGTTATGAAGCCCAGACCGTTGATACAAAGTTGAGCCCAAATTTTATGGGCTTAGAGAGCAAACCAATAATGCGATCCAAAATAAAGGGCCAAGAATCTCCCAAATCCAGTTCATCCAATCAGCCCAATCTGATTTTCGTCCAATCTAATCTCCGAAGGAGAAAAACTCGACTCCTTTATTTGCAGACTTCTACGATGTCCAATCAGCCAAGTAGTTTCCTTTCAAAAATTTGGTGTATCCACTCTTATGCCTTTGGCAAATTGGCAGCATATGAATTTGGTATTTTCGTTCATATTCGTTTGGTATTATGGTATTCTTATTAGGTGGCCAACTTTATACACCTGCTTAGTTTTAAGGGTAGTGCTATCACACTTATTTTTATTTTTCACGTACTCTTCTTAATTTTCAGCTGTCGAATGAAATGAATTGAAGAAGATCAATAACCAAAGCTTAATAAAAATATGTGAGATGTAAAAATGAGTGTGTGGATAATACTATCATAATTTAATTACTCTCATCAAGTCACCAACCATCGCTCTACCCAACACTCGAAAAACAAATCATTCTCTTTTTGTCTTTGGTTTTGAACGAAAAAAGGTTTAACTAGTTTAATAGGGCATGAAATGAAACCGTAATTGTATAAACTGAGTTTACAACATTTATAACGTAACCTGATAAACACATTTTATTCTCTACTATGTTTTCCTCTGTCGTTACATATCCTACTTCCTAGATTAAGTAAAGCTCTCGAATTAACGAACTCTTAGCGGGTTAAGTACGTAATTAGAGTGTCAATAATTAACAAACTTGCATTAAGCAACCTTGAATTGAATGACCACAACGATATCGACATCCCCACATGTGAATGCGGCAGCTTTGGAACCTCTCGTTGACCACATGTGGCAGCCTCGCAATGCCGCATCACCATAATAAACAAATTATCCGGATTAATAAAGGTTCCATTCTCAACTCGCCGGATTTTTTTGTGAGTATCTCGAATATCCTATAATCATATTCATTTATTGTACATTATGCAGTTAGTCTCTATCAGATACTGTTTATATTCAATTTTAAATAAAAAATTTATAATAATTTCTGACCATACAATATATAATAAACTAATGTAATTAAAGAATCGCAAATCCTTTACAAAGTGAGTCCGACTAGCATCCTCCTAGAATCAAAACCAGCTAAGTTTGGTGTTCGGATGGAATACTCGAAAAGACGACGGAACCCTGTGGGTGGTGGGGCATATGACGGGACCCATCGCCTTTTTTTTTTTTGGTCAATTAAACCCATTGCCTTTTACGTCGGCTGATTTTCAATTGTGAGGGTTATTACGTGTCTATGCAAACTTTGTCGCGAGTCGCGGGTCGCGTAGAAGGTACGAAGTATGGAAGATTATAACAAGGTTTGACCATGTTGGTCGGTCAAACATGATTTAAATTTTAAATTACTTTCGGCACCACAGTAAAATGCTTTACATTATATTTGCTAATTTCCCACTTAAATACGAAATATATTTTGTTACATTGATAAGAGTATTGTGGTGATTTTTTACGCAAAATAGCATTGAGAAGTATGAAAACTTTTTCCTTAAAATTTTAAATTTTAAATTTACGAATTGAATCGAAACTCGTATCAAATCATTTAAAATCACATTTTTACATTAAAAAGTCAATCATAATACTATTCATTTTATCTTTTATTTTGTCCTTATCGTTAAAACTCAAAGTTTTCAAACCCTTTTAATTAGTTTTCCTTAAAAAAAAAAAAACTAATGAAAAGTCCAAAAAAACTTCTCTTTTAACGAAAAGTCCTTTTTTAAAAAGGTATAGTGAATAGTGTTAGGTAAAGGTAAAAATGTTATTTTTCATTAAAAGTGAACAGTAACAGGAATGTTTCGTTAAAATTCCTTAAAAAATGGTTATGTTGTTGTAAAACACAAGTTGTTTGGCAAAAAGGTTTGTACCTAAGGGAAAAATAAATTAATAAAAGAGTAATTAATATATTACAAAAAAATGAGTTCCGCACACTTCGTATGTTTTTGTCAGGAAACATTTTGGTAGGGTTAGAAAACAGGAGAGAGGATAATCGTCAGATCTTCTTTGTGAAGAATTCAGGAATTCTTCAATCACATTCGTTCATCGTATCAATTTTTGTCATGTACTATTTATAATCAATTTTAAATAAAAAAAATTACAATAATTTCTAGCCGCACGGCTTCTGTTTTTCCATTTTCTCCTTTACCAAATCGATTGTATTAATAATGAAGGCAGTGTGAAACCAACAGGATCCTATTCGGATCTTTTGGTGAGGATTTTGAAGATTCGTGAATCGTGTTCGTTCATACATTATACGATCAGTTTTTGTCAAGTACTGTTTGTGTTTAATTTTAAATAAAAATATTTAAAATAATTTCTGATCGCACGTTGTACGATAAACAGACACGATTTACGGATTATCAGAATCCTCACAAAGAGAATCCGAATTCTATGTATAATGCAGAATTGTCATGCTACGAGATATTTTGTTATAATTACGGTATTTCAAAATAATTATGCATATTGTGGATGAACAATTAAATAACATATCGTGTGTGTTCTGCTTAAAGTATCACCGCCTTTTAACATCTCGGAAATGTCTCCAAGTAAAACAGCCAACGGGATCTGTGTCTCAACGACTCCAAGATCAAACCGTAGGCGCAGCGAATATCATGATCATCATCCATATATGTATGATCTGTCAAGGCAAAGAAGGGTACTCAGCGGTGGTCAATATCTAGGAGGGAGGGCCTGCGGGGGAGGGAGAGCAGAGTAGGATACAGCTCAGAAGCAGCCTATCACAGCTCAAAGGGCGCGAAACCCGACGCAGGCGGTCAGACTGAAACACTGAGTCCTGATCCATACAGCACAACGCATCCGTCTTATTACCCACGTCGAAATAAACCCACATGCTTCCTTTTTCATTTTTCACATTAGTAAAAAGGTTCAGAGAGAGAGAGAGAGAGAGAGAGAGAGAGAGAACCTATTTGGCCTTTCCTCCAACCCCGAAGCCTTCTTTTTGCAGATGTGGTCGTTGTCGAGTTGGCAAGTTGATGTCCTCGTCTCTTCACTCATGTGTGTTCCAGATCTCTTTCGAATGGTTTAAGATTTGTTGATGCACGAAATCAGTAAAATTCAACAAGTTAGTAAATCAATTAGTTAAGTTTATCTTTAAACCTAATTTAAGTTTTAACGTTCGATTAACAGTTAATACTATGATTTGGTGATATTTTTCTTTACTTATAAATGAGAAGCAATAAATCCAAAAGGGTTTATATCACAAATGATCCCTGAAATTGACCCCATCAATCATGATGGTCCCTGAAATTGAAAATCGATCAATGTAGTCCCTGAATTTTAACCTCGTGAATCAATGTAGTTCTTCTGTTAGTGTTCCGTCCAAATTAACTTTAAAAAATGTTAGAGAACCAATTTTTCATGGTAAAATGACCAAAAATAATTCCGTTACTTATAATTTTACTTACTACCTCTCTTTTTCTTTTTCCATCTTCACTTTTCTCTCCATTTTTTCATGGATTTGGTGCTAAAACTAAAATAAAAATAAAAATAAAAATAGTGGGAAATTTTAATTTTTTTTAATATCAAGTAAAAAACGAATTCTAACTAGATTAGCTCCATTCTTTTTTTAAAAAGAAAATCAAGTAAAATTATAAGTAAAAGAGTTATTTTTTGTCATTTTACCATGAAAAATTGGTTCTCTAACCTTTTTTAAAGTTAATTTGGACGGAACACTAACAGAAGGACTACAATTATTCGCGGGGTTAAAATTCAGGGACTACATTGAT
Source organism: Cotoneaster glaucophyllus (assembly GCA_036320875.1). Classification (NCBI taxonomy): domain Eukaryota; kingdom Viridiplantae; phylum Streptophyta; class Magnoliopsida; order Rosales; family Rosaceae; genus Cotoneaster; species Cotoneaster glaucophyllus. Next base: position 1,494,955 of record CM070073.1, on the reverse strand, counting down.
CGATTTTCAATTTCAGGGACCATCTTGATTGATGGGGTCAATTTCAGGAACCATTTGTGATATAAACCCAATCCAAAATTCGTAAATGACGAATTCGTTATTAAATTATATTGCTTATTATTTGGCTTAACCGAACTCTCTACTCTTCTAAGTATAAAATGTAATTTTGTGCTAAAAAAAAGCTTCATCGTTCAAATTCTATTCTTTTCCAATATCGCTTTATACCAAAACTCTATCACTTGAATAAAAATAAAAACTATTATTGACATTGTTTTAGAGTGCCAACAGGCTTGAATAAAGACCTAAATCCGTACTTATTATTAGTTTAAAAAACACCCTAAAACCCTAACAAGACCCCTAACCATGGTAGCATCTAAAATATATATGGTAGGGTTACCGACCCTCAGCCACTCCATAGTTTTCCCTCACTGGCTTTCGACCTCATTTCCTCCTCCTTTGTCTTTTCTATATTCTTTTACGCGGACATGAAGGGGATAGAAAAATAGGTACTACCAAAGAAAAGGGAAATACGATTATTAGTGGCTTTTGAGCTTTTTTTCTAATTTTATAAAAATATTTTTGCTTATTTTTATCAAACAGTAGTAGGAGAGTAGGAGGAGGGGCCCGGGTCGAATTTTATTGGGTCTCGGATATGACTGGAAAGAGATTATTTTTAATGGTATTTTCAGAATCTAGGTGCAGGTCAAAGATTTGAGCCTTCTCCCTCTGCCGGTTCTCATCTTTAGAGAGAGGGAGAGTGAAAAATATTAGAGAATGTTCTTGAAGTTTTTTTGGCTTTCTGGGTTTTATTTCTACTCATCAGATTAATATAAAAGCTGTTGTCTTGGTGAAAATTATCATCAAAATATTTATTATTTGATAGAGAATTTTTTCTATGGGAAAGAAGCCTCAGAAAACGAAGGAGCTATCAGTGGCAATAGCAGAAGCTTCGTCAACCGGAGACGAATCCCAGCAGCAACCCCAGGCTCATACCCCAAGAAAGAGAGGAAGGCCTCGCAAGATTATTATTGAAGAGCAATCCACAGCAGGAATAGAAGAATCTGCTTCTGCTTCTGCAGCTGAAGATGTTAAAGAAAGTGATTCCAAAAAAGCAAAAGTAGATGAGGATGAGGATGATGAAGATCAAAAGCAGAAGCAACAGGAAGAGTTACCGCAGCCAAAGGTAAGAGAAGAAGAAGAAGGTAGTGGTAAAAAAGAAGAGGGTTTTTTACCTAGGAAGCCTTCAAGAAGTAGAGCAAGGAGGAAAAGCAAACCCAGAAAGAGTAGCCATAACTAGTTACTCTCATGGTAATTTCTTTTATTGTTCTTAGTTTCCTCTTCTGTGTTAAAAACATCTGGAAAATTAATTAAATCAATCAAAAAATCTGTAAACGCAACATATTATCTCTCCTTAATTTCCTGCATAAAAATTATATGCAGAAGATAAGAGAGTTGGACTTCGGTTTTGCATTTGATTTCTTCCAGCCTCTGCCTTTGTATAATATAATCAGCTTTTCTGTACGCAATCAAAATACTGTCCGATTAGTTTTTTCTATTGATTAGTAGTTGGATGAATTAGAATGAGCAACTAGGGCTTTTTATTTCTCAGTTCATTGATGAAAATATATCTTTCATTAGTTTAATTATTTTGTTATTTTCACCTGTAGGAAATTAGTTTTGGTGTTTATGTTATAATACAAGCGATGTTTAAACTAATCCATCCGAACTATTGGAAAGAATTCAAACTTAGGTACAAAGTGGAGCATTATTGGCATAGCTAACTTGGATGAGACTGAACTCTGCAACTAAAATGCAACCAAAATATTTGATGGGGGATAATGCAGACTAAATTTGAAGATAAAGTTTTGAAAATTAAAAAATTAAATTTGAAGATAAAGTTTTGAAAATTAAAAGACATGGAAATCGATGATTGGTTTATTACTTACATGTTCATAAACGTGTTTATTTTTATTAATGATACCATTTAGTTTATAAATTTATTCTCTTTAGTATTACTGGGTGTTCCGACTTAAGTAAGAAGGAGGGAACACTGACATCACCTACTTAGTTACGCTCAATTATTTATGTTGAAAGGGGTAAGAAAACAAAATAAATGAAAATAGAGGGGCCATTAAAAGAAGTGGGGTTTTCTGAAGAATTTAGAAAGAAGTGAGATTGCAAAATCTGGAAAATGGAAACAGAAATCGTATGTTAGCCGAGTTAGCAGCTCTGCTACTGTCAATTGCTCAGTCGCTGCATCTGTCACGTGACACTCACGTTCTAAATTAGTATACGAATAAAAGCACTCACTAGAAGGAGCACAAGCGAGCGAGCAAGCTAGTAGAAAGAAAGCTGCTTTCATAGGTTAAGCTAGCCGCCTCAGTAAGCCAATAAGAGCTTTTCTAATAAGTAGGACGTGGCAGCTAGGGGTTCCACTCTAGCCCGTAAGGCGCCTAGCTCAGTTAGTACTCTCTCGTGTCTGATAACGTAAAGTAACCTATGATTCTCTCTCTTCCTGCTCTCATTCCTTTTCTTTCTTTTCTTTCTCTCTTTTCACATATTTCTTTTTGTCATATTGTCTCTATAAAAAAATTAATATAAGATATTGACGTAACTTAACCGTGATCATTCAAATAAGAAATAAGAGAATGAGAAAGATATCAGAATGTGAGAGAATCTTCCTCCAAGTAACCTAGCCACGAGTTTTACGCTCACGTAACAATATTTCAAGTTAGGGAAAATCTCAGTTTACTATCCTGAAGTTTCTTGGTTTTCAACATTTAATACATGAAGTTTTTTTCATTCCAGAGTGGTACATAAAGTCATAATTTTGGGACACTTTCATACATCTATTAAGTTTGCTGTTAAATCAGCTGTTAATTGGTGACGTGGTGCTCATGTGGACAGTGACTAGACGCCACATGTCATAGGGGCCACGTAAATATTAAAAAATAAAAAAAATTATGGTTGTCCCTTACCTCAACCCACAACCCTTTCCCTCCCTTCAACTACACATGGGGCGGCGAGGGAATGAATCTACTCCCTTTTTGTGCTACATATGGGTTTCCCTACCCCAAATCTACAACTCTTTCCCTTCTCTTACCTGTCGTTCAACTGTAATAAAAGAAAGAATCTCGTTCATCTGCATCTCAAAAAGTTGTAGAAGTATTAGCAGCAGCACCACTGCCGGTCATCAATTCAGCGTCTTTTGCTGTCACCAACTTTGTATCCGAAGACAACCCATCGTCGCCGTGGCCTAATCCAGAATTCTCAGTTCGTTCTCCTTTCTTCGCCATCGCCAACTCCTGCTCCAAACCGTCATCCTCCTCATCTCAAAACCCAACCTCATCCTCCTCACGTCAAAACCCAACCATGAAGGCAAAAGACACCCTTCTCGATTAACAGCAACTCCAAAACCCTATCAAATCGGGCCCTGTTGAACCCAATCTACGAGCCATGAAACGTCGTCTCAAGAAGTTTTTCGCAATGCCCAATGGCTCTCCATCGTTGGCCAAGAATCGCCGCACCAACCTCAATAAAGACGTCGACGTCAAAGCTGTAATTGCAATATCAGTGGGTTTCCGGTCGACTCTCTCACGGAGGAGTAAATCGAGGTCAACCGGTCTGTCAGCGTCTCTCCCTCAATGCCCAATCGGATCTTCTCCATATCACCTATTCTCTCTTCTCTTGCTTCGACGCTGTTACCAAGCTCGCCCTCAAATGCGACCGCAGATCCATCAACGACGAGGAAAATGGGTCCAGCAGATTGACCGCTCACAGCGGCAGTGATTTGACCATGGGGGAAGATGTGGTTTGGCGATTCGACGGGAAGGGATGGGCTTACGAATAGATGGTGGAGTTGGGATGGTGGGTCGGGGACTACAATCTGCTCTTACCGGTGTGGGTGATGAAATTGAGGTTCCACCATAAAACCAATTGGCAATATGGAAAGTAGCCCAAGACCATATAAGCACATAGCAAACCTTGTCCCTCACCAATGTGGGACAACTCTCAACACGTCTCCGCACGTGTGGCAGATTTTCAAGCCTACACGTGGACAACAACTGGGTGACGTGGAGCGTGTGTGGCCATTGGGCTTCACACGTGGACAACCTTGCTCTGATACCATGATGAAATTGAGGTTCCACCATAAAACCAATTGGCAATATGGAAAGTAGCCCAAGACCATATAAGCACATAGCAAACCTTGTCCCTCACCAATGTGGGACAACTCTCAACAGTAGGTATGGGTCGATGGAACTGGTGCAGCCACGACTGGAACCGGAGGAGCTGGTTTGTTCAAGCGGTGGGTTCTTGGGTCGACCTCGGGGGCTCATTCGGGGTGAATGGCGGATATGGTCCGAAGATTCTGTCACCGATTGAAGTCGTCCTCGACGGAGCAAGGGATTAAGAGGTGCTTGATCCCGTGGATGACGCTGTCAGGCCGGGTCACATCATCAGGTCAGATGATTTGCGCGAAGTTAACCAATTTGCGGCTGGTGGACTTGTGGGTTGTTGTGAATGGTGGAAGGGTCTGGGGATTTGGCGACGGAAAGATAGAAAAAAGTTAACCGATTTGCGACCGGTGGGCTTGTGGGTTGTTGTGAATGGTGGAAGGGTCTGGGGACTTGGCGACGGAGAGAGAGAGAGAGAGAGAAAGAGAAAGGGGAAAGGTGGGTGCAAATGAAAGAAAGGAGGGGGTCGGAAGGGGTGAAGGAGAAACGCCCAAAGGTTTTTTTTTTTTTTTTTTTTTTTTTTAATTAATTAATTTATTATTATTTTTTTTAATATCCACGTAGCGCCCAGACATTATCCACATGGATGCCACGTCATCAGGTAACGGCAAATTTAATAGCAACCTTAACGGATGTATGAAAGTGTCCCAAAATTATAACGTTATGTACCACTCTGAGAAGAAAAAAATTCCATATACCAAATGTTGAAAACCAAAAAACTTTAGGGTAGTAAACTGAGATTAATCTCTCAAGTTAATTATGCATACTCACGTCGAACTATATAAGTTGTATGAAATTTTTATGGTGCCCTAGAATGTCCTATGCCTCGGGACTTTTGACAATTTAATTTGGTAATTTTATCTTGGACCAAAGCGATTTTTAATATTTATTTACTTTTTTGGTATTATGCACCATCCATTCAAAGACTTGCGAAAGTAGGATTCTATATTTTGTTTTTGGTAATAAAATGGTCAGTTTTATTAATTAGAGAGTTATAATTTTGATTTGTAAAAGTTTTGAGAAATGTTCGAGATACATATTAAATCCAATGGGATAAAAAAAAAATACGTGAACAAATAATGCGTGTGAAATAAGATTTATTGAATTGACGTTTGATTTTTTTTCTTTTGAAAAAAAAAATTAGTTAGTGACTTCGTTACGGCAGTTCACTCTTTCGAGAGCTATAAAGACTCACAAAAACATTTTACTCTTTTCCTGACCATCATTGTGCGACTCACCAATTTCAAGAATCAAACCAAGAACGTATCGTACGACATATAACATAAAATTCATCTTCAACCACTAGCTCACCCGTATTGGATACCTTGTTTGGATAAATGACATGATTTGCTCTGCCTAACAGCAAAAACTAAGACAAAAAAAATAATGGACGAATGAGGTTGGCTGATGTGGAAAGCAGTGTACGATATTTATAGGCAACGACAATTTCCACTTATGGAATATCAAGCACCATTACAAGGGGCCATTGAAACAGATATTTCGCCAACTATTGTTCCAATACAAGGTGAGAAAACTTGACCCCAAAAAAAAAAAAAAAAAAAAAAAAAATACAAGGTGAGAAGCATTATAGACAAATGGATATTGACCGAAACGCTAAAGCGCTCGTCCCAAACCAATCATGTGACGTAATGCAGGAAGTTAAAACACAACGCTTCATAGGTTTGGGAGTGTCAGCTAAGAACATCAAAAGGACACAAAAGACATCAAGTATCCACAACCTTTCGAATCTATTTGAATGAATTGGAACATAAACAGTAATTACCTCCCTGATTAAACAGTAGCTTCATCTTTATGACATTGTCCGAACATAAACATTCCTGAGTAAAACTTACCCAGAAGCTCTCTTAATCTATAGACTGTTGTTTATGTCGTGCAAAAACTCGTTCACATGGGTAAAACTACAATAAAATACAATCAAAACTGTTCCTAGAACTCCATACTAATCAAACCCCTAACCTGGTTGTCACTGGTTTGTTCTGTGATGGCGCTCCTTCTTGTATCGAGACTGATACGGATCAAAACCACCTTCCTCTGCCCCATAAACAGCCCATGAAGGTGTCAGAGCCATGTAATCCTTACTGTCAAAATGTTTTCCAGAAGCCACCTGCATTTTCCATAAGAATGGATGAGTGAATAAATATGATCGCCCAAATGGCACTCTAGGAGTATATAATTGTTGGAGCCAAATATACCAGATCGTGAAACTTTTCATAGTCAATCCACGTGAACCACTGGCCATCAATCTTGAACTTGCTAGTTTTTGCCAGGAGGACACAGCAGGAGTGGACATGCTCGCATGCGACTTCATACTCCCCGTTACTTTTCAAAGCTAAGGCTTCTGAAAATGCTTTAACATCAGCATGCCAGGGCACATTCTCCATTGTCAACTTTGATGTAGCAGACCTGTGAATTGATCACTCTGAATATAGAACTAAAGCATTCAAATGACCTGACTACTTAGGAACCAAACAAACGAAAACTTACGTTCCACAATATGTAACTCCCTTGATTTCAACAAAATCAGGACTGCCAAGGCTGAAAATGTTATAATAAGCATCAATATCTTCTGTATTCCAGCCCTTCACCAGAGTTAGGCGATAAACAGTTCGTTGCTGTTTGTCCTTGAGAGAAGTCAAGGAATCCTGGCGATAAAAATTCAAGCAAACACATGAGTAACACCAGAAGTACTGAATCATTTTCTTTTTCTCAGTGGATTGAAGACAAGAAATTGGGACCTCAAAGTATCAAGTAGATCAGATGCTTACAATGAATCGCTCCCAAAAATCCCCAAAAAGTGGCTTATCAATCGCCTTCAAACTCTCTTTAGTTGCAGCATCTACACTTACATATAACTGTGTGCAAAGAAATCCAAAATCATTGCCAAAACTAAAGAATAGCATGATGTAAGATCAGACAGCAATATAACAGTAGCAAGCAAACCTGTGTGATAGGGTTCAGCATTTTGATCTTTTCAGGAAACTGAGCATTTGTTACTAGAAAAGTAGAAATCCGTCTTCGATGCAGCTCATCTATGAGTGCATTAATCTCAGGATACATGATGGGTTCACCAACAAGTGATAAGGCACAATGCCTGGGAGAGAGACCCTCTGTTAATCGCTCCAATGTAACACCTGCAGGAGAAGATATCTCATGACATAGAATTAAGCAGATCTATACACTTTTAAGTTTCCTAGGATTTAGTTGATGATAGTACAACCAAATAGTTGGGGAACCCAATATAACCATGCCTTCCTAAACGGTGTTTCAATTAATTCATCACTGGTTCGAGCAGTCTTGTACTACTAAAAATACTTAAAGCATTATCCAAGGATGTATTTCTTCCCAAAAGAAAAAAAATCACAGGATTTACCAGGAACTCCTTTCATTTGCTTGATCATTTTCGTGTGCTGGTCTATGGCAGAATTAACAATCTCTAACGGATCATCCATCTTCCACTGCCAACTCTTTCCGACCGGATTTGTGTGATGTCTCCAACAAAAAACACATTTGTTGGCACATGCCAGACTAGGGGTTGTCTCCATGCACCTGTTTCATTCAAACGTCTCAAATTTAAACTGCTACTTGAGGCAATGTGAAATACATAAACTACTATAAAAGTAAATGCAACCATGTAAAATATACCAATTCAAAATGTATATGCTATCAATTCACCACTAAATACATAGCACTGAGGTATTACAGATATGCAACAGTCAAGCTAAAATCTGCGCATAATGCATGAATTCAGAGTCACACAGACGTGTATATGGGAAAGGACGGTGCGAAATCTGCTCCAAATTGATAATAATTTCAGTTACCTGTGACTTTCTATGCCATAAAACGAGTGTTTGTAGCAACCTCCACGGCCTCGAAGCTGCGACTTTGTCCATCTACAAATTTTGACACCGCTATGAGAACCAATAATTTTATACCCCTGCATTTTCACTCGAGGAAAATCAAAGCCAAAGATCAGAACAAAAGTTCTAAAGGCAAACACAACACTTCAAATCTTCCAGAAAGAAGTCTGCTCAGACAAGCTTACCTGCTTCGTTAAGCTAGCTCGAATCACCGGAGTGACCATCTCTTTTTTACCATTCACTGTTCCGTTCGTCTTCGTCGCCGCCACTGGGTTCCTTCTTGAAGGTCCTTTACCTGCAATATCCTCAAGATCAATAACACCTGACTCCCCACCGTCCTCCTCCTCCTCATCCTCCTCGTCTGACCCATCAAAGCTCTCAGCTTCACATTCATCACCAACCCCATTACCCAAAACCCCGCCATTTTCCGCCGCACCACCCTTCAGAAACCTCACCACCTTCCCACTCCAAGCATCAAACACCTCGTCTAAATCACCACCGTCCACGTCACCTTCCCAAATCGGAAACATCTCAGAAGCGCCCAACGCCCTCATTCTCCTCGCCAAGTCCTTCCCCACCGCATTGAACGTAGTGCCGTAGGCTCGGCTCCCAACGCCGAAGACGGCGAATTTGCAATTGGAGAGCAGCAGCGATCCCACCCTGAAGTCCTCCGCGCTCTCGGCGAGCCAATTGGAGAAGAACTTGGCGTTCGGAGGCGGCTTCCCATCATCCCACGTCGAAGCGACGATCAGAACTAGGGTTTCCTTCGGGAGGTCTTCGGGCTCGTAGTTGTTGGGGTCGACGAGGTCGAAAGCGACGCCTTTTAACGTCAGAAAATCGAGCAGGCGACGAGCTAGGGCTTCGGAGGTTCCGGTTTGGGAGACGAAGAAGAGCTTGCCTCTGCGAGGCGAAGAGCCAGGGTTAGGGCTTAGGGAGAGCTTGAGGAGTCGGAGGCGGCGGGATTTGTAGAAACAGTAGACAGTGGTGGCGGAGAGGAGGGCGAGGAGAGTGAACCGCGCAGGAACGGAGGAGAGGGACATGGCGGGAATTAAATTGGTGGGATTGTCTGTCCTTTTGCGGACAATCACATGAGTGTTATGGAGGCGCGAAGAAGAGTGGAGTTCGTTGCAGAACCGCGAAGAAGAGTGAAAGAGGAGGCGGAAGACGGCGATTGGAATTTTGGGTACGTAATGTTGGTGGGCTGAATTCAAATTGGTCTTAATCGGCCCAAAATATATGAGTTCTGGGCCTTCTCTAGTGCACATGCTCATATGCACTAATATCCCTCATCAAGCCTCGGTACCACATGGGGTAGTAACATATTTTTGTATAATTTGAATGAGTAACATTGTGTCGAATTGAATTGACTCATATTATAACACGTAATAGAACCAAGGTGACAATCAAATAAACCTTTACTCGTATACAAGGATATAGCTTTTTGCTCCCGAAAGAAAATTATTCATTTGCAGACGTAGACAGTCACATGAACTAGAGCGAATGTTCTTCCCATTATACACCTGGGTTCACATCCCCTACTCTGCAATTTAGATAAGTTTAAAGTAAAATTCGATCGTATAAAAAAAGAAAATTCTTTGGTTAGTTAGGACCAAAAAAACAATAATTCTTTATAACATCATTATATAACACACAAACCTATACACAGGAAAATCCATTGAAATGGTTAGGAAAAAACATAATAATGTGTACTCTTGTGAACTGAACTCATTCACCCTCACTTCCTCAGCTCATCCTCTACATCAACTGCAACTGCATCACCAATAAAATTCAAGTGGTATATCAAAAACATCAGTTATAACAACGCTCAAAATTGGATGAAGCACCCGAAGGAAGCGTGGCGTCGCCGCAGGTCTTCGTGCTGTTATGGACTTGTATGAAGCTGCATTATCGTTTTAAGGCCGCCACAACGTTTTCTGGGCGCATAAGATACCCTCCTTTCCCTGAGCATAAGTCATCCGGATCTCCCAATGCATACTCTTCAATATACCCTCCAGGGGTTCCAGTACCTCAACTTTCTCGCGCATAATCGCCCAACCTCCAGGCCGTAACAAGCGATCCATCTCAACAACGATTGATACAGGCTGCTTACACCTGCAAAGTAGTATTCCAGATGTAAAAGATTGGGACACTTGAAAAACCGGAGACTTCAAAAACAAAATGTCACTGCAAATAGTAATGAAGCGGAGGAGTTGGCTCTCACCTATTCTTAAGCCGCGAAAACAGATGATCCACATGCAAAAGGTCATATGATCTGGGATAAGTACCGAAAGACTCGCACCAGTCGTGGTAGGTTCCAACAAGCCCGCGTTCAAATATGAAAGGAAGTGTATCGGCCGCATGGACAGGTACCACATTCATCACCCAAACCTTTTGTTGTGCGAGGGCTGCAGCAAATCTGCGTAAAGTACACTACAACTCAATTCACCAATCAACTTCGACGTGTTTCTATTGAAAAGAAAAGAAAACACAAGGTTCTGTTGAATTTATTTACATACCCTCCATAGATGGCTTTCATGTCCATTACATTTCGAATTTTTGACCAGTCGATACCCAGTCCAGTGAGATAAGATTTATCAACAATAGCTTTCCAGTGCTTGGTGTCTGCATCCAATTTATCTTTATCACTTAACCAGTCAGGATACCTTTCGAGCCTTTTGGGCCATTCCTCTGGCCACTCCGTGCCGCGCTGTTCAATGGCAGATGGAATGGGGTGCAAGCAAGTCTTCACGGGAACATACCTGTTAAGGGACACATAAGGCTAACTGTTCCTAAAAGAACGATATCATCCAAAAGTAGTCTTCCGTGCTGAGATAATGAACATACTGTTTTCGTTCAACAAATTAACGAGACAGAAATGGAATATGTATGGATTCATAATGCTAAAAACCTAGAAGAGACGAATATTGTCAAGCAAGTTCATTTAAGCTTACCAGGCTGCATCAGGGTTTTCATTTTCCTTGCACAAGGGTGGATATTTCTTCCTCCTCAGATCATATATATCATTTGAGTCTGGCTTCTGGTATATTTTGACACCCACGTCACTGACTTCATCCGTTTTATGAGCCAGAATATTCCAACAGATAGATGCGGTCAATTTAGCCATGGCTGGAAGATAAGAAAAAAATGCCACATGTTATCGAATTATTCAGCACAAGCAACTCAGGATAAAATTATATAATATCATAAAGCAAACAAATCTTAGATATCCTAAGGAAGTTGGTCCTCGCAAAAATAGTATTAACTGTAAGATATTCGGACCACAAGGCCTACTGTTCCAGCTTTCAAGCATCTAAAATGATAATTATTATCATAATAGCTAGCAGCATAGGGCAAACCTTCTTCTTCTTCAAAGCTGTCATGTTTGGTTGACAAGACAAAGTATCCGCCCGGCCTTAAAATCCTATTCATCTCTAGAAGATGCTTACCCCCTGCAAAAGAAAGAACACCATAAAAGTGTGACTTAAAGTTGGATTTGAAACCTCAAGATGAAAAAATGAAGAATGAAAGGCAGAAAGAAATCGATTCAAACCATTTGAATGCCAAGGTATGGTGCAACCGCCACAGTGAACAGCATCAAAAACACCACTGGGGAAAGGCAGCCTTCTATTTTGAAAAGGGCTAACTAAAGCAGGAAAACCACGTTCGAGGGCAACTTGAGCTAGGTCAACTAGGTCATCTTTCAAGCCCAATGCCAATGTTAATACATCCTTATCAACAAGAGAAGCCCCAAAGGCAGAATCTGTACATCCAATATCCAGCACTACACGGATATTCTTTCCCCATTCGATGTCTGGTACCATCTATCAAACAAAATAAAAATTCAAACTTCTTTTTATGGTAAGACTTACAGCACTACTATTAGGAGATAACTAGCACATACATGCACATCAGAGTACGTATATGGTGAAGTTTAATTGCCATCTGTAAATATAGGCTGGTTTCAAACTCCACATCTCTCACAATATTAGGATGCAAAAATATAGCAGAGATAAAACGGTTAAGACTGTTTATCCTAGAAATATGATATTTTCCAAGGTTTACCACTAATTTCATATATCCTTTCAAAAAAAAAACCACTAATTTCATATATAAAAAACACACGAAAGAGAAATCGTCTATCTACCCAAATAATCATTTACAAGCGTTATCAATTCATTTCAGGTTGTAATAAAAGAGGCATCATACAGATTCTCAAATTCAATGGACAATGAGTAAAAGTCACACCTCTTCAATGGACTCAAGATAGTGAAGAATCCCACCCTTCAATTCAGACTGGTTCTGAGGGAAAGTCAGATATTCTCCAGACTTCATCGCCCAACTATGTTCCTTGATGAATGCAGCCAGTTTTGGATGCTCCACATTCTTGTACAATATCTACAAAACACGAAATGTTAAGAAAACAAAACATCAGTAAAATTCGTTTTCCTCACATTGTACTACACTTGAATACAAGAAAAACATATGAAACCCCTAAGCATATATACCTTCTCTTTGCTCTCAGGCCAGGGGACCGGAGGGCCATATCCATCGCGGGGAAGAGGTACAAGACACATAGGTTCCACTTTCGGGCAACTCCTCTCCGTATGCCTATACTGCAGCCTTCCAGATCCAACTTCCATATCAATACAAGGAATGTAATTATGCTTGCTCCTTGTGCTACATTGTTTCCAACTATAATGTGCTTTTGGATCAAACAATGGACCCTTCATCTTATACGTCTTCTTCCCTCTTTTTTCGGATTCACCACCGTCATCTTCCATCTTCACCTCCTCCGATTCCTTATCCATTGTCTCCATCAAATTATCCCCCTCTCCCCCTGCTTCCCCATTTCCTTCACTCTCATCACCCAAAGCTTCTTCCTTTCCATCCACCACCTCCTTTTCTTCATCCCCATCTTCTTTTTCAATCTCCGAATCTTCATTCTCGGATTCCAAGGTCACATTTTTACCCTTCACCACACTCTCTGGTAACTTTTTCTTACCCTTGCCCTTCTTCCCATTTACCTCTTCTTTCTTCTCCTTCTCGTATTTATGCTCATGGGCAGGTGAACTCACAGCAGAGCCATTAGCCCTTTTCTCCTCCCCACCATTACTAGCAACTTGGTGGGTCCCACTGGGAGTGCTCGCTCTGGGGCTCTTTGATCCAGGCGACGCCCCAATGTTGTCGAAGCTTTCGATTCGGGTGGTGACGGAGGAGGAAGAAGAAGGAAACATCGACCAGACGAATACAAAGCAGAGGCCCAAGATTGCCACCGCCGTCATTTTTATGCAGAACCCACCTGGCCGTTTTGCTTGGCGGCCCAACCGAGCTAACCGAGCCACTGCCATCTCTCTCTCTCTCTAAAAAAACACGCCCCAATAAATGAACTTTGAAGAATGTACACTAGGAAGCCTATAAATCTGTAAACCCCGCCAAAATTGGATAAAATATCGAAATTCAAATCCAGAAGTGGGATTTAACCAGAAAATGAAATCTTTAACAAATCTGGAGCAGGAGATGAGACAGATCTGTGGGCATGTTTCTAAAAATGGAAATAGAAGATGAAACTGCGATTACCCGAATGGGAAAATCACCGTCTGGATCGAAGTACAACAACAAGAAATCGCCTTTCAAAGAATTGATAATCTTCAAGATCATGAAAAATCTACAGAAGAGAATTTTTTTTCCGATGAACTGAGAAATGAAAGAAGGAACTTGAATTGCGTAAGTACTAAGTAGCACCTACCCAATATAAATTAGCTTTTAGCAGCAGAATTTTCAAATAAGTTGGAGAAACTTCTCTGTCACTCGGAAAAATTAAAATTAATATTTTTTTTAAAAAAAAAGTGATTAGCTGGGTAAATAAGCAGACGTAGTAATCGAGTATAAAGTAATAGACTTTTGAAATTTGTTTAAAAAAATTATGTTGTCTGAGAAGTGGGCAGTGTTGATAAGGTTGTCGTGTCATCTCAGAGGCTGGAACTCATGTCGAAGAACGTAGTCTTTTGCATTTTGAGGCGAGCGCCATGGATGGAAATTGACCGCCACCAGAAAGTTTCGGGTTCATGTCCAGGTTACGGTGCGTAATGCGCACAACAGCTAATCAGCACGTGCCTAAAAATTTAGCGTATAAATAATTGAATATGGTCACTTAATATGGTATTAATCGCGTATAATATTTGAATACGGTCACTTAGTATGGTATAAATCATTTTCACGAGTGAACATAAAGTTGATAATTTCCAAATTTTACATATTATTCATTTGTATTATGCTCGTGAAGTGAATATCTTATTATAGCACGAGAATGTATTAATCAGGTTGGTTTAGGTTCAGAAAAAAGAACTAAAACAGAAAAATATCTTCATAAACTTTTTATCACCTCATGTTTTTTACACAATATTTTATAAATTCTACTTTAAGAAAGTCGCTTTCGCGTTTCTCTTGCTATTAAACTTTAAGTTTTAAGAATACAAGATTATTAACACTTCATGTAGTTATAGAATTTTCATTCGAGAGAGAGAGAGAGAGAGAGAGAGAGAGAGAGAGAGAGAGTTGCCTTAGGAGTGGGTTCTCATCAAACATGTAGGGGATCATATTTGTTAAATTTCAAATAGACGGGCCATGAGTTCACTCCAACAACACCAATACTGTCCCCACTTGGCCACCTGCTCAATCCAGAGGTGTGGGAACTTGGCCACTTGCTCAATCCAGAGGTGTGGGGTTTTAATACAAAAGGTCTCGGTGTTAGTTAGAGTGGAGTAATTCTATTTAAAGGGTTTGTTCCCAAGTCTTCTTGCCGATGTGGGACAGAAGAATTCCAACACTCCTCCGCGCGTGAGACCCCATTTTATGGGTCACACGTGAAGTTCCACACATAGGCAATTGCGTGGAACCAAGTCGGGGCTCACCCATTTGCGCGGGGCCAATGAGGACCCACCCATTCACGTGGTATCTCTTGGCCTACGTGGAGCCAAGTTGGGGCTCATCCGTTCGCGCAAGGTCAAAGGGGACCCACCCGTTCATGTGGAAGTACGGGCTCATCTCCTGGCTTTGATACCATGTTAAATTTCAGGTAGACGGGTCATGAATCCACTCCAACAACACCGATACTGTCCTCACTTGGCCACCTGCTCAATCCGTCATGTGTGAGGTTTTAATACAAAATGTATCAGTGTTAGTTAGAGTAGGGTAATTCTATTTAAAAGGCTTGTTCTCAAGCCTTTTGGCCGATGTGGGACAGAGGAATTCCAACAATATCTTTCTACATAACTAGAGTACCATAACTGTAGATAGTCTTCGGTTAATTTTACGTAATTTTAAACTCGAATATCGAAGAACATACGATCAATCTCACTGATCTCTTGACATGTCGCCTTCAGAACCTTGATGAGTTGTGGTATGTGAGTCCGTTGGCATTGGACCTACAGCAGTCACCTTATCAGAGTCTTGATGTTGAGTAGAACCTGAATATACTGGCACTGATGATGATGTTAGCAGTGGGGCGTGGTTGACAGGTGACCATTCTCCGGAAGGATTGGGTAAGTTCGAGTAAGAAGGCTTTTCCTGAGATGCATGCATATTGACCTTAATCCTGCATATCAAGAAATATTATCATCTTTCGGTCCAAAATACAAGTTTCAGCAATTCTGGTTGTCCTGCTCCCAAAGCAAAATGATTGACAAACCCATACTACAGCATGGAACCGAAGATTTAAGAAGAATGTGTTGTGCTATTATGTGCAGGTGAAAATCATTTAAAATCTTACCTGTTGTGGATATCGACATACTCATCTGTTTCATCCCATATCTCTTCCTGGTATAAGCAGAGATTTACAATTCGGATCAATACATGCAACAATTAAATTTACAAAAATCCAGCATCCAGATAATACTCACACAAGTTTCGTAAGAAAATGCAGGAGCAGATTCAGTTACTTATTCCCACAATGCATGACCATTACCTGAAGAAGTTCTTCGATGACATCCTCCATGGTAATTACTCCTACAAACTCTTCGTTGTCTGGGAAAACTGGAATGGGACCGTTCTCAACGTCCAGAATGCAATGTGAACAGCCCCTGTGTCGTTTCTTAAAAGAGGGAGTAGCTGATGGGCTTTTCTTAGCTTGTTGACCTCCACCACCACTGTCCAAAGCACTCAGAGCATTGCTTGAACCCACTTTTTCATCTGGAATTCAACAAGAACACAAATTATGTACTTCAAACGACACACATACAAAAAAGTGGCAGTGATTGAAAAACTTGGGAAAAGCACATACATTGAGAAATCAGATAGCCAGAAACTCAGTTAATCATATCAATCATACAGGACACACAGAACAAGTTACATCCATTAACATACTCAAACGGAACTTTACATTATGAGTACAGAATGAAATATCATGAAACAATTAAATATGAAAACTGAGATTTGAATCTTGAACCTCAAAATGAAAATAAACCTAAACAGCAGCATTCTTTTGTTGCTGCTACGAATATACACACCTTTCTTGAATGATGCCACAGGTTGGCCCGCTTGCTTCTTACAATCATCCTTAAACACTGGTGGTTCGCCATCTTTGCCATTCTTTAGTGCATCCTTTTTCCCCTTTTGATACTTAAAAACAACAGCAATGTGACTGTGACCTTTCTGAAATTCATTTAGAATATCATACAGAGGCATGTCTTCTGAAACCCTGTGGAGCAAATGAAAAGGCCAGCCAGTAATTATCATGCTCCAGCCCAATAAAAAATAAAACACAGGCAGTGAAACAATTATTAATTTATGTTCTTTGATCTTCTTCAATTCATTCGATCCGATGCTCGGAAATTAAGAGGGTGTGTGAGAAGTAAAAAGGGATGTGTGGATAGCACACACCCTTCAGGAATTCTCAAAATTACATTAGCTCATGTCTTGTATCAGATAATAAAAACCAAAATATAATGAGGTACTATCATACTGAGGAATTTTTCTGATCATCAGTTTTCTCAAAGTAACTCCACCTTCTGGATCAACCATCAAGAGATTCTTAACCTGCACTTATATGAAATGAACTGATCCATTTGAAGCTAGCATCACTCTTGTTTTTTGGTCGGACACGCAGCATCACTTCAACTTTGACAAAAGTATATAATCATAGCAAAAATGGAATTACCAGAACAAGACCAATTATATTTCCAGGTTTCCCACAATAAACTGGAACTCTACTATGACCCATTACCATTATTGCATTCAATGTGTCCCTGGAGAGAAAATAGAGTGATGGGTTTAAAAAAATGGAAGAACACATAAAATATGATAGAGAGAACAAATCAAAATCCACAAACCCACAAAGTAAGAGGTGCATCCAGATCAAGGGAAAATGCATTTGTTATGGGAGTCATAGCATCTTTTGCTGTCTTTTCAGTCAATTCAAGTGCCCCAGCAATGATGGTAGTCTCATCATGTGTTAAATCCCCGCCTTTCCCAGCCTAAATAACAAATCATATGCATATGCCATATTTAATCACAGAACATGGGAAACCAGAGGACTTTCGGAAAGTTGAAAGTTCCTAACATATGCCACTAGACTACTAGTATAGTGCCTGATGTGAACTTTCAATATGCGAGAGCTTAGTGAGGTTATATACCTCATTTCCATGAAAATTCACAAAAGTCTTAAGCTCTGCTCTTCGCAAAAGGGCAGATTGTCCCTTACCCAGCATATAATCCAGAACCTGCGGAAAGAACATATATAGAACAAATAAAATGGCAGAATAGGAAAAAAAAAATGCAATTAATAACAGAATGGATGCAGCTATGTCAAACAGTCAAGACACATCACACAATTTACAAACATCTAAAGTCGTTGTAATCATTATGTAAGTTCATGCATTAACATCACCTTACTAATGGGATACGAAATGGGGAGGAAAAGAACAAGAAGAAAGCGCACAAATGGGGCCATCGTCGCCCCAACAGTCAATCCATAGCGAGTGCAGACTGCTTGCGGCAATATCTGGAGTAGCAACGAATACAAAGAACCAAAAGTAAACATCTTTTGTATGTATGTATGTAGATACCTTCTTAAACTAATCACTCGGCGTGAAATGCTCTTCCGAAGACAACTTACCTCCCCAAACACCAGGATGAGAGTGACTGATATCACAATGGCCGCCCAAGGAGGCACAAGACTATCCAAAAACACCGGAAGAGCCTAATAACACAGGAAACATCATCAACTACTACTAATTAATTGCCCTGGATAAAGCCACAACATCACACGATTACCTCCATTGCTAACGCGTTTCCGATTAAAAGCGTGCAAAGTAACAGGTGCTGATTCTTCACCACCGGATAAATTTTAGCTGCAAAAAACGGAGCAGTTTAAAGCAATTAAACACATGCAAAACCAGTTCTTCTGTAAAGTTCAACTATTCTTTTGACTTGGACTGCAAAAAACTGAGTCATCTAGTAATTTAGCTTACTGTCCAGCATCTCACAAAACAATATCATAATTTCCAATCCAGAAAACCGTTTCCAATAACGAAATTTGAATAAGTTTCAATCCAAAAAAGTTCTTACTCAGAATCCAGAGGATCGCCCAAAGAAATGAAAAATTCGAAATTCGAAATTGCTGAGCAGCTCCAAATTTCGTAAACTAAAAACAAATAACAAATAAATAAAAAATCACAGAAAATGAAATTAAGAGGGAAGAAAGCTTACCGGCGTGTTTGCGATCCTGAGGGCGGCCGGACTTCATGAGGACCTCGAGGTCGACGAGGCCGAGGGACATGAGGCCAAGAGTGAGTCCGGCCATCATTCCGGCGAAGCATACCAGGCCTATGATTATCAGCACGTACAGAAAGAACTTCATCCCGCAGCAGGCCACCACCGCAGCCATCTCCGTCGCTCGCTGGCTCGGTTGCTGGAGAGTGGAGACCAAAATTTGAAGCCGTGCGCGTGGGTTTGTCTTTCTCGGACCTCTTGGGTTCGGTGTACTGGATCTCTTTTTGGCCGGTTCAGTTCCCTCGATTTTTTTATTTTCTTCCACAAAAAAACTTGCTTTTAGCGGCGCCAGTGGAGCAAGTGCCCGCGTTAACAAGAATATCTTGCGTTTAATTGAGACCAAAAGACTGCGGTAATTATTTTTATTTTTTTAGTAAACGATATTATCTACACTAAAAATAAATACGGTGGATTTAACCTTATAATGAACTAACAATAATGTAGTTCAAATTCATCTTTGGCAAGAATCGAATCACCTCTTACTTATATGTGAAGAATGTGAAGAAGAATATCACTAGATCGCGGTAATTTAAGTTCACCATTCTCTTCCTTACTGTAAATAATACCATTTGTTCAAAACAAAAATTAAAGTGCGATGACAATGGGTGACATGTTTATTGGGAAATAATTTTACACTCTTCGCTTCATATATCTTTTTCTAGTTTTATAGTTGTAAGATTAAACAATTAAAGTGAAATTAATAGTCATATACTAGCAAATTTCTATTTCAACCTTCCTTTTTTTTAGGGGTGTCTGAACTTTAATTCTTCAAGAAGATTAAAATTTAATAAAAACCTAGTGTTAGATAAGATATTGATTTTAGTCCCTTAATGTTTACTTAATTCAAATTTATATTATATTTTCGTTAAAATAAGTACTAGATATCTTTTTTAATGTCATTACATTAAATATTAAATTTATTATTATACACATTTGAATTCATTCATTTTATTTAACTTCCTCTAATTAGTGTATCTAAACGTCTGTATTATAATATATTTTACTAATTTAGTGTACCGAAATGTCCGTACCTAAATATATTATAGTAAATTAGTGGCACATAAGAAAATTTGCAAAAATATAAGTGCACCGAAAATTCCGTACCTAACTATATGATATTAAACTAGTGTACCGAAATGTCAATACCTAAATATATCATACTAAACTAATGTACCTAAACATATTATACTAACCCAGTGTACCGAAATGTTCGTGTCTAAATATATTGTAATGAATTAGTGATACATAAGAAAATATGCAAAAACATAAGTGTACCGAAAAATCTCTACGAACATAATGAGGATTATAATTTATAATATTTTCATAAAATTTAATTTATGAACACCATAAAATTATAAATAAAAAAGGGAGACATTGAATACATATGCTGACATTTAATAGAGTCTAGGGACTGAAATCAATTTTTAATCTTGTATAAGACATTTTTCTAAACTTCATCTTATTTAGGGATTAAAATTTAGTTTTCTATTTTTTTTTATGTTAATCTCAGTTTACTACCCTGAAGTTTCGTGGTTTTCAACATTTGGTACATGAAGTTTTTTTCATCCCATAATCATACCTCAAGTCTTAATTTTGGGACAGTTTCATACATCCGTTAAGTTGGCTGTTAAGTCAACCGTTAATTAATGATATGGCGGCCACGTGGACAATGACTGGGCGCCAAGTGTCAATATGGGTTCACATAGATATTAAAAAATAAAAAACTTAAAAAAATTAAAAAATTAAAAAAAAAACTAAACCGACCCTTTCCCATCACCCAGACCCTTTCTTCCTCCTCCATCCTTGCCGACTTGATCTCTCTCATTTGTCCCTCTCCCCACTCGCACTCATCTTTTCCTCACCACCACCTCCCAACCCAACCCATCCCTCCCACCCAACCCAACCCATCCCTCCCCTAATCCTTCCATACCCAACCCAACCCAACCCAACTCGGTCTCCCTGCAACGAGTTCGAAATCGAGGAGGCCCTGACCTCGTTGAGGAAGACCATGCAGACCAGAGATGATGCCCGGGCCCGACTCTGCACCTCGCAGTGCGTGGTCCTTGGATTTTGTCTACTATTCTAGTGGCAGAGAGCTTCATTAGTGCAATGTGTTGTTGTGATGTGTTGGGCTAAAGGTGATGCTTAACGGAGAACACGAGAGATGACTTTGGATTCGTTTTTTTGTAGTTGCAAATCTCCAGAGACCTATGGGCTTTGGCTTTCTACTCTAGTTTGAAATCTCCGCGATGAATGCCTCATTGTTGTTGTCGACGAAGACGAAAGAAAGACAACCCTGGGCGTGGTGATGCTAATTTTCAGATTAGCTTTGGTGGCTGTCGAAGAGAATAAGAAAAAAGGTTGGTGCGGGTGGAGGAAAGGGAAGGTCCGCATCCATAGGCCATTTTTTTATTTGTTTAGTTTTTAAATTTTTAAATTTTTTTTAAATCTTTAATTTTTTTAATATTTACGTGGACCTATATTGACATGTGACGCCTAGTCATTATTCACATGATGCCACGTCACCAGTTAACGGCTGACTTAACAGCCAACTTAACGGATCTACGAAACTGTTCCAAAATTAAGACTTGAGGTATGACCCTAGGATGAAAATACTTTATGTACTAAATGCAAGGTTCTAAAAGATGCTAGGCGCTAGTCGGGCGGCGAGCTGGGGCCTAGCGCCTAGGCGGCTAGGCGGGGACTAGGCGGATTTAAGTAAATCTATTATATTTCGTGTAAATAAGTGTCTATTTATACTTAAAATATATATATAATATCATTATAAACTACAAAATATCATCGTGGTGTCTAATGATACGATGCTTTACTAGAATTAGCGGCGAACGCGACGAGAAAGTATCAACAGCGAATGTGAGGAGGAAGAATTGGGAAAAAATATCGTGGTCTGAAAAATTCAAGAGCCATGCCGGAGATTGAGGTTGTTGCCGACAATGGCGACGACTCCGACGACTGCTGGGATGCAGGCCTTTGCAAAGGTGTGCCACACGCAGAACGTGGCGTCAGGCCCACATCAAGCAGAAGATGCTCGAGGGCGGGTTCAAGACGGATGGTGAAAGGGTTGCCGTTGAGTTGCATTGGTATAGGGTTGGGTGGTAGTTTTTTTGAGTATTTTTTCATTTTATTTCTTTCAATTTCTGGGAAATAGTAAAATATGTAAAGGACATTTTAGGAATATTGGTGGGTGGAGAAAGAGTATTTTTATTTTTTTTTAACTTTTTTGAGGGGTGATGATATAAAAGGGGTGGGAAAATAGGATTGTGGGGTGGGTCTAGTTGCTCTCTAATTAATTTTTTGTGCTGTTTTTTTTTTTTTTTTTTAATTAGTGTCTCACAATTGGTTAGGAATAATATGATTCAATTTCTCTATTTTAAACACGTTCAAAATATCTTAAGAGACGTGTAATGCCTTTTCGTATTTTTTTTTTTAACAAACGATATTATCTACCATAAGGGGGAGGGGGTGAGCTTAGCCTCACAATGAGCTAGCAATAATATGATTCAATCAGTTGTTCATTCAATATTATTTTCTCTATTTTTAAACACATTCAAAACATCTTAAGAGGCGTGTAATGCCGGTTATAAAAAAGGTCTTTCGCATGTGGATAATAATGTGATTAAATTAATTGTCAAATGATTGTTATTTTTTTTTTTAATAAACGATATTATCTATACTAAGGAGGAGAAGGTGGGCTTAGCCTTACAATGAGCTAGCAAATGTGATTCAATCAATTGTTAAATATTATTTTCTCTATTTTTATTGTAAATTCTATAGAGACCAATTTTATTATGTGCAGTCAGCTGCTTTAATTGGTTTATGAGATTTCTTCTAGCATGATCTAAGATTATTCATTTACTTCAAATATGTGATTTTCCTTTTGTCAATTTACGCATATAAATACATTTAAAACATGTAAGTCGCGCGTAGCACGCTGTGATTCAAAAAATATCTTATGCACGCACTCATGCACGTACATGAAGACTAGTCGATGATAATTGGGTTGATTCGGGAACAAGAAATAAATACTTGAGCCGTGGTTTCGCTGTACCTGTATCTTGTTAGGCATATTTACCGTAGACCTGGCATTTTGGAACCGACCCGTTAACCCGACCCGACCAGTTAATATTAGTATTTGGATGGATGTTTAACGGGTCGGGTCGCTAACGGGTGAACCCGTTAACAACCCGTTAAATAACGGGTCACTTTAGGTCAACCCGTTAGCACCCGTTAACACCCGTTGAGGATATTTTAGTAATTTCATTAAAGTCTTAACAACAAAAAATAAACTCTATGAAATAATAATAATAATAATAATAATAATTTTTAATTGGTGTTAATGGGTGACCCGTTAGCTTAACGGGTCAGGTTCGGATGACCCGTTAACTTAACGGGTCGGATTGAACCCGACCCAAACCCAATAAACCCGACCCGTTTACATGTCTAATTTACCGACAGCTTCCCCATCAATTGTTTGGCTACTAGCCTACTACAGCTAGGCAACGATCCTCTCTATGCCACCCACGACTGTCTCCGTTTTCCTGCCATTCCCAATACTTCACAATGTTTATTCGCATATGCTTCGCTGGGTGTGGACCTTTCACTCCTGGTGGTAATGCTAAAAGACAAAAGAGAACCACTAGTTTTACGAGATCCACATACACAATTCATAAAACAAGCGAATCATCAGACATGAATTAAGTTAGTCATAATATACCCCTGACCAATAATACAATGTCACGTCCAAAAGTTATATGGCATGCTACTTTTCCGCGACCCCACGTGGCATCACGGATGCAAGTATAGAGGGTGAATCACTTCAACACGACTACAAACTGATAGCCAATCAATTCGGGGCCCTTTCGGAAACCCCAAACAGCCTAACGCCAATTGCCTTCCTTTCCACGGTGCAACGCAAGCAAACATGCACCACCAAAATGGATGCCTTTGTCGTATGCACAACCAAAGCCAAACAAATGCGTACTTGTTAAACCATGTACTGGATTGGACTGGACTTCCCTTTATTAGGAGCCACTCGCACCAGATAATAGCACAATGGCTGTACGGCCGAAAACAGAAGGCACATAAAATTGGGGCAGTCGTGGACTGCATTGCGACCTTCCCTTTTTATCCAGGCAAAAATTAAAAGCTGGGACGCGACTTGTAAGCCATTTTCTCCAACCCTTTTGGTTTTGTGTTGTGTGGCTCTCTTTTCTTATCCCTCTTATCACCTGCCTCAACCTAACCTTTTGATCCCACCTCCATCTTCTGCTTACACATAGCATGCCATATGTTCTCCATTCCTTTCTATTAGTTTCCAAATTTCAGTGCAGTTTGAAGGCGTTTCCGTGCAATTCAAAGACCATGTCGAGACAAGACAATGGCTCACCTGAGTTCCCAACATGGCCGGAGTTCAAGCTTCCGGACTTGTTGTCCACAGACACCATTCGACAGGTTCATGCAACGATTGAGAATGAATGGGATCCTCTTCAGCGGTCGGCTTGCCAGACGGCAGCTGGGAGAGCCTTGTGGAATCATGTCATTCATGACCCCCTGGCAGACATACTTGCGGGAGAGTCCTACCTTACCAGTCTCCATGAGAAGATAAAGAAAGACTGCGTCAACAAGGCGCGAGAAATCTCTGGTGTCATTCTTGCAGTTCGAACGCTCTGGTTTGATTCGAAGCTTGAAGCAGCACTTCATTCCTTCAACGACGGGGAAGCACAAGTAGTTCTTCTTGGGGCAGGTTGGTAAAATCACAATATTTGGTTAACTACTCTTTGAAACAATGTGGCGTACATCAAGGTGTACTTCGTGCCTGTGATGTACGATGTTGGGACATTTTTGTGTATAACGGATTTATGATCATAGGAGTTCTGAGTAACAGATAATCCTGACATCGTGACACTAGATGAGTTGTTCATTTACATTGCTTTATCAGAATCTACTATATGAATCCAGTGAAAAACAAATCCCGTCAAAACGTACACTTTCTAGGAAAACTGATCCTCAACATGCAGTTCTGGCTTCTGATTATGCACCAAAGTAAAATACAGATCACGAATTATTGGTCATGTATATGCATATGTAAACTGTAGAAAACAATGACAAACTTTTGGACCATGCCCCACCCAAATACTAATTGTAGTTTATACTAAATTATCAATAGAATGTATATGGACACTGAAATCTCTCAAGCTTTCACGTGCACGGAAGTAAATATACAGCCTATAATAAAAATTGCACTTCTTTTTGTAGGAATGGATGCAA
Organism: Cotoneaster glaucophyllus; assembly: GCA_036320875.1. NCBI lineage: Eukaryota > Viridiplantae > Streptophyta > Magnoliopsida > Rosales > Rosaceae > Cotoneaster > Cotoneaster glaucophyllus. Next base: position 1,469,787 of record CM070073.1, on the reverse strand, counting down.
GGGCTTACCGATTGAGTTGCCTGAAGGAAAGCAATGTGTTTGAAGTTGATTTTCCTGATCTCCTGCAAATAAAAGCCACTCTCCTGCAAGCAGCGATGGATTCTACAAACGATCACCCGTATCTAATGATGACAGCAAAATCCATTACAAGAGTGGCGGCTGATATCAGAAGCAATGACTGGCTTGAAAAACTTCAAACATCAGGGTTTGTGCCAGAGAAGAACACAGTGTGGGTTCTAGAAGGCATCCTCTACTACCTAACCCATTCCGAGGCCACGCAGGTACTTGAAACCATAGCAAACAAGTGCTCGTTTACTCAGACGGTACTCTTGGCAGATTTTATGAACAAACCATCCACCAGTCTTTCCAATTCCATCTTCCATTTCTACAGCGATTGGCCTGATCATCTCCTGCCATCTCTTGGCTTTTCTCATGTTAAACTATCACAAATTGGTGATCCAGATGCTCATTTTGGACTCATGCACGATCCCTCAAATCTGTTCAACAAGCTCCGCAGCTTGCCTAGGTCAGTATATACCCACCCAGATGATGGAACGCCATGCTGTCGCTTGTATTTGGTTGAGGCTTCTGGTTCACCGAATCAAACTATTCCATAGATAGCCAGCAGATATTACTAAATATCTCGAACTAGCTGCTCAGCTTGTCTAGGTCAGTACAATCACAGCCAGGTGATGGAAAACTTCGCTACCGCTTGGTTTAGCCATCTGATTCAACCTCTTAGACCATTCGACATGGACCAACAGGTGATAATGATCTGATCAAAAGTGTCCGCTCAAAGTTAAAGCAGCATAGGAGTAGGCAGCATCAATATTTGTAGTTCTGCGAAGAAAAATATATTCCATTGGAATGAGAAACTCAAACGAATTTGAGATGTCTGAAAATTTTCAAAAAGCCAATCCTTATATTCAATTGTTCAATTATGTTAGGCAAATTATAGCTGGTAGAGTTGGGGAACGCATTCTATGCATTTAGAAGTGTGGATTTTGCTTCATTTCAAGTCATCAATGTATCTGGAATGATTTTGACCACTAGAGTTAATTAAATGACTAGGATAACTTGAAATGTGATGAACTATAAATCAAGAATGTTGTTGTTCATTAAAGTTAGTAAGTCTTTATAGAACAACCTCCGGTTCATGTCTTTCCAAAACCAAGAGCAGAGCACCTTTCTGTTAACAAAGACCAGAATAATATCGCCACAATGAGAAACTAAGACTGCAATAACTTTGCTAGATTATCAATATCTAACTTATTGAAGTAAATGGCACAAAACATGGTAAAAGCACATGAAAAAGGGCAAAAATCAAGAAACAGAATAGACAAGCAACGAGAGATAATCAAATCCACAATATACATGCATCTACAGAATTTCAAGCATGATATCCACTAGATAGTTTTTTCCTACAAATTGGTCAAGCGTCAAGGCAGTCCTTGATTCCTTGCTCAAATTTGCCTAGGGATGATATGGTATCCATGAGAGAATCTGCAACCTTCTTTCTGCAGCCAATAGAAAATAGTGAGATGGGAAAATGTATCGTTACTAACTTACAACTTGGTAGCCTATTATGCGAAACAGAGTACTCAATAAATCTTTCTCAGGGATCAAGAGTTCGACAAAACTGAACGCAAATAAATTTCTACAGAAATTCTCTCTTTGCCATGTTTATCTTGATAGAAGAGACATACCTTTCAGCGGCAAATTGATCATCGGTCTCATTTATCAGACCATTAAGAGAAGTGAATGATCTGCAACATAACAGCCATAAAAAATGGAAATGAAAAAGACAATGTTTGTAAATATTACAGCAATTGTATAGAGAAATATACTCCTCTACAATGTAAATATGTCAGATGTAAAATGTACCTTACAAGATCATTTAGCATAGACTCAGCTTCCAATTTTACAGGATCCTTATCACCAAGCAACGACGATGCGTTCTTTACAACCAGACGGAATGTGCAAACCTGTGAAGTAATGAGTTTGATAATATGAGGTCAATTAGCAAAAGTTCAACAGCTCCATCAATCTACAAGATTCTTTCAATGCCATGCAAGAGAGCCTTAAAAATTCTGGTAAATTCATACAAGATGCTGCTTATTGTAACTATCCAAACAGTTGATTCTATGCACCAAATAGAAATTAAGAGCCTCTGAATCACCCTGGTTAAATAAAACAAGGATAAATGAGCGAAAATGTTGAACCTCAACGCCTGTATTGGCTTGAAATGCAACAAACGAGTTCCTGTCCTCTATAACACAATCCCTCGCAGCAGATCTAAACAATCTCCGAACCTCCTCCATTTCCTTGTTCGTATAATCCGAATCCGTAGCCGCTGTAACAATAAATCACATTAATCCAGATGAAATTTTACACACACGCACACAAATATATATATATATATATATAGAGAGAGAGAGAGAGAGAGAGAGACTGAGTAGTCGATGAGCCGCGACGAGGCTCTCTCGGGAGGCATCAATCGGGGCCAGGAGGAACCTGGAGGCCTTCTTCTTCTGCTCGCGGAGCCAATCCTTTGGTCCTGCTGCGCAAATATGGAAAATATTAGCGTTTCAAGATCAAATAACTAGAAATTGAAGCACTAAATCAAAATGGTGCGAGCAGCTCACAAATGCCAAAGGAGAATCCGGATGCGGCGTCGGGTCGGAAGAGCGAAGGGATGAGAGCGACGAGGGAGAGCAAAGCGACGTCTCTACGACTGCGTTTTGGGAGTTGAAGATTGGGGGAAGCGTTCGGATTTGAAATTAGGGTTTTTGATTTTGGAGGGAAGGATGAGATGGCGGTTACTGTTGGTGAGGAGGTGCTGGAGATAAGGCGGTGGGAAGCAATTGCCATAGTTGTTGCGCCCCTGCTTCTCTTTTGCGACGACGTGTTGTGGTGCGAGTGTGTCAGCGGTATACGACTTGGCGTTTTGCTTTCCTCGTCACGTGGGACGCGATTTTGCATTTCCGACTTGGCGAGACACTATTGGTGGGATTTTATTTTGTGCTCTTAATGGGCTTCAATTGGAGTTGTCCAGTTTAATGGGCCTTAGTTAGTGAACATTTGGGTTTAGTTGGGCTTGGAATGGCAAAATATGATTGTTCTGGCGCATAAAAAATTTCTTTTTAACTCACTATGCTTTTGCTTTTAATAAAAATATATATGTACTAAGATCTTTTTAATTGTTGACTTGCATTGTGTTTTATTAATGTGTACTGTTATTTACACACTTTCTTTTTTTTTTACTTCCAACACACTCTTATCCATTAATCTTCTCCAATTCATTTGATTATACGATCAGAAATTGAAAAATTTGATTTAATTTTAAAAATTAAAAAATAAATCAAAATAACTATTAAATCCTTGTCAAGTGAAACATCTTTGATGCAACTGCATGTGCAGTATGCGTTGAATTTTTGTTAGTTTCTGGAGTGCACGCTTCTCTTGTTGAGTGGTTTTTCGTCGTCATTAGTCGACGGTGACTCCCTTTGCATGTTAAATACTTGTCCCGTCCGCCTTCTTCCTCCTTCGGGTCAGATGGCGCCAACGCCTGACGCCTTCGGTTTTTCAGTTACGGACGCATTCGGAGTGCGTTTTAAATGTGATCGAAGCCAGCCAGCCACCCAGCCTTCCTGCATGAATTTTTGGTAACGCCTCTGCGCCGTGGCAAACAGCAGTGTTGTAACGTATCAAACTTCTTTTACCTCAAGTAACGTTATATTTTAAGTAAATTTTTTTTTTCCAAGTAACTTTTTATTTTCATGTGACCAAAAGAGATTTTTGTTTTTTATTCAACAATTATAGTCCATTAGCACTATTAGTGTAGGACTTTTAAAGCTTTCTACATTAAAGCAAATTGTATATAGAACGTTGTTAATGACACTTTAAAAAAATATATATTATTATGCTCTCCTAAAACGTGGAAATAGATGACTAATACTTTCATTCCTTGTAGAGGATAAACTTTATTATCTCACTTGCAAATAACGTATTTTTTCCATTAAAAATTCATAGTTGGAACTATTCAATTTCTTAATCTTCAAGTAAAGATCAAACCTACAATAAATCATTCAAATCGGATATCGTTTAGGCATATCAAATAAATTAATGATGTAACTACCAAGTAACATATTAATAATGACCTGTCCATTTATTTGATGCATTTATATGACTAATTGATGATCTTTAAATGATAATTAAGAAATTAAACTGTTCCGGTTACAATATTTCTACAATAAAGATACGTTATTTGCAAGTATAGAAATGAGCATAACGTCAAAGGAGGAACGCAAGTACTATCCAAAACATAATAGAGGAAATAGTAATTTGAGGAATGCATAATGGCTTTTTCAAATGCAAATAACATCTCACAACACATATTATAACATTTATTTATAAATATATATCATACAGTTACTATTTCTGAACTTGATAGTCATCCACCCTATAAAGCTTAAAAACACAAAATAAACTTATTTGATAGATCGACCTCTAACCCTGAACCCTTGTTTTCGCCGCCTGTGTTCTTTTGTGTTATCATCTTCTTCCCCCAATAACCAGATCAATATCACCAGTCTATCTCAATGCATCTAAACGTTTCCAGTTATTATTGCCTTAATTTCTCATATTCCGACCTCTTTCTCGCCTTTTCCGACCTTCGGTCCTCATACCTTCTATAACCCCTCATCTTATGTAGCATTCTAGCAAACAAATTGTTCAATTTTTCATATGGCTTCATTGAGATCACTTCATCTACGACCAAGATGTGTTATTTTCTTTACATTTCGGACTATATTGTACTTACTAAGTCTTTGGAATTTCCGGAAGTTGATTATTAAAGTTGTTGTGTGCTTGGTTAATTGTGGATCGTCAATTCGAATAGGTAAACTCCTACTTTATGAATAATAAATAAAATAACTCGGTGAGTTTTTCTGGCACCAACTGGTCCTTTTTTTTCTTAAAAAAATTTTAGTAGATGATTGTTTCTTACGTTGAAGTTTATTTCCACCAGGTTGGATCCCAAATTTCCATGATGTGTATTTACAAGCTAAGCTAAAGATGAACTCGACTATGCTGGATCATCAGAACAGGAAGATTATAGGAAACAAAAATGTCATCTTCGGCAAAAAAAGGTAATGTATAATTTTTGTTTTGGAATGTTGAACATTTGGTTACAATTTATGGAATGGGCTGAAGTTAACTTTGTAAGGAATGAATCACAAAATGTTAGATATGAGAGACTTAAAATACGCTATACGAGCATTACAAAGGCATAAAGAGATTACTTGTAAAATACCATTTACAAATCAAATCTCTCTTATCTAATATCTTATATTTACTATATTGTGATTCATTCCTTACTATTATGGCATCAATCCAATGAGCCTTGAAAGTTATCTTCTCAAAGACTCGTTTGAACATCTTTTAAGAAGGTTTAAAAATTGCATTCAATTTTAAAAGCAATTTTGACAAATTTGTGGGGCGCATTTTCTAATATGTTTTAACAATCTGAATCATTTATCTTTTAAAACATAATTAATAAATCATCTTTACAAAAATTTAGACAAATTCAAAACCATTAAGACATTCATTTGTAGTACAAAAAATAAACGAATACGTTTAATAGATCATCCTTACAAAGAAAACCCAAAGCTCATAACATGACGGTCATATGGTTTTTTATTTTGGTGATTTTTAGTCGATATGATTTTTGGAAAGATCTAAAAGATAGCCGGTTCAGATCGTTGAAATGTATTACAGGATAGACTACACAAAAATTAAAGTAAAAATTTGTGTAAAAAAAATGGTGTCACGAATCCGCTCCAACTTTAATAGGATTCATAGAATATATATGTTGCGCTTCCCTTAATAACAATAAATTTTTCGAAAAATTTGCTTAATAATCATCATCAACCAACCTCATCAAATTTTAAGAATGGGACTTGATTGTTAAAGAATCAGCAGCATCCCCTGCTGATCAACAATCACGGCTAAACACGTGTCTAAATTGTTGATTTTTTAATAATAATTTGAACACGTGTCACGGTTATTCCCTGTTGATCAACAATCACGGCTAAACACGTGTCCAAATTGTTGATTTTTTAATAATAATTTGAACAAGTGTCAAACCGTGATTGATGATCAGCAGGGGTGCTGCTGATTCATTCATTAGCCAAGTTCTATCCAATAAGAATTAAAACATAAAAAAACTGAAAAATAGTATGAAATTGGAACATATGCTGAATTAAAAAAATAGATTAAAAACTCAATTAAAGATTAAAAAAAGAAAAGTTAATATTATCTTAGTCTCTAGCAAGGTCTAAAATATCGATGATATCGGAAATATCGGTAGTCAAACACGGAAATTTCGATGGAAATATCGGAATATTATCGATATCGATAAAAATTGAATAAAAACCACGGAAATTGTAAGAAAAACTTGGAAATTTTTATTAAAACTTTACAGGATGTTTATTTAGTCAATTATCTATTAGTTTATCACAAAAAATTGGAAGGAAATGCATTGCATGATGGATTTAACTGATTTAAGTTGATTATATAGCGAGCTGGCTAACATTGTGAGTGTAGAAAATATATAGTAATTAATGAAAGAAGTTTAAACACACCATAATCATTTATATATAATGACTTGGTACAATATTTTACACTTTATACATTGCATGGTAAGATACATGAGTGACTTAGTAAGGTCTAAAATATCGATGATATCGGAAATATCGGTAGTCCAAAAAAATATTGGTATTCCAAAAACAAAGAAATTTCGATAGAAATATCGGGATATTATGGATATTTTAGACCTTGGTCTCTGGACTACGTGGCACAGCATCTCTACATCTGCCATGAACAATTTCCCACCACTTTTCCACCACCACCACCACCATTCTCGTTTCCAGAAACGGAAACAACAACAAATCCGTACTCCTCCTCTCGTCAGCTCCGTCCCCAGCGAATTTAATTCCCTCTCCCTTCCCACTGCGAGGAATAATACTCCCAACTCCCAACCAAATTAGATGTTCCCTGCCACATAATCCCATTGGCATCGGAATCCCCCGAATCCCATTCCTTCTTATCACCCCTTCCATTCCCTCCCCCTCCTCCCAAATGCCTATTTAACACCACCATGCGAATTCCCAAGAAACCCGTTTCCTTCTGCCTCTTTCTGTTTTATCCCGAACTTTCCGCCTCCTCTCTCTTTCCCCGCTTCCGCTCTCCCGGTAAAAGAAAAGGCTTTCACACAATAGGTTCGTTTTTGCTTTCGTCCTCATTGTTTTTCCTTACAAAATTTTCTATTTTTAAACCATTTTTTGAGCTTGTGAAGCGTGAATTTTGTGAGGGTAGAGTCTGCATTTACGTTTCGCTGGTGGGTTTTTGTTGTTTTGTGATTTTACCTTGCTATCTGGCGTGAAGCCTTTTAGAAGTTAGTAGGAGGAGAGGGCTATAAGTATTTTTGGGGGGGGGGGGGGGGGGGGGGGGGGGGGGGGGGTGTTTGTACTGAGAGAGAGCAAAAAGCACAGAGCTTTTCTTTTAACTTTGAGAAAATTGGTAATTGTTAGGTGTCTCTTGGAGCATAGCTTGGAGGATTCTTAGAGTTGGAACTTAACCTGGTGCACTGTGCGCTCACTTTTGTTTGGCACTTCAGGTAAAATTCCCCATCCGGGTTCTCTGTTTGTAGAAATGGGGTTTTCTTCTTCTTCATTTTCTAAGAAAATGAACGACTTGTAGTTTGGGAAGTTTTTCCGAGAAGGGTCTGGTGAAGAATGAGGGGAAATGAGGATTTTCAAGCTGTTTTTCGAAAAGATTGTAACTTTAGTAATTATTTTCTGTTTGTGAAAATGGGGAAATGAAGACTTGTAGTTTGGGAAGTTTTTCCCAGAAGGGTCTGGTGAAGAATGAGGGGAAATGAGGATTTTCAAGCTGTTATTTTCTGTTTGTGAAAATGGGGTTGTCTTCTTCTTCTTCACTCCATCTTTCATTTTTTACTTGTAGAATTGTCGTTTGGGTAGTTTTTTGAAAGGGGTCAGCTGAAGAATGAGTGGAAAATGAGGATTTTTGAGCTGTTTTTCGGAAAGCTTTTTGATAGATTGTCACACTCCCTTTTAATTCACATTGTTTGCATGTCTATGATGTATTCACATTGTTTGCATGTCTATGATGTTTAATGTATGATATTTCTAGATAAGTACCGTATACAGTCATCATTTGAATCTGTTAATGTATGTATAGTGCATCGTGCTTTAGTTAAATGAAAATATCATCCTTTTCGTTCAACATTAGAAGCTCTAACTTTTGCTCCATTGCTATAATCTAACAGGAGGTTATCAATTGCATGCCAGTTATTTGATGGAAAAAGGCCACGAAACTGCTGTAGGAGGTGACCAGTCAACACATTTTGCACCTATGGGCTCGACTAATGGTGGTCAAAAACCATGTGTATGGTCATCTCCCCAAGGAGGATGTAAAATTGACATAAGAAAGCAGATCTTCTGCAACAGATCGTTGAATATGAAGAATATTGTTGCGGTAGGATTTGATATGGATTACACATTGGCACAGTACAAGCCAGAAACCTTCGAGTCTCTTGCATACGATGGAACTATCCGGAAGTTGGTGTACGATCTAGGATACCCTCGCGAGGTTTGTCTGTTCTATCATTTGTTCTTACATTTCAGGAAGAAATTGATGTTGCTAACATATCAGATATTCAATTAATTTGGTTTAATTTTGCAATTAATCCAGTAGTGTTAGTTCATTTTAATTTCAACACTTAAGCAGACATCATTTACTACCATTTTAAATTATGAGCAAATCATAGTAAGTTGATTAACACTCATTACCTGATGTAGTTGCTGAATTGGTCCTTCGATTGGACATATATGGTCAGAGGGTTGGTTCTGGATAAGAAGAGAGGCAACATCTTGAAGGTGATCCGTTGATTATGGTGTTTTTATGTTTTTTGTGGTCATTCCAAGTTAGGTTGGATTTCTATTCTTTCTTGCGAATCTCTGTGTGATATTGCATGGGTGTGCAGATGGATCGACATAAGTACGTGAAAATTGCTTACCATGGATTCAAAGAGTTATCTAAGGAAGATAAAGTTAACACCTATGGAAATACATTAGTGCGGGATTCCTTTGACGAGCCAGATTATATTATCATTGATACCCTCTTTGCCCTCGCTGAAGCTTACATGTTTGCCCAACTGGTTGACTTTAAAGACAAAAATTCGGGAAAATTTCCAGAGAGTGTTGAGTAAGAATATGACTTGCTATGTGGTCCGTGGATGGTAAAATTCTTCTATATCAAAATTTATTTTGTATTTTCCTTTTCAGTTACGCTGTTATGTACAAGGATGTTCGAGCAGCTGTTGATTTGTGCCACCGTGATGGAACTTTAAAGCAAATGGTGGCAAATGACCCTCAGCGGTAAGGATAAGCATTGTGTATTAGTTTCACATTATTCTAATCAATCGATGATTGAATGTTAAAACAATCTTACTTGGTCTTCATGCTTATTGCTAAAAGGTACATTAATGAAGATACCTCCATAGTTCCTATGCTCAAAATGCTGAGAGATTCCGGCCGTGCTACATTCCTGGTGACAAACAGGTATTTGTGCTTCTTTTATTTCTGTCTAATTTAATTTGAAAATATACATATGTTTTGCTGATAATCTATAACACATCTTACTTACAGTTTATGGGACTATACAAACATTGTAATGAATTTCCTCTGTAAGTCGCGCACAGTGGATGGTAGTAGAAAATGCAATTTCGACTGGCTTAAATACTTCGATGTTGTCATCACTGGCAGGTCATGATTTTTCCTTTCCTCTAAGCGTGCTTTATTGTTCTTCACCATATATCGCCACTCAGTTTATTAATTAATTAACCGGAGAATGCTAATCTGGATTTCACTTGCCCTACCCTTTGCCATGTTGTAGGCTTGTATGAGTTACGTTGTGTATCCTTTATGTTCATCATCTCTGAATTTACTAAATGTTTGCCATCTACCATCCATGTCATAGCTACTGTCATTATACTAACCATTAGAAGCGGTTACCTATGCAGTGCAAAGCCAAGCTTCTTTCATGATGGTAACCGTGCTAATCTGTTTGAGGTAGATCTCGAGTCGGGGATGCTACATAATACTGATAATGGTTCTCCTATGGCTCAGGTTGGTATGCTAGTGTTGATAATTCATTGCATGTCGCATTATACACACGTATCCCCTCATTTTATGTAGTTTTATTCATTTATGTCACATTATACACTCGTATCCCCTTATTTTATCTAGTTTTATTTATCAATTTTATATTATAAAAGGTTGGAAGTTCTTCACCTGCACCTACATTATCATCGAACGGACAGAAGAAGGGTTGTAGAGTTTTCCAGGTACTCTTTCAAATATTTAGTGCATTATAGAATCATATTAATAGCTTTATCCGAATACAATTACATTATTTCACAACCATCTTTATTTCTATAACCAACATTCTGTTTTGCTAATTACTGTGTCAATTATTTTGACTTGAGTAATGACGCCTTTGACCTTGTTTCAGGGAGGCAGTGTTGGGCATCTTCATAAACTGCTTTCAATTGAGTCAAGTTCACAGGTGAACTATTCTTTCCTCGAAGTATGTCAGTTGAGAGAAAAATTTGATGTTATTAACAAATTTGGGTCTAATATTTTGCACATTTTTCATAGGTTCTTTATGTTGGTGACCACATATACGGAGATATTTTGCGCAGCAAAAAGGTTCTTGGTATTGATCATTTTCTTTCTGATATTCGGTTATCTTATCAGTGTCACTTCTTTAAACAATGTGCATGTTTTCTTTCTTCAACATTGTTTCCTCAAATGTGATCATACTTTCCCAAATTTCTTGTCTTTATGAACAGGGTGGAGAACAATGCTTGTTGTTCCAGAGCTAAAAAGGGAGGTTGAACTCCTATGGGAATTGAGAGATACCCGCAAGGTCCTTCTAAAATTCAACAGCTGTAGTCTAGTATCATGATCAACAAGCTTATTTAGAATGTAACTCGTACACTGGTTTCATACAGCAACTTCAATTGTTGAGGAATGAGCGCGATCTGATTGAAGACAAAATACATCATCTAAAGTGGTCTCTCAAGTCGGTGTTCATCTAGGTTTCTATTTTGCTTTTATTATTTATTTTGTGAGGGATAATTTACAAGAAGTGAGGTTGCTCTTCTCAGATATGATGATATCAGTGCTGAGGAGAAGGAAAAATTATCTTCTGAATACAATGCGTTGGAGGTAAGCCTGTTAAACATGCGAAGCAAAGTTTATTTTGGCTGCTTAAATATGTTGCTTAACAGTTTTGAAATTTGTATTTATCACTTCTTAATGGCTTAACTTTATAGTTCCAAAGAGACCAAGTGCGGTTCATCCATCAACAGTCTCAACGTGAATGTCACCAAATGGTAGTGATTCTCGTGTACAACATCAAATATGCTTTCTGGTTCTGAGGCTTTAGTCCAGTGGTATATGAATTTTCTTGAATTTGGTTTCAAGAGTGTTGACTTGTTGCTTTGCTTACGATTTCAGTTTCACAAGATTTGGGGACAACTCATGAAGACTGGCTATCAGAACTCTCGCTTTGCCCATCAGGTGAGGTGTAACCCTCCTTTCTAGGTTCCTAGTTCGTTGTTTAGTAATCCTATGCCAAAACTGCTGGCCATAAGGCGGTGACTCAATGGGTATTTGGGTGAAACTTATGGTCATCTGTGATTTGCAGGTTGAAAGATTTGCCTGCCTTTATGCTAGCCAAGTTTCCAACTTGAGCCTCTATTCGCCTGACAAATACTACAGGCCGAGTGAAGACTACATGCCTCATGAATTCGATATTCTTCCCCTGTGAAGCATCTCTGCGTCGTGATAAGAAGAGGCAGCATTTCGGGAGGAGCGTAGTGAGTTCGGCTTTGGGAAGCATTAAACAAAGAGCTAATGCCAAAAGCTTAGCACCCCCTTATAAATGTTTGCTCCAATAGAGTACTGTAAATCAAGTGCTTATAAGCCCTTTACTTTTCTTTGCCCCTGTATGTAGTACAAACTTTTCTGCATTATGAATGAAGAAATGTTTCGTTGCGTGTCATGACTATCCGATTCACTTGGATTTTTTCTCTCCAGATGATATAGTGTTGTTAAGGACTTGTTTGGAATTGCATTCTGGAAAAGCATTTGGAAGTGCTTTTCTAGAAATTAGTTATATGACCTAAAGCGCTTTTAAGTTGTTCTGCCAAAATATTTATAAGTGCTTTTGGTTGTCAAAAAAGTGCTTCCAGAAACAGGATGCAAATGCTTTTGGTTCTGATGAAGTTTGAATTTTGACAACCATGAAAATTCTTCATGTATAACAAAATTCATTAACAATTTCTGCTCGTGGGATCTTTTATAAAGCACCAGTTGCAGAGCTTGGCAGCTTGTTTTCTTCAATTAACAAGCTTATCATATCAATAAGAATCTCGCTCAACTTAAATACCAACTTCACTATGCATTTCCAATCTGTCAGATAGCTCGTAATCTCTATCCGAGCATCCTCGTCGAGCCGCTTAACCCAGACGTTGGTGGTCAATGTGAAGACTTCGCCATCGTTCATATCTAATGTTCGTCTTGTCTCTCGAGATCTTGCATTTCAATTGGCTCAGGGAAAATTTCACTTGATAACCTTTTGTGTGATGCAGAGAACTCCCCTCCACCTACTAGCCCGGACTGTTTTAAGCCACTGATACTCTCTCTGCTCGTCTGGCCAGGAACAGTGGCGCTCTCTGATGATGAACTATGCTGCCAGCTACCAAAGAAAGTAGCGCTCCAGGATTTTCTCGATGAAGCTGTTTGCAGCTTTCCAGAGCTGGAACTCTCTTCTCTCACCACCTTTAGAGGGTTTTCCAACGCTTTAAGGATGTATCTCATCAGGGGACGCTTAGACGGCTTGGGGTTGAGGCAGGACCTGGCCACGATTGCCACAGACCAAACTTCTTCCAATAGATCTTCGTCTACTATCAGAGACGGGTCAACAATCTTATTCAACAGTTCCTTGTCATATATGCTGATGTAGCGCACCGTGTGCTCCAACAACTCTCTTGTGGAGGAATCATTGGATTTGCTGATGCCAAGCTTACCCGTCACAAGCTCAAGCAATACCTTCCCAAAACAGTATACATCATATGCACAGGCCGCTGACAACGAGGCTATCCACAGAAAGAAACGAAAATTAAATAATCTATTGAACGAGAAATATAAAGAGCCAAGACTTGAGAGTTTTAACTGGGAAGGGAGATACTAGGAATGAAACTTCAGACAAAAGGTTTCAAGTAGATATACGTACCATAAGGGCTTTGTTCCGATGTTCTGCATTAAGACAGAAAGGAACTATTACTTTGTTTCTCATATACATATAATAACAAAACAGATCCAAGTATCCACGATTGAAGTATAATTTGATGAAAAATGCTAAAGATCACATATATCATACATGCAGGGCTACTGGTAATCAACACTTACTGTTGTTTCCGCAACAATCTTGTGATCACATTTTGGTTACCATCCCCTTCTTGCACACGGACCTCACTCAAGCTTCCAAGCCGGACCTCAAATTTATCATCGAGAAGTATACTGCTTGCTTGAACATCTCTTCAACCACCAAAAATAACTTTCAATTGCTTATACAACTTAATCAACTAATCAACTAACTGCACACAATTAAGCATGAAGTAAACACTCTAGCGAGTCTGGGAACTACAGTCTCGAATGAAGGGTACCAAGTGGTGTAACCATAAACTATCTACCATAAGGCATACTTTACCTTCGGTTTAAGCAGTAGTTGTGGTTGTAACTATTAACTATCATCACAAAATCTTTATTTTTACTGACTAAACATGTTTTACAAGACATAAATGACTTGAGCCAAAAAAAATGCATTTTATTTAGGACAGAGCAGAAGTTACGAGGACTTGGAATCACAATGAATTATTAATAACGGCTATAAGATGTTGCTCAGATCAATAGCTGAAAGAAAGTTCAGGAATACCTGTGAACGAGCGGTGGGCTGCACTCATGGTGTAGGTAAGCTAGGATTTCAGCAGCTCCAATTGCAATTTTTAATCTTGTAATCCAATCCAGGGACTGTAACTTGCCATCTCCTAAGTTGGTAACCCTGTGCAAGGAACTAGCCAAGTCTCCATTTGGCATGTATTTGTAAACCAGAAGCTTCTCGCTCTCATGCTCAAAGCAGTGACCCAAAATTGGCACCAATCTCGTATGTGAAACCTTGCCTAATAAATCCATTTCTATCGTGTATGATTCTTTCGTTGAGGAATGCAAATTTACCCTTTTGATAACTACAGGGGTTCCGCTCGCCAAGGATCCCCGGTATATGTCTCCAGAGTGTCCATGTTTTATAAGATTTGCTTCACTGAAAGCACCAGTGAACTGGAGAATCTGCTCATACGTAAATGAATCTCCTCGACTTGATGCATAGATAAGATCTTTGGGGAGTGAAGGGTCATCTCCTGGAACAGGCCCAACATTTGCACTTCCTCGTTGATTTGTGCCTTTATTGCACATTTTCCGGAGCACTACCAGAACCAGTACCAAAATCGCAACAAAGCCAAGTCCACCAAATATCCCAACCAATATAAATGTTAATCGGTTCTTACTCTTTGATTTGGGTTCTAGGAAAGGTGACTGAGCTGGTTGTAGGACCCCAAAATCATCGAAAGTTAAACTCCTCTCTCCATAAAACTGTCTACAATCCTGCAAACTCCTTTGATTTGGTACTACCTGTAGGCAATTTCCAGTAAGAGTACCATTGCTTTGACTATCTTCGAATACCTTGCCTTGGAAAAAATTATCAGACAAATCGACTGAGACAGATTTCCCAACAGGGAAGGTCAGATTTCCATATAACAGATTACTAGAAAGGTTGAACACAGCACCGCTAACACTAGCATGTGAACCGAGGCCCAGCAGAGTTCCTGTAAAATTGTTGTGGGATACATCAAGAAAGCGCAAACTGGGTAGTGACCACAATGCACCAGGAAGAGCACCATCAAATTTATTCCGACTCAGAACCAGAACTTCCAGCTGAACAAGACTCGAAAACAATCCCTGCGGTACTGGACCTTGAAGGTTATTATCTCCAATCTCCATCCTCCTCAAATTCCTCAACCCTCTCAACTCCGCAGGCAATGACCCGGACAACGAATTTGTGGTAAGATTAAGCTCAACTAACCGGGACAGGTTGCTAAACTGAACCGGAATCGAATCGGTGAGACTATTATCAGACAAGTTCAAGAATTTAAGCCATGAAAGGGTTCCCAAACCTGGTGGAACTGGCCCAGATAAAAAATTTGAAGAAAGGTCAAGACTTTCAAGCTTTCCAAGATTGGCAAAGCCCGAAGGTATTGACCCAGTAATCGCATTCCTCGAAAGATCAAGAATTTCCAACTGTGTTATATTTATCAATGCAGAAGGCAAAATCCCAGTGATGTCATTGCCAGATAAGTACAAAGCGGTAAGATTTTTCAAATTACCGAGCGACTGAGGAATAGGACCAGTGACAGATGCAGACCTAAGGTCGAGCACCTTGAGTGCGCCAAGTCTTGGGCCGAACCAGTCGGGTATGGACCCGGGAAGCGCAAACCCGGAGGCGTCGAAAGTAGACAAGAGGGTGAAATCAGCCAGTGAATCGACGGCGAACCGGGGGTTTCTCCGGCCCAGTCGGGTTCGCCTCAAACCGGACACGGTGATCCCAGTGACTCGGCCGTTCTTGCTGCATGCGACTCCTTTCCAGGACGAACAAGGGTCGGCCTTTATGGGCCAGTCTTTGCTTCTGAGACCCAACGACGAGCGGAGCTCCAGTAACGCCGACCGTTCCACGGCGGAGCTCAAAGAAACCTGCTGCGCAAAACCGCTCTGAATCACGAACAAGATTAACGCTACTGCTAAGGCGCTGACTTGGGCTCTCGCCCCCATTGCCGTTTCAATTACAGAGAACAACTTCACGGTCGTCAATGGACATTCTTCTTGGTCTTCGCCATTTCTCTGAAAATTCTTCTTTTCTCCACCAAGATTGAAAATTTGAGCAACTCAAGAAAAACCCACCAAACAAAATTCCAAACTTCAAGAACCCAACAAACAAAACTGAAAATATCCTTCTCTTTTCTGCTCAGTGGAATCGAACAGAAGAGAAGAAACTTAAGAATGCTCTGCGAAAAGAGAGCGGGCTTGAAGAAGAAGAAGGTGGAAAATTTAAAGAGAGAGAGAGGAGAGGAAGTGAGGAGTATGCCCCACCAACCGCCAAGGAAGAGTGTGTCTATGTCTAGTATTGTATTACGGAGTCACTCTCAGAGTCACCGGAAGCCATTAATGAAGCCATGACGCGGTTCTAGCCATTTGCAGTGGCAACAGTTCTGGGCCTGGCTTTGGTGGTGTGGCTGAAAATATTTGAAATAAATTATGAGATTATTCGCGGGGTGGGGCGGAGGTGGGGGTGTTAGTTATGTTAAGTTTTTTGGGTGTGTGATTAACTGATTACTGTTGGTTGACTTTAATATAATTACTATTTTTGGTCGTGGTGCTTTGGGATTGTGTTTGGATTGGGAAAGGGATCCCATCACATTATTATTAAACAAATCATCATCCTTTTCTTGTGAGTGGTTATCTGTACTCTAAGAGAAGTTTTTCAACATATCTGAAACACGGATATTACATCATTATATATTATTAACAAGTGGAGTGACATTTGAAAAATAAATTTTTTCTTCATTTATATAACGATATATGATGTATCATCTCATATTTTAAGTACATTGAATATTTTTTCGTACTCAAGTCTTTGGACACTTGACTTTCATTATAAAGTATAGTTTAGATGAACGCGTTGAAGTGAAACTCAACAATCAAGAAAGTTATCACGATGGTTTAACTTAAAAAATCACTAAATTCTTTGTTGTAATTTTATGTACGAGTTTAACTGTATAAGAGTCTTTTTCTCTTAAATAAATGTATTTTGTTTTTTTATGTCTTTGGCTTTGAATTTTCTTTTCTCCTTTTCATATTGAATTATTGATACCTTGGAGCCTTGTGTCACATACTTCCATAAAAAAATTGGCCAGAATGATTGTGATACTACTGTTTTTTGTTATGGATAGTGATATTATTGAACGTTCTGATTAGTTTCTTTGTTCCATATTCCAACTCTTACAAGGTCAAACAAGTGATTTTATTTTGGAAAAGTTTTAAATAGTGTCATTCTCTTATGAATTTGGACTAATAATTCGAGTACGAAACTTCTTTCAATGATATAAATAAAAGTGTCGGCAGTACTAGTATGAATCGGATACATGATATTACTTATTTCAACGGAAAAAAAAATGATAGAACGTTGATCGTATATTTTTTATCTTTATATTTTTAAGGATCATATTTGTGTTTTTCTTATGTTTTCTTGTGCATTGTTTAAGACACAACCAACAAACAAAAAATGGTTAATAATGTAAGGCCATCTAATTAACAACTAGATAATCGACTCAGGTAATTAGATAAGAATTTCAATAAATACCCCAATATTGTCCTTAAATTTATAATTAAAAGTACTTAATTATTAGTTAATCGGTGAGAGACCAAGACTTCTTAACACCTACACTTTCAATAAATCAAAGTAGATTTAATGATTATTCTATGATTTATTTATATTCCTTTGATGAATATTCATGTATAATATCATAATAAAATTACGGCAAAATTAGATAAAAGCGCTTCAATTCTACATCTTATTAATTAAACATTTGTGGGTTTTCAACTTTTTATTAAAACGCTTTGTATTTTGATTAAGGTGCTTCCATCTTTATCCATGTCATTTTTTAATTTCCAACTCATCATTTTAAGTAAATTTTAAAGAAAAAAAATGAAAATAAGAGTTATTTATATTGAAACTAATCAGATCTAAAACCCCTAAATTCGTGGAAAGAAAATAAGTTTGAAAAATTTGATTGAGTCATTATCCCATTAATTAATTGTTAATAACTTGATATAATTAATTTTCAGTACAAAGTTTTAATATGAAAAATTCTCTCTTTTTTAAGGGTCATTACGTACTACTAGATTGTACGTACCAAAGTTAGGTTAACACATTGTACCAATACCATGGTACATACTAAAACAAGAATCACACAACGTACCAAAATTAGTAATATGTAATGTACCAAAATATTAATACGTACCAAAACTAAGATTATATAATGTACCAAGTTATTGGTACGTTATGTATAATACATATGTGCATTCATGTATCATGTCCATAATTGGTACATTATGTTTAATAGGATGTTAGTTGTATTTTTAATGATATTTTTTATTCGAGCAATGAAAAGTGTCGTTTGAAATGAATTATGGGATAATATATCTCCTAGATTTTAGGATTTAGGTGATATTAATTTTTGTTATTAAAAATTAGATAAGAATGGTTGATCAAAAGTCTAAAAGCTATAGATGTTAAATCTAAGAATTTCAAAACTAAGGTACCTATATCTAAACACCCCTAAAATTACTGAAAATAAACAAAAAAAAATAATGAAAAACTATAAATTTTCTTGTGGCCAGAGAGGGAATTTGAAAAGTTTGATGGGGCGGCCAACAATTATTTTCTTAGTCAAATATGGCTCCAAAATACAAAAGAATGAATTGCCCAGTCAAAATATGAAATGGGCAAATAATAAAGCGATGGGAGCGATGGAAATTGGAAAAGGCAAAAACCAAGTCTCCCACAAACTAAGAAAACGACAACGACTTTGTGGACAAATAATTGCGACCGACGTGGCATTTCCATTCACGTGATCCGACGTTGACTCGATAGCCTCCGCGTCAAAGCCATCACAGAAAGAAACTTCATGTTGTTTTTTTTTTTTTTCTAACCAATTCCACGTATAAGATCGTGACACTACACGCTATTAAAAATAAATAATGTTTCCGATGTATATTTTTCTCTTCTTCTTTTATATATAGAGGGGTCCATCTTTTTAGAGAGTCGGGAAAATTGATAAAGACATTTCAACCTCTTCCTGACCGTTATCATGTGATTCATCAAAATTAGAAATTAAACGCAAGACATAGCGTGTGAAATACGAACCTGAAATTCTACCATGTATATTGGGGTTGGTTTAACTAGAAGCGCTTTAATTATCAAAAATGCTTTTGATAGTATTTGACCAAAAAAAAAAAATTATAAGCTGAGAAAAAAAAAACTTCTCACTTTTGATACACAATGATGACATGAGGAAGGCAAAATAGTAATTTTGTATCTTGTGAAATTTTTGCCCTTTTTACATATTTTGCCCTCACTTTTGATACACAATATTTACATAAGGAGGGCAAAATAGTAATTTTGTATCAAAATATTTACATAAGATAAAATTATGCACTTGTTAAGAAAAATTATTCCACCATCATTTTTTCATACAGGTAAGTGAAATCATGATTTTTTGGATAGTTTAAATGAAATGAAGCGGTTGCGCTTGAAAATAACGTAGAAAGAAGTATGCGGTTATTCACATACACAAAATATGTGCTCTTAAGGCCAACCAAGAAAAAGAAAAATAGGCAGGCCAACCAAGAAAGGATAGCCCTCAATTAGGGCCCAATAAATTTTCAATATATTAGTGGCCCAGGAGTCATGATTCCTGTGGGCTTTTTAGCTGGGCATTTTCAGTTGGCCTAATTCGTCAGCAATATGAAACCATACATTTGCCCCACTAAATGCTTGTTTGAAACTGTTTTTTTTTTTTTTTTTTTGGGTCAAACAGTTAGATTAAAATCACTACGAGTTAGATTAGAGCCAACGAAATCCACATCGTGGTGCAAATGTAACACTCATCTCCACTACTCTTGCATGTTTGAAACTATTTTTAAAAAGACTAAAAGCGGGATCCAAAATAGGTGCTTATTGCAGGAAGTGTTTCTTTAGATTCACCTACCTTTTTAATACGTATTGAAATTAGAAATATTTTCACGAAAAACACTTTTGACAATTTTAAAAGTACTTTCAAATGAGTTTTAAATAATTCATGCGAACATGACGTTTTTATACACCTGAGCTACAAAAATTGCATGTCCCAGAGTGCTGTAGAATATTCTATACACGACAATATTTTAAAGTAGAATAAGATTTCTTGGTCCATGACGTTCATGATAACATCATATATAAAAACAGGGTGCAAGAATCCATATCCTGCTGCAAATCTTAATCAAATTGCAGCTTAGATGCTGCCACAGGCATATTATGTACGTATACTAGATATTTAGTTGCACCTAATTAAAAAGAAGAATCCAGTTTACTTTTCCTAAACAATTGTTATTACCTTATATTTTTACGATACTCTAGAGTATGAGATATTTTTGTTATTCTAATCGTTAAATCTTTATTTAAAAATATCACAATTAAAATTTTGTGGTTGAACTTAGAACCGGATCTCCTCCAGATCCATATATACTGAGTCTGCTAAGCAGGCGATCCGAGCCGTTGAAATTTGATCTAACAACTACAATTATTATAACTTTTAGAAGGTCCTCCTATTTGTAGCCGTTTGATCAAATTTCAATAGTCCAGATCGCATACTCAGCAGGCTCAGTTTTATTAGATCTGAAGGGAATCCAATTCCATTGAACTTTACTCCGGGGCACGGTAGGATTTTCCATATGCTTAATTAATATTTGAATTATAATTAAATGGAGGAAAGTTCTGTGCATGGTTTTCCAACTTTCTATCAAATCAGTCAAATGGAGAACAATAGTTTATATGTCAAGATATGCATATCGTATCACCTGGTTGATTCTGATGTTTTCTTTCTATATATCTCAAAATATCAGCAACAAGATCAACCAACTGGCTTCACCTTTTTATCAAAAAATCTACAAAACTTCTGGTATGCAAAGCTGACTTTAGGCCAATTCCACCTTGTGAGGAGGGGCAGATAGATGCATATGCAGAAAGAATAAATTTAAAGGGTTTTGTAATGCATAGCCATTGACGGAAATGCAGAATCATATAAAAGGCAACTTTATATTGGAATAATGCATAAATGATCACTACCAATATAAGGATTCTATATTTCCATTCATCGGTCCCGTTTTGGTATATTATGTCACCGTCTATATACCAAAATAGTAGGAGTCTTTGTCACAACAAAGTGAGCGTTACCACGTATGGATGGGTTTGGTACAGTTATTAAATGAAATACATTAAAAAGAATTAAAAGTTACTAATTAGTAATTAGCATTATATATGATATATTTGTATAAATAATTTAAAACGATACGCTAATATTGTCGGTATTAGTTTTAGAAACTAATAACATACCAAATGTGTTAGTTCGGTACAATTATCATACCATTACAGTTTGGCAAAAAATCAGTATGGTAATGATATGGTCCGGTATGGTAGAATGGTAAAAAATTCCACCCTACTATGCAGTGACAGATCCAGGATTTCAAGATCGAGGGGTCCCAACATAAAAGCTCAAAAAAAAAAAAAAAAACCCAACAAATGAAGATTAATCTCAAAGGTAATAAAACCAACAAATTCTCCTCAGCAACATAATGCAATTAGTGACTCTACAAAGATAAAAGTTGTTAATGTAACAGATTTCTTATTAATTGGGAGTTGGGACTATAGAGTCTAGGATTAAAAAACTTATATAAATTTGGAAGAAATAAAATTAGGCAGCTAAAGGAGGTGGAACGGCAAATGGTGGTGGAGAATAGGGTAACTTGGGTTTAAAGTTGGAAGGTTGCAACCATTGGGGCTGGGAGTTCTTAAATATAATTTGGGATACTGGAAAATACCGGAGTTCTCGGGCTCTGTAGAGAAAACAGATATATTTTAGTTTTTAAATTTTTTTATAATGATTTAGCTCAAAAACATTATCGTTTTGGCTAGGTCTTTTAAAACAAAAATTAAAAACCTCTTCTTCTTCTTTGTTATAAGCACTGCTGCCTGGACATCCATGGAGGCAACAAGCCTCTCCACTGCACCTGCCCAAATTATTGGAGGGTCCCGAAGGTCGATCAAAAGTGTTTCTTCGGGCTTCCGAAGGGTCCCGGGACCCTCCGGATCCCTATATGGATCCGCCAGTGCTACTATGTATTGAAAAATTCTACCATACAACAATGTGTATCATACATCAACGTTTTAACCACTGAATTTGACAGGTTCACCTTTCCATATTAGTTAGTATAGAATGATAATGACGGTTGGATAAGAATGTATGTCGTACATTGTAATATATACCTAATTTGTATAAATCCTGATCCTTATATGGATGGTTTTACTTGTTGAGAGGTCTATAAAGATCAAGACTTTCTCTCCTCAAATAAAATGGGTAGAAGATTGATTCCCCATTGCCCTCAGCAATGTCTAATCGGACAACCTATTCGGTATCCAGTCCTTGGTCTTCGAAGAATCCATCGATCGAAACTCATCTGCCTGGCATATGATAACCATGGAAATATAGAGGCCAAAGGTGACGTGGATCCAACTTGGAATCAGGGCCACCAGAAAAAAGGAAAACTAGTACTGTCAAGTGTCAAAGCTTTTGAAATTGAAGGAAAGGCAGGCAGCAGGCATCCATGGATAGATAAATTAAATTCTTTCATCGATCGGACGTGGATTATGCTAAGGATATATGATATATGTCCTGAAAAAAATGTTGCATGTGTCTTATTCAATGCGTGTATATGATATATGTCAAAATAGCACGTTCTGAGTTTGATTTCTGACGGTCAAAGGGAGGCTAGTAGGCTAAAAATCCCCCACATTTGAAACAAAAGAAAATGTAAATACGATTGTATATTGGTATATCCATCACATTTTTTTTAATCATACGAATGAGATCTCTTGAACTTAATGATAGAAAGAAGACATGTTTGCTTTCAAGACGGCTGCAGTGCTGTGACAACCAGCCATCAAGAAATTGGAGGAATAGTAATTTAGGCATCGGTATTTGATCCAATTGTGCTACTAAACTGGGAATTAGAATCACAATTCACTAAGAGCTATATATATATATATATATATATATATATATATATATATATATATTGTACTTTTATGCGCAAACGGAAGCGAATTATAACAAAGTACCAAATATCAATATTGTAGGCGAAAGCTAAAACAAACAATCTCAAACTAACACAAGAGATTTACGTGGTTCGGCATAAAGCCTACGTTCACGGGCAAAGTACTGCGAGGAATTTCACGAGATTACAAAAGAGTGTTTAAACTCTCACAACCCAAATCCTACAAATTACAAACCCTAAACCAAACGAGTAGAGAACCCAAAACTAATGGAGAAGATTCTCCCAAATTGCTCTCTTACGCACAAATTGACTCTCACCAAATTGCCACACAATAGAGCCACAAAATACACTAACCCTAAGGTCCTATTTATAGTGCATAGGACTTAGGTTACAATAAGAATCCTATAGGAAGTAAATCCAAATTCTAATCAAATAGGTAATTAACAAAACCTCTCCACCAAGGAAACCAACTAAGAAGTCAAAATCCAAACCCAAATAGGATACCAAAACCAAATAAGTAACACAAACCTAATTCTTTGCATCATCCTAATTTTGAGCCTAAAACCCAACAATATATATGTATATATATATATATATATATATATATACGTTCTGCACTGGACTTGTAATTTGTAACTATTTCACCCCATGGCAGTGCTTGGCTAATTTAGGTTGCCACTAGCCCCAGATATATTATGATTAGGTAGGTTCTTCAAAAATCAAGTCATACAGAAAGCAATTGCCAACCATCTTAATTACTGGTTTAGTAAGAGGAGAGTACAATACATACAGCTATGCTTTTGCTCAAAAAATAGTTGAAACACACACCAAGTTCTGCAGAGTTTTCTGCATTACTGTCTATAATTTTGTCGAAATTAAAAAGTTGATGAAGTTAAATTGTTGCTTTTAAATTACTAGCGTTAAATCGCGATAACAGAAACTATTTATGCTCAAATTACAAGGATTAAAGTAGCAGTCTGTGTTCTATTTATTGGGGTATATATTGACTTAACTTGGGTGTACAATAGTAGTACGGAATGAGAGATATAGGAGGGTTGCTACAGGAGATGAGCCAGCCAGATATTTTTTGGAAGGTTATTTGAAAAAAGAGTAACGACCAAACAAAAGACTACTGGTAAATCAGAAGATATTAAAATACATAAGTTTTATATTTTTGTAAAAAATATCTTACAAATGATGCGATCAAGAATATTCTGCTTGAGTTTTTCTTTAAGGGTTTAGACATGAGATTGACTACAAGATGCATGTATAACGCTTGAAAAAAGATAGACTTTTAAAGTGATGTTTGTTTGTTACCTCATACAGCTCGATAACACTCTTTTCGTGAATAAGATCGATTATCTAGGTCTCATGGTGTTATCTGTTTTAGTGCACCCGTGAAAGTTAAACCAAGTATAGATTAACCTGGTCCCCCATGATAATTGTTGTTTAATATATTAATATATATTTATACACACATATATATACTAGTTAAAGCAATTCAATTTGCGGGGGGTTCAATTCCATGTGCACAAGTACTACTCTTGATAAATTAACTTATGGTATAATTAAGTATTAATTATATACTTTTAAATATGGAAATTTGAAGTCACAATCTAGGTCATCTATAGATATTGAAATGCTTTTTCTTGCTAGTTGCAGCAACAACTATACTGAAGTCCTACCAATCATAAAAACTTACAAGACAGATGTAGATCTACAAGAATGTTGATTTGATTATACTACATAGCCTATTTGAAACTGAGTTGGGAAAGGCATATCCCAAGATAACTGAATATTTTACCCCAAATGGGTGAGAGGAATGTCGGCTTGCACGTAAATCATGCCTATTCGCATTGGGATTAGGTACCCTCCAGCCACGAGAGCTTTCACAGTGTGATCGGAACACAGAACACCAATGTTATTATACACTAAAAAATCTCTTCACCACACTCTATTGTTAGTTAGATTGATAAACATGATATTTTTGCTCACCACCTTCAAGAGATGATGATGCTCACCGCTCCATTCATCACTGTTCCATTGATTTAAATTTGAGATCCGTATAATGAATAGACACAAATCTTAAAATTCAAACGCATCAAATCTTAATAAGTAGAGTGGTGAGTATTACCACCATTTGAGGGTGATAAGCAAAAATGCTCCCATGGTTAAACATTAAACTAGTTAGGCGACGGTTATTCATGCTTTCAATTTGTCATTATATAGTTGGAAATTAATACTATCTTAAAATAACCCTCACGGAAGAAATACAAGATAACGTATAAATTAAGAGTGTGAATAGCATTTCTCTAAACCCTAATTAATATTATTCATTTGAAGCATTACAACTAGAACGTAGTAACGGACAGTGTATATACGAAGCTTACGAGAAGAAAAGTGCAAGAACGTGAAGGAGAGTGAACTGGAAAGAGGGCGATCATGTCACTTTTTCTATTGGGTAAAACAAAGTCGGCCTGTATAATTTCTTGGGGGTTTAAAGCCCTAAAATCCGCAAACCCATTAAATATTACCTGGAAAGTAAAAAGAAAACCACGTAGGTTATTACAAAGTTCAAATTCCTCCCCCATTGTTTTGCAAGTAAAGAAACAGCTGTGCAACAAAATACAACTCGACCCCACCCTTACCTATCTCTCTCTCTCTCTCTCTCTCTCTCTCTCTCTCTCTCTCTCTCTCCTCCCTCCAGTATATAAGGAGCTAACCCTGCCGTTCTCTTTGCTCAACATAATTATAAACCCTACTTCCATTTGGCATTTTCAGCCCCCTCCCAACAAGCATTCTATCAGTTGTAGCTAGCGAAGCTCGGTTTCCATCGATCAATGGCGTCGTCAGGATCGTGGACGGCAAGGCAAAACAAGCTGTTTGAGAATGCTCTGGCGGTTTACGACAAGGACACGCCGGACAGGTGGCACAATCTGGCGAGGGCTGTGGGTGGGAAATCCGTGGAGGAAGTGAAGAGGCACTATCAGATGCTTGTGGAAGATGTGAGCAAGATTGAGGCTGGTGAGGTGCCTTTGCCTAATTATAGAAAATCTGGTGGAGGAAGCACTAAGTCCTATTCCAGGGATATTGAAGAAGAAAGGTAATCAATATAATGTTTTTAATTTCTTGAACTGCATTCATTTATACAAAGGAAAATGCTTTTAAAAACTTTCAACATTATTTACCCATATAACATGATTGTTTTAGCCTTTCACATATATGTGGTACATAACTGATTGCGTTGAATGATTTATTCACATATCGTTGCATTAAGAAATGATAAAACAATTTACTCATTTTATTCTACATTCATTATTTTCAGTTTCTAAGCAAATGTACAGGCATAATCACCAAACATGACGTAACAAACTCACCTGTTATAATACAGGTAGAATTATCAGAGAGACGAGTCATACGGCCCACTTCCAACAACACCGATACTGTCCCCAACTTGGTAATTACCACCTGCACAATCCGTCAGGTGTGGGGTTGTATAACAAAAGGCCTCGGTGTTAGTTAGAGTGGGGTTAAGATATTTAAACTATTACTTTTTTTTTTGTATGGCCGATGTGGGATTCAACAATACAGACCAACGAGGATTTTTAGAGTAAAATTTAATGAATAAAACACGTGATATAACATGACCCCAAGCTGGACAAGCCTTTTTATATATTCAATGGGATGAATTTTTCATGCTTTAATTTCCCCTTACCACAGATGATGTTAATTGTTGTTCTCATGCAGGATGAAGAGTCTAAGAATTCAATGAAGGAGAGCAAGCCAGATCGATCAGTTCATAGATGGGAATAAAGATTCTTAAGTTTCAACATAAAACAAAATGCAGAACCGTCCAAGTAGCAATATATATATATATATATATATAGGACAACAAGAATCAAATGTGATTAGCTAAATATGTTGCGTTTTTCCTTTAGTTTTCCAAAAGCCATTGTATTTTCCTTTCAGCTCCTTTAAATTTACTGAGAAAAAGAAAAAAAGGCCTCTTCGTTTGTCTCAATGAATGAAGGATTATGAGTCTCTACATTAATTAGCTTTTCTGCTTTTCTATTTATATATAGTCCATTATAATAATCTAACAACTTAAAACATGCCACGTCATTTAATTGGTATAACCTTTAAAGACAGATTAGATTAAGCGAAACACATAAAAATGCAGAAAAGCTAAATGCTTAGGCTCGGATAAATGAAGAGAGTCAAGGAGAAATGAAGAGAATCAAGAGACTATATATCATTATCATAATAATTTTATAAACCTTTATTTAATAACACGGATTTGAATTAGCCAAATTTGCTAAAATAATGGACTCTTTTCTCTACACGGAAACTCGAATCCCTCTTTCCGTTATATATAATTCTTTCTGAGCGAAGTTGAGATTAATTTAGAGTGGAGTATTGTTTATATATTGAAAGAAAATTAACACAAACAATACATGTGCTAAATTGGATCGAATATATAGAATCCTTAAGTTAATGATATGCATAATGACATGAATATAGAATCGTTGCTTTTCATGGAGTAGGTTCATTCAGAACCGTCCAAGGTGGAAATATCGAATTAAACCAGTACTTTTCAAATGTCGGAAAGAAGTGACATGATCATATCGGCATCAAGTTTGAAAGGTTGGTCGTCATCACCCCCAACAAAATTATTGTTAATAATTGACTTATATATCACACTTATGAGACCCCATGCGATCTCCTTCATTTATAATAAAACTCGCATGGAAGTTTCTGAACTGCAAGAGTACAAGGCCAGCAGATAATGATTGTGGTCTCTATAATTCGAGTGACGTTCTTCTCTAGTACTCTATATAGATTCAATTTTTGCAATTTTGGGCACGCTGTTTACTAATTATTGCAATGCATCTCTAAGGTGTTCGCTTCTTGTAAAAAGTCGAATTCCTTCGCACATTTGTTACTCATATTGTAGATTTTATCGAAAAAAAGTCAGTATATTATTATTAATTTTTTAAATCAGCAAGATATTATAATTTGAACTAATTGTTATGTATAATTATAATTTAGGGATGCAATTCAAACGTTACCATTATTCCGTCATAAACACTAAGTTAATTACCTTTCCCAAACCAATAACTTAGCCGTCAATTTCCCCAAACATAAACCCTACTTTTTACCTTCACCAAACATAAACCCTAATCTGTACCTTCACCTTCTCTCTCCAAGACCTTGCTCCTCTCTCTCTCTAGAACCTGTCTCTCCTCATCCATCCACAGTCCAAAGCTGAAACACAATGAGAAAACTCAAATCAAAGAAATATCGCATCAAAAAGAAACTCTCGGAGGAGCTCCAAGAAATCGAGCTTCTGAAATCATGGATCGAATCCCAACAACCCGAACGCGGCTCCAACCCCATGTCTCTTCCCGATTTGCCCTCAGACGCCCCTCTGGGTCGCGTCGGCAACCCCACCCTCTTTTCGCGATACGCCGGCGCCACTAGGTTCGAGCAGCTGCCCATCTCCAAGAAGACTAAGGACGCCTTACGCCAATCCAAGTACGTTGTAATGACCGATATTCAGAGGGCCGCTTTGCCTCATGCCCTATGCGGCAGAGATGTTCGCGGTGCCTCCAAGACTGGATCCGGGAAGACCCTAGCTTTCGTTATACCGGTAAGTTTTATTAGTGTTTAGGGTTTTTTTGGTGTGTTTATGCAAGTGATATTATAATATAAAGTTTAAACTAATCTAGCTAAATAGCTAAATATGGAGTTTGAATTCGACTGCATATGGAAGGCTGGAAGCACATCTTCTAGTTGAAAATTGAGCACGTTAGAAACTGTGAAAAAGAAAACAAAAATATTAAAGTTGTGAGTTTAGTTGCCTTTACCTTTTCAGCTTTTGGAAAAATTGTATAGAGAGAGATGGTGTCGTGACGATGGTGTGGGCGTTATCGTACTATCTCCAACAAGGGAATTAGCCATTCAAACTTTTCTTGTGTTGAATTCGGTTGGGAGGCACCATGATTTTAGTGCTGGTCTTCTAATCGGGGGTCGAAAAGGAGTCAAAGAAGAGAAGGAGCGTGCAAATAAGCTCAACATATTGGTTTGCACGCCTGGCCGGCTTCTTCAGCACATGAATGAGACTGAACATTTTTTCTGTTCACAGCTTCAGGTTTATTTTATCTTCTATTAGTGTTATGATTTTGATTTCGGTCTCACTTAACATCTGAAATTCAATGTGTCTTACTCAACATCGTCAACTTAAAATCGGTCTCACTTTGCATCCTATTGTCCAAAGTTACCTTGATGTTGTATCATTGGTGCGGGATGCCAGAGTAACGGTGTACCCGTGTCACATAAGTTACATTTCTATTTTTTCTGCTGATGTGGGTGGACTTTTACGGCCAGGGAACAGGTTTTGGTCCTTGATGAGGCAGATCGTATGCTCAGTGATCCAAGTTTTAAGCCGGCAGTGGAGTTAATCATTACAGATCTACCTAAGGATAGGCAAATTTTTCTCTTTTCAGCAACTCATCCAAAAGATGTTAAGGATCTTGCAACTCTCTGTTTGAAAGATCCAGAGTTCGTCAGTGTGCATGAGAAGTCTGTGACAGCCACTCCTACTAATTTGCAGCAAACATATATCATCGTTCCACTTCACCGAAAGTTAGACATGTTGTGGGGATTCATAAGAAGTAACTTAAAATCTAGGATTCTAGTGTTTCTATCAACCAGAAAACAGGTACACCGACTTTGTTTTGACTTATTTCAATGTATCTCAGATTCCAATGTCATGCCTGATCATCGGGGTGAATATTTCACCTCCATTTTTTCACGTAATACACCTGTTGCCTGATCCATATTTTTACTAAGTTTGATTGTCGAATTTTTGTTTTAATAGGTAGAATTTGTATACATTTGCAAAACTCCAACCCGGAATACCTTTGAAGCGTATTCATGGTAAGAGGAAGCAGGAGGAAAGAATGGAAGCAGTCTCACAGTTTAGTAAGAACCCTATAGTTCTTTTTTCGACTGATGTGGCTTCAAGAGGCCTTGACTTCGACCAGGCAGTTGACTGGGTTGTTCAGGTGAGTTTTTTGCTACTCCAAGATTGTTGTTATTAATCATATAGCCCCTGAGCTTTTCATTTTCTCTCGACCCGAATCATCCGTTACTCATTTCGTCACAGCGTCGTTAAGTGCTGATACTTTTTCTCATGTGTAGGTGGATTGTCCAGAAGATGTTGCATCTTACATACACAGAGTTGGTCGAACTGCTCGCTTTGATTCTGTAGGGAGATCGCTTTTATTTCTGATGCCGTCTGAAGAAAAAATGCTTGATAAACTACAAGCAGCCAAAATACCCATTCGGGAAAAAAAGGTGGTTATATTTTCTTTCATTTCACATCTTTTTAATTGTCGTTCCCGCCATCTCCGATTGCTTGTGAGCTACGCTAAACTAATTAGCTGTTTTACTGATCTCTCAGCCTAACAAAGCCCTTGTGCAATCACTGTCTAAATTGTTGGCATCTAAGATAGTCCAGGACCCAGATCTACTACGTGGTGTGGCTAATAGGGCCTTTATCACATATGTAAAGTCTGTTAAAAAACAGAAGGACAAAGAGATTTTCGACGTTAAAGAACTACCAATTGATGATTTTTCCAAATCGATAGGTCTACCGTTCCCACCCAGAATGCGTTTTCTAAGCAACGAAATCAAGAACTCCTCTAAGAAAGTGTCCGACCTATCTCCCATCGTTGAACCAGAAAATTTGGACAAGGACAATGAATTGGAGCTGCTTCCTAAGGAGAAGCTTGATATCAGTGATTCTAGTGAAGAAGATGGGGAGAAAGTTCCTTTTCTTACAAATGATCATACAGCAAATGCCGCAGACTGGGAAGGAAGAAAAATCGAACGTACTATGTGAGTTTCTTGCATTTTATGTTTTTATACTTGTTTTAACTCGGATTATTAGCTTAAAGGGGCTACCATTGGTTATCAAATGATCCCTTTAAAATTTTCATCAACCCTTTGTGGATGCATTACCATTGTCACGCAAACTTTGAGCTCATATATGATAATCCCGTTCCTCATAGGTCGCCTTCTAAATTGTCAACTCGGGTTTCCAAGAAGAAGAAGAAGTTAAAGATCAATATCCACAGACCAGTGGGAACTAGAGTTGTCTTTGATGACGAAGGCAACTCACTACCGCCACTAGCAAGGCTGGCTGATATCAACAGTGCCAGAGCTCCGCTTGACCAAATTCAAGGTATGCAGCAGAGATTGTGTCGATAAGTGCATCAGTTTCGTGTGCCCAAATAACATCATCTATTGGAAACACACGGTGTTTTACCTTGCTTCTTCTGAAAAAATTGTTGCCATGAAATGTCTCTTTCTTTATGCAGACAAGAAGACCGAATATTACAAGAAGCTCAGGGAAGGTCTGAAGAAGGAGGACAAGGATGACAAGGCTCAATACCGCAATCGCCGTCGTGAAAAACGCTTGAAGAATAAGATGAAGTGGAAGAGAGGAAACACAGACGAGAAGGAGGAGGATGTTTCTGATTCAGAAGGAGAGGTCAAAGATATATTTTGGCAGTGATGATGATGATGGTGACATAAAAGACAGTAAGGATAAATTAGGGTTCGTTGCTGACTCAATATCTTTGGCGGAGCAAGAGGCTGTTGCTCTCAAAGTGTTGAGTGCCATGCACTCGTAGTTTAAAGTTTTTGATCGGTAGGACTTATAGGGTGCGTTTGTTGCGCCGGACTGTCTCGGACTGGACTAGCTGCCGGGACTAAGCTGGACTGGCTTAGACTGGACTAAGCTGGACTAACTTAGTGAAGCGTTTGGTGCAGTGTCGGACTAAGAAGCAGGATAATAAAAACAGTACTGTTCACCAGATTTGTGTTTGCTTAGACTAGGACTACAAATTTTTGTCATTGTGTAATAGAGTAATGCTACAAATCTCATGATATGGGTTAATTGGAGCATTTTTTTGCCATGTATATTATGAATCTTAAAAAAAAATGACAATTGTTTTGTTTCTATTACCTGCTAATAGAATTGGGACATACTATTTATAAATAGTTGAGTTTAATTTGCAAATGTAGCTTGGTTTAAACTCTATCACCCAAAAGAAGAAAAATAATAGTGCCCAATACATGTAACTTCAACAAATACAAGTACATAAGAAGATCTCCATAATTTAGAAAATCCTAGTTAACATTAGTTAACATTAGCCAAAATAGATCTCCATAATTTACAAAATGGCTAGTTAACATTAGCCAAAATAGTAGTGCAAAGCTAAGTTATAAGCCATAACATAATATTGCAATCAGTAGCCTTAGCCTTAGCCTTCCGTTTGTGCTCCTCTTCTCTGCAACCAACAACCACATAATATTGCAATCAGCATCAACCCCACACAATACACGGACATACACTCACACACATACTCACATTCACACTCACACACACATACTAACATACACACTCACACACATACTCACATTCACACTCACACACACATACTAACATACACACTCACACTAACACACACACACAGACATACACACTCACATACGGACATACACTCACACACACACATACTCACATTCACACTCACACACACATACTAACATACACACTCACACACATACACACGGACACACACACACACTCACACACTCTCACACTCACACAAACACACTCACACACACTCTCGCAAACACACACACACGGACACAATCACACACTCTCACAAACACACACACACGGACACAAACACACTCACACACACACATACTCAATTCACACTCACACACACATACTCACATTCACACTCACACACACATACTCACATTCACACTCACACACACATACTAACATACACACTCACATTCACACTCACACACACATACTAACACACTCACACACACACACACGGACACAAACACACTCACACACACACATACTCATTCACTCACACACACACACACTCACACTCTCACACACACACATACTCATTCACTCACACACACACACACACACACGGACACAAACACACTCACACACATACTCACATTCACACTCACACACACATACTAACATACACACTCACACACACACATACTCATTCATTCACATTCATACTCATTCACACTCACACACACATACTCACATTCACACTCACACACATACTCACATTCACACTCACACACACATACTAACATATACACTCACACTAACACACACACACGGACATACACACTCACATACGGACATACACTCACACACATACTCACATTCACACTCACACACACATACTAACATACACACTCACACACATACTCACATTCACACTCACACACACATACTAACATACACACTCACACACATACACACGGACACACACACACACTCACACACTCTCACACTCACACAAACACACTCACACACACTCTCGCAAACACACACACACGGACACAATCACACACTCTCACAAACACACACACACGGACACAAACACACTCACACACACACATACTCATTCACTCACACACACACTCACACACTCTCACACACAGACACAAACACACTCACACACACACATACTCATTCACTCACACACACACGGACACAAACACACTCACACACACACATACTCATTCACTCACACACACACACACACACACACACACACACACACACGCACAGACACACACACAGAGTGGGTAGGACTTCCAAGTTCTAATCTCAATTTC
Organism: Cotoneaster glaucophyllus; assembly: GCA_036320875.1. NCBI lineage: Eukaryota > Viridiplantae > Streptophyta > Magnoliopsida > Rosales > Rosaceae > Cotoneaster > Cotoneaster glaucophyllus. The sequence continues at coordinate 1,435,912 of CM070073.1, read as the reverse complement.
AAACCCCAAATTCCAAGCTTTATGAAAACCCCAAATTCTAATCTCAATTTCACCTAAATATCAAAACCCTAAAATTTGTTCAACTGCATAATCAAATAAAGCTCAAACCCAAAACAACAAAATCAAATAAAGCTCAGTTAATATCACAAACAAATCCACCCAAATCGACGAAAAAAATCGAACAATCGAAGCTTACCAGACAACTGGAGGCAGATGAGGGCGAGCAGATCTGTTACGCGAAGACGAGACGACGGACGACGACGAGGGAGCTGACGACGGACGAGGAGGAGGGAGGGGACGACGAGGAGGGAGCGGACGACGACGAGGACGATGTGGGAAGAACGCAGAAACTCTCTCGTTTTCTCTGGCTTACGAATCCGCCCGAAAATGGGGGGTTTCGTTAAGAACGGCTAAGACGCCCGTTAGTCCCAGCGAATCCCACCTAAGCTCATTAAAGCTAATCCCGGTACACAACAAACACTGGACTATAGTCTAGTCCAGTCCAAGCCCCCTTAGTCCTGTCAAACAAACGTGCCTATAATCTCCTTCGTCGACTTCACATTGAATTCATTTTCTATTTAAACAGTTTAAGTGGAAGAAAAACCTTTGCAAGTTAATAATATGGGAGGTGCTAGCGATTTTCTCACTAGCTCTCCTACTAATTCTGCAATGTTACATAATAAGTAGAATCGTTTATATTTTGTTTGAACATATATGCAAAAATTAATCAAATGAAAAAATAAAGAGTTTGAATGATCGTGCTACATTTCAACCAAGACTAAAAAAAATGGAAAAGATAGAACAAAAAGGTTCTGCCCCTAAATAGAATCCAACAGGATCCTCTCCGGATCCTTTTGGTAAGGATGAATTCATAAATTATGTCTGTTCATCGTGCACTCAGTTTTTATAAAATACTATTTGTGTTTAATTTTAAATAAAAATATTTAAAATGATTTATAACTTCACGATGTACGATGAACGAACACGATTTAAGGATGTTCGAGATCCTCACAAAGAGAATCCGACCAGGATCCGCATTCAAATAGAACTACCTGATATTTCCGGAGTTACTAAAACTCCGACCGTTTGTGTAAGCGCCTTGGGTTGATATCTTTGTTGAGCAATTCTGCTTGGGCTTTTGGGGTTTGGGCCCATTTGTATAAAAAAAAAAACGACCTGAAAAGGTTGAAATGGTAACTCCACTCGCCAAAACGACCAATACAGAATCGTCGTACTTTGCAAAGACGGAATAGTAAAAACGCGCCTAACCGAGTAAACGGCGTGAAGGAAAAAAAGCCAAACGCCGCCACAACAACTGCTTCTTCCAAGCTTCAAGGTCTCAGACTGACTCGCCGGCTGACTCAGCCATGGAAGCCGATTCATCTTCCTTCAAGGTACGTGACTCACTCTTCGTCTTCAACTGAGTTTCTTATTTTTCCATTGCTCGGCTCGAAGTTTTTGAACTAAAAGCTAGGGTTTCGATTCGATGCGTTTCTGTTGAGACGAATTCAAACACGAAACATCGTCGTTCCCCTTGTAGTTAGTTGCAGTACAAATTGAAGCTTGAAAATGTTAGGAGGAGGTTGTAGTTCTGGATATTAGGGCTCTGTTTGGTTGCAGCTGCTTCTGCCAAACAGAGAATTTGTGTTGTTTTTAGTCTAATGTGAAACATTGTACTCGTTTTCCTCTGAAAATATGCTGCTTCAGAAAGATGATGTTAATGGTTGATTTTGCAGATAATCTTGGGATCGTCTTCGATAGCACGTCGAAAAATATTGGCTGAAATGGGATATGAATTCACAGTCATGGTACTATCAATTGTTTCTCTGAAATATATAAAACCTAATTTCCTTGATGTTTTTTAGAAATTAAACTCTTGTTTTACTTTAGACTGCAGACATTGACGAAAAATCCATCCGAACGGAAAAACCAGAGGAGTTGGTTTTGGTTCTTGCCAAGGCAAAGGTTTGGTGTTCTTCTCCTTTTCGTTGTTTTCCTATTGGGAATGTAACACTGAACGTTAATCAGCTAAATTTTGGAACTTGCTTCTTTTAGTTTAGGGCTGTTTTGGTTTTAAGCTCTCACATTTGTCAAATGTGAATTGTGTGCTAGGCCGATGCTATCTTATCAAAGTTGCAAAGTATCAATAATCAAGAAAAGGATGCTGAGCCCACGATTGTGATTGCGGCAGACACAGTATGTCATTTCTTTATATATATTATATGTGTTTGGTATCATCACTCTGTTTAACTACTGAAGGCATCAAAGTCTGGTATCACCTAGTGCCGTTTATGGAGGAGACATCCCCTTTTTCTTTTTATAGAGGAAGAATTGTGTTTTACAGTTTTAGACTTCTAAGGCTCAATTTGGATTTTGACTACGTAATTGTAATAGTAGTAGTTGCGATGCTCAACTAAATCCATCCTCGTAACTGTAGGTGTTTCTTTCTGCATGTGTATGAGTGTTTGAAATTGTGCGTGTTAATGCTCCCTTTGTTGCAGTTGTTTGTTTACTGCATAATGTAATGACATTGTCTCAACTAGTTTCTGGTTGAAATAGAATTGCTTACCTATCTGGGCTGATGGAAACTTCTCAGGCAGAAGCCATTTCACAAAGGCTCCCAGTTGGTGACTACATAAAGGATGCGGAACCAACGCTATTAATTACTTCTGATCAAGTATACATCACATCTTATACCATATTTTTAGTCTCTATACTCTTGTCATATGTGGGTTGTGTGTTGTGGATAAAACACCAAAATGTGTATATGGAATTTTTACCATACTCCTATCGCTTCCTCAATATTTTGGAGAGGGTAAGGAAGAAAGCAATAAGTATAGGTTTAAGTAATGTTTTGATGTCAGTTATGTGAGATTCTATTGACTGAGAAACTTGTTCAGGAAGATAAATTATACGTAGGAGTTGCGTCATATTACGACATTGTTAATCACAGAACTTCATTTTGGGCCCATGTTTACATATAACATGTTTTGATTTCTTATGCATGAATTGTGTGCTTTAGCTCTTTCTCCTTCTCATTCTTTATGGAGTATTTGTTATACCTTATGTTGTAGATGCTCCAGACATCAGCTTTTTCCGTACAATAACCTTTTTTACCCCTAAGGCCTTGTGTACACTTGTTTGTCCTTCAACATAAATGGCCTATGGTGATATGACTTATTTGCAACACTAGGAATTTAGAATTTTCCTTTTATGAGTCAATGAACATTAAATCTGTTATTTCTTACTCTTATTGTAAAATGATCTGGAGGTGGTGGTCTATGAAGGTGTGATTCGAGAAAAACCATCCAGCAAGGAAGAAGCACGGCAATTTTTGAAAGGTTGGTTGAATGGTTATTTATTCCATGTCCCTGATGTTTTACTTTTTGACTCTGATAATTTTCCTAACATGAATTGCAGACTATTCTGGAGGGCATGCAGCAACAGTGGGATCTGTACATGTTACAAACCTTAAAACGGGATTCAGTAAAGGAGAATGGGATCGAGTGGAGGTACCTTTTGCTTTTTCTTGTTGTAGCTTCTGAAAGATGAAATTGAATAACTTCCCAGCTCTTTAGGTGAATGCTACAACTTGACCGGTCATGTATGTGGATAATATCTATTTGGGGTTCCTTGCAGATTTATTTCCATGAAATACCAGATGAAGTCATTGAGAAGCTGGTAAGAGTTGTTTTGTTTCAAATTTGGTTGTTTCACTTATTTCCTTGATTGGATGATGACAATTTAACCCCTTCCGCTGTGTCCATGTCAGATTGAGGAGGGGATGGTGCTCAAAGTTGCAGGGGGACTCATAATAGAACATCCTCTAATACTTCCTTATGTTAAAGAAGTGGTTGGTTTTCTACTCTCTGTTCTAAAGTAGTAAATATTACATTTGGAAAATGTGGGGCAAGAGAAGCATACGGGAGTATATTTATGGTACCATGTGTCTGTTTCAACAGTTTAATTGATTGCCGCCTTTTCATCCACGATCTTTTATTGAATGGATCCTGAAAGCTCATCGATTCTGATCCACTTATTAGGTGTCTTTACTCAATAACTAGTCATGTTGATACGAACATACTATTTTGTCGAGCGGTGTCTTGGTAGTCATCCTCATATTTGAAATGCTGTTGCTTCTTGCAGGTAGGGACAACCGATAGCGTGATGGGACTTCCCATAGATCTCACAAGGAGACTCCTGAAAGAGGCCGTCTAGCTGCAGCTGGAGATTTCCGCATTTTTATGTACCGGTACTTTATCTAATTGATGCCTATTGTTTCTTCTGTCGTTAAGCTTCTGATCTGGTACTGCTGAACTTTACAACTACCTGCTATTCGCATCTGTATTTGTTGTGAACTATATTTGCTGCTTGAATCAATTTGTTTTTGAAATGTTGTAGAGATAGCCTTCATCGTTACACACACCCCATCTCTTTTTGTATTGTTGGTCTCCGACATTTTATTGATATGGAAGCAAACGCTGGCCGCATAATATCTAAAGGCCATGACTTCTCTCAGATGGTTTTGTTTATATTTCGACATGGTAGTAGCGAAGACCTGCACTTCTAGACTTGCATACGCTTCTGCCTCGGTAGTACGACCGATGCGAGGGGGAGAGAGAGGTGCCCAGACCTTCTCCACACAGGGGACCGTGGTATACTAAGCCTATCATGCAATGCCACGTGAAATGCGTTTGCGATGATACTGCCACAGTGACATGATGACATCCAAGATAAATGTTTCTCTTTGTAAGGACCATTTACAAAGTCTCGCTTTTCAATGCCTTATACAATGTGCGGGCGACTGGCATCGAAAGATATCTTGGTCGGTGAATCCTTCTTTTTTTTTTCTTTTTTTTTTTGGAGAAACAAGAAGATTCATTCCCAGGAAAACCAAATACATCACGAGAGCCTAAGGAGAGGCTAACACCAACAGACAAAGTAGAACAAAAGCAGTGAAGGGGATGAAACCATGAGACACTTCCACCAAGTGAAAACGTCACTCCAACACCACCACTATGAAACTAATGCGGACAAGGAAGGCCATCATTGTTCAAAACAAAAACTAACGAAGATGGGGGGCCGATCGACCCAAACAGACACACATCTCCGTAAACCTAATCGACGCGAGCACATGCGCTGCCTCGATCTCGGCACCCAAGATCAGCGACAGCTCTGAAAAGTCCTCCTAGTTGCCTGACCCGAGCCAAAGTAGGGTAAGCCTCCCAGCTGCCATTTTCAATGGAGTGACAAAAACAAGAAATAACTTCCATAGAGTCCGATTCAAAAATAACCGAAGGAATACCTAACTCAGCGCCCAACTCACAACCAAGAAAGCAATGCAATGGCTTCCGCCGCAACAGCAGAGGGAGCACTCATCCACATTAATATAGAAACCGACAAAGACAATCCATACCCGAAATCCCTGTACCTCCCCATTCCTACCCCCAAAAGGTAGGTAAGAAATCATTGGAAGCCCCAAGGTGCGCAAGAGCAAATCGAACAATTACTACAGCAAACCGTCTTAATATCAGACCAGAAAAGCAATAATTATCAACCACCACTACCCACCCAAAAAACCCCCCAAATCAATTTGAAACGAAAGACTATTAACCACGGATAAATGACAATCGCACCCAATCACGGTAAAAAGCGCATAAAACCTAGCAAAAGCAACTGAAATACCCAATCAACACCAGAGAAGAAGAAGAGAAATGTGGACAAACACGCACACCGGCGGAACTCACAAAGGAGGAAATACTCCCACAACGGAGAGTAAAAAGGCCCCGACTAAGACGTTTTTTGGGTGCTTGGTCGGTGGATTCTTAAATTTTGGCTGCACAAGTCGTGTTCGACCTCTACATTCATTGAAAGATGGAGGGGTCCATATGAAGCTCCTCCTATTCATACCTCACTTAGGGGGTGGGCATTAAAACCGTGAAACTGAAAAATCGAACTGAATTGTAAGAAGAAAAAAAAAACATAAAATTAAAAAACCACACTGGAATTGACGTGAACGTAATAAATTAAGGCGGACCAAATAGAATCGAACGGTTGATACAGTGGATGGTACCAGGTAAAGGTAAACTTGTGGTTTTTCGTTAAAAGTGAACAGTACTGTGAGTGTTTCGTTAAAACTCCCAATAAACAAATGTAATGAATTTTTCTTTTTTGTACATGCAAAATGCGGTCTAATACATATATAAAAACATATAGCTAAAACTAAAGGTTTTCCAAACATGTCGTGTTCGGTTTTGCCTGTAAGTAGGAATGACTCATCACTTAATTCGGAATGAAATGGTTCGCTTTGACCGTTAAGAGTAGATAACCCGTTCCCTGTGTCTTTGTTTCTATTGTATTCTATCTCATCGTATCACATTCTGTTCTGCGATATTTGAGAATCACCGTCAATACCTCGGTGTAGGTCTGGGATAATCCTTTGCTCCACAGTCTAGGGCTATTTACAACTATCCAATTAAGAATTCTCAGATGTAAACGTCACAGTAAAAACACGTGATTGGGTAATTCGACTTCGATAACTCTAAATCAACCAGTATAAAGAAACTAGCAATAGAAGATAACTGATCAATAAGACACCGACCCCGGTTGAAGTATTTATCCGTTTTGTTAGAGATTAGTTTTATTGTGTCGGCCCGTTGGCCGGCTTTAGGAAACAAGGAACTTTGTTGGCACTAGGATCATTAGCTTCGTCTAATGACGCAATTAATTTCCAATTTAAACACAAATTTTGGCAACGAATAGATGATGCTCATGTTTATCTAAAATAGTTCTAAAAAATGCAAAAAATAAATTCAACCATATAATTTAATTAAATTCGTATGAAAATGTTTACACTGGTCAAAGTATAAAAAAAAGTTAAAAAAAAAATAATAATAATAAATTAAAAAACTCTCATACTCCCTCTCATCCGACAAATATCGAAGTTTTATTCAATTTAACTTTCATACATGACACTGTGTTATTTTTATTCATACTAGCATATGGGCACACACAAAGTCTGTAAGAAAATTTTTTATTTTTGTTTTTGAAATAGAAGAAGAGCGGAATGGAGTGATAGAGAATGTGAGAGTGAGAAGTTTTTTTTAATTTTTAATTTTTTTAATTTTATTTTAATAATTAGAGATATGTTATTATCACATGTAGGTGAGGCTTTGAAAAAAAATAGCAAAATTTGGTTGTGTAAAATTACATTTCTGCCCCATATTTCTTATTCATGTTCTGTTTTGATTAGAAGGTTAAAATGGTAATTTCATAAGGTTTTGGTTGACAATGAGTGTTTTATTAATTAGTAGAGATGACACAATGACATACTCGTGTGTATGGAAGTATCAATGACGTCTAAGAGCATCTTCAGATGAGTTGTCAAAATCCTAAGTGGAATGATACTTTGTATTCGACATCAAAAGTCTATCCAACCCAAATTTGACATCAATATCAATTTTATTTTTAATTCATTTTAATGGTGAGTTTGTTTCAACATTTTTTAAAAAAAATTACAACTATTTAAAACTCTACTTGAATAAGAAAATTACATTTGACAATTCGGTTGAAGAAGTACAAAATTTAATATGAGACTTGAGATTGACACATCAGCCATCAATTGTAATTTGACTCTTATAATTTAACATTTTCTTTAAAGATGGTATAATAAGGCAATGTTTATTTAAAATTGTATTAAACAAGTTTATCCAAAGAAAAAGGTTTTGAAAAATAAAATAAAAAATATTGATTAGTCAAGGCCCGCCGTCCTTCGAGAAGCAGCTATTCATATACTTCCAGTTTTCCCACGTAACGGTTATTTAACCGTCAAAATCATTCACTCCCCCATTTCTCAACTCCCTCCTCATGATCTCATCTCCCACACCACCACACAAGACAAAACCCTCCCCACTTCCTATCGGAGCTCGGAAACCTCCTACTACTACTCCGTTCTCCGCCGCACCCCACCGCCACCGCCACCGCCACCATTATTGTGTTAATTTCTCAAAACACTCTCCCTCGGTCCTCTCCAAGAAAACAGAGAGCAACGACCTTTCTCACACATACCCCTGAAGCGGAGACACCGGCCATGGACCCAGGTGGCGCAACCGATGTCGCCACCGCGCGGGGAGGAGGCGGTCAGGTCGGGGTCCAGATCCACCAAAACCGACGGCTTCCCGATTTCCTCCAGAGCGTTAATCTCAAGTACGTGAAATTAGGGTACCATTACTTGATCTCTAATCTCTTAACCCTCTGCTTCATCCCGTTGATTATCGTAACCCTAATCGAAGCCTCCCAAATGGACATTTACGACATTCAACAACTCTGGCTCCACCTCCAGTACAATCTCGTCTCCGTCATCATCTGCTCCGCCGTCCTCGTCTTCGGGTTGACCGTCTACATCGTGACCCGACCCAGACCCGTTTACTTGGTCGATTACGCCTGCTACCGCCCGCCCGATCACCTCAAGGCCCCGTACCAGCGCTTCATGGAGCACTCCCGCCTCACCCAGGACTTCGACGACTCGTCGCTAGAGTTCCAGCGCAAGATTCTCGAGCGGTCCGGCCTCGGCGAGGAGACTTATGTCCCGGAGGCGATGCATTACATCCCTCCCCGGCCGTCGATGGCCGCCGCCAGGGAGGAGGCGGAGCATGTGATGTATGGTGCTTTGGACAATCTGTTCGCCAATACCCATGTGAAGCCGAAGGACATTGGGATTCTCGTTGTGAATTGCAGCTTGTTTAATCCGACGCCGTCGCTTTCCGCCATGATTGTTAATAAGTACAAATTGAGGGGTAATATTAGGAGTTTCAATTTGGGGGGAATGGGTTGCAGTGCGGGGGTCATAGCTGTTGATCTTGCTAAGGACTTGTTGCAAATCCATAGGAACACTTATGCGGTTGTTGTTAGCACTGAGAACATTACTCAGAATTGGTATTTTGGGAATAAGAAGTCTATGTTGATACCCAATTGCTTGTTTCGGGTTGGGGGTTCCGCGGTTTTGCTTTCCAACAAGTCCGTGGATAGGAGACGGGCTAAGTACAAGCTTGTTCATGTCGTGAGGACACATCGTGGCGCGGATGATAAAGCTTTTCGTTGTGTTTATCAGGAGCAGGATGATAAGGGGAAGACTGGTGTGTCCTTGTCCAAAGATTTGATGGCAATTGCCGGTGGGGCGCTTAAGACCAACATTACCACTTTGGGCCCTATTGTGCTTCCGATAAGCGAGCAGCTTCTTTTCTTTTCTTCAATTGTGGTTAACAAGCTGTTCAAGTCGAATGTCAAGCCTTATATCCCGGATTTCAAGCTGGCGTTTGATCATTTTTGCATACATGCCGGGGGAAGGGCTGTGATTGACGAGCTGGAGAAGAACCTGCAGTTGCTGCCTATACATGTGGAGGCTTCTCGGATGACTCTACACCGATTTGGGAATACTTCGTCGAGCTCCATTTGGTATGAACTGGCGTATATGGAGGCCAAGGGGAGGATGCGCAAGGGCAACCGTGTCTGGCAGATTGCCTTTGGAAGTGGTTTTAAATGTAACAGTGCGGTCTGGGAGGCGCTTCGGAATGTGAAGCCATCTCGTAATGGTCCTTGGGAAGACTGCATTGACAAGTATCCTGTGAAAGTAGTTTCCTAGCTCAAGAACATTATTCTGGTTAGACTCTCTCCATTCAGGTCTATCTGTCATTACTAGCCTAACCTGTCTATCTTGCATTTTTCACTTCTTGATGTTGTACTTTATTTGGTTTTTGTTGTATTGGATACTTGATGTCAAACTGTGGTCTTTTGGTGCTCGATTATCGCATATGTATCGGTCATTTGTCCAGGGAAGTTACAATTTGTAGCATTGCTGATTTTTTGTATTGTGAATGCTTCCCATTTGCCATGTTGGATGTATCTCTAATTGTATGTCGACATATAGAGTTTAGTTTTTTCGATTTTGGTTAATTCCACTTGTATCAGAGATCTCTGTCTTCAATAGTCAATAAAATAAATTCATTCTGATGAACGTTCTTTGTATTGAATTACTAGAAGAAAGTAGCACTGCCTTCTGCTTATGGGTGAGGAAATTTATGATCTTCGAAATGCATGTATCATACATTTTAGCATTTTACGCACTTCGGACGCGCTTCATACTCACCCTTTGTGTTTGTGTGACCCAATTAGGTATACTCTTGTATATGCTATATTGATATGGTTCGCAAAGTTATACTTCCAACTACTAGTGGAAGAGTTCATGACAAGAAGTTGAGTAGGTTTATTTCAAGTGTTTATATTATTAGCTTTAAGTATTGTAAGTTATGTCACAATTATTATAACTTGGATTCTCTTCGGACCCTAAAAATCTGAGCATAAGGATCAAATTATCCGAACTATTGAAATTTGATCCAACAGCTACAATTATTATAACTTTTAAGGGACCTCCTGTTTGTAGCAGTTGGATCAAATTTCAACAGTCCGGATCATTTTATCCTTATGCTCATATTTTTTAAGTCCGAACGGGATCCCGTCCATTCCATCTCTTCAAATACCCATTATTAAATGATTTCAAACTTTTTTTATTATTATTTTTTTAAACTTTTCCAAAATTGAGATAAGGAGACACGGATGCACAGGCTGGAAGGTGTGTGCAGAGGTGGCACGTGCCCTGTCTGTAGATACATCTCGCTATGGATACAGATTTCAGAGTGGTACTTCAATTATTTTGGGACATAATAACCGCACATCTCCCACACTTTTGTTTAACGATGTTCGTTAATTTTATTTGAATTATTTTGGGCCCCATTATCAATGACACCTGCTTGTTTTTGCTGGAAATTGCCCATGTTAAGCTCAATCATGTTCGAAAGGAGGCCAATTCCGCTGTCCATCGACTTGCTCGATCTAGGATTGGCAGGATTGATAAATTTTAATAGAGGGGGACTGCTCCTAAGCTATTGGCGGATACTCTTATGGAAGACAACTCTTTATAATTTTGCTTGGTTTCTCTCTTGGTGTGAGGATAGGTAAAGGTAGTTATTCGTGTGAGATGCTCTTTTTCCCTTCAATCGAGTTGAAAGCCCCGGCAAAGTTTTTATCGAAGCTCACTTAAGCACACTATCCTCCGCTTTATACGTTTTACCTTATATCAATAAATATCGTACTTCTCTCAACAAAAAATAAAAAATTAATGCAATGACTATAAATAAAGAGGGGCACATGAGAGGTTAAATAGTGTGTGAGATTCTCCTCCCTTATTTTATCAAGGTCTGTCATCCTCCCAAATATACTTTTGCGGCGGTATTTCAAATTACAATGACATTTTCATATATGAAAGCTGAAACGCATGACAATGACGTTATTGGTGTGCATTACCATCACCGTGGCATATTCAGTGCAGGTAAGCCCTTGTCATTTCTGCTTATACGTCGTTTATAGTTTAATCAACATTAATACACCTTTATGTCGTTGTTTAATTCTCGTCTTCAATTAGTAATTAAATGGAGTTCTCTTTGGACAAAAAGAAGGAATATTTAAATTGTTCTTCACTCCCAATTTCGATTCAAATTGGGAAATTTACGCAAACTTTACAGAAAAAAACCGACAGAAGGACTACACAAACTAAAAACAAGTTGAGGGGCTAAAATATAACTCGTAGATAAGTACAGGGACTTGCTCAAAATTACTCGGTAGTTATTCTTACAACGATAAATGGTCCATGCCTGCACATGCCGTCTATAGATTCTCATTCCTAGAGTAAACCCTGGTTTGTTACTTAGGTGATTCTGAAAAAGTGACTATCAAGCTTTTTTCTGTTTGGTAAACATTCTGCTTCAGCTTTTTTTCACAATTTTGGGATAAAAAAAGCCAAAAACACAAAGCTACAAAACCCAGCTTTGAAAAACCAGTTTTTTTTCACATCTGTTTTACATAAAAGTTTATCAAATACTATAATACTGCTTTTTTTTTCTTTTCAAAAGCACTTTTACAAAAAAGTTTACCAAACACTATGCTGCTTTATTTTACAGCTGCTTATTCTCACAGCACAGCAGAAGCAGTTTTTTTTCAAAGCACAGCAATACCAAACCAGCCCTAAAGCCAGAATGGCGGTAACCCTGGCCAATAATCGAGGTGACGGTATTCCAGACCAATAAATTGCCCGCCAAAACCTACTAATGTTCTATTTAAGACGTGAATTTCAATGATAAATAAACCCTTTACCCGTCTTAGTGAATACAAAATCTTTACATGGTATGAATATAAAACTGGAAAGGTTTTATGACCGAAGAAAGCTGCGGGCATGGAATGCATGGAAACCGATCGAGTTCTTACATACATAAAAGGACTACATGAAGGGCGATAGAAATTTAATAAAACTGTAAGACAGTTGTGAGTTTATGACTACCTATTGAAGGATACAAACAAGCAATGAATGTGGCAAGAGAACACCAAGTGCTGGCTGAAGAAATTCACGACGAATGCACGTTTGCACAGTTCCCGTAGGATAATCTCAAAATGGGACTGCAGAACTGGCATCTTCCAACAGAAGAGAGCAAGTAGTATGGAGGAACGGTACAGAAAACCTTATCTGAAGGACCATTGAATCTCTTCCAGACTTCTTCCCTTTGTCTCCGGAACCCAAATGGAAACAAATACAACGGCGAAAGCACTCACCAGCATGTAAATGGTGAAGGTTCCTGTTGAAAGTGGAACCAAAGCCATTAGCCCGAAAAATGTAACAGATCAACAAAACTACTAAACAGTACAACAAACGGTAAAAAGGCAAGTGCACAGGTCTCCACATTTCTTTGGGATGTAACCACAGCTTTTTTTAGACATGTTACCAGCTGTAGTGAGGGAGACAGAGAATAAGAGAGAGAGATAAAGGAGGCGTACCTCCACTGCTCCATTCCAGTAGCAAGTTTGCCGTCATCGTGACCACCCAGGATATGAACCAATTGGCAAGTGTTGCTATGCTTCCAGCAAGGCCTTTAATATTAATTGGAAGAATCTGCATTGCCAAATTCACAATTTGTTAGATGTTCCAAAAACAATATTCAGCAACAAGTTAAAAGAACAAAACTTCGTGCTCGATGCAAGTCATGAAACACTACACCTGACGTGACTCTATTATTGGCATACCTCAGACATTATAAGCCATGGAATAGCTCCCATACCCAGAGAGAATGATATTACCATGCCCTGCAAGAATAGCGCGCGACAATGGAAATTACGTATAGGAAAAAACGAAGAAGCACTATCCTTTGACTCGTGATATTAAAAAATTTACATACCACAACTCCAACCACTGATATGATGCCCAATATGCTATGAATATTTGAATCAATGTGCACAAGATCCTGCAATCAGGTGGAATTCCTTTTGAGAATATACACAAAAGAATAACACAGCCATAAGATATTTGTACAAACATGAGAGGTTTAATACCTTTATGTAGAATGCTATCGCAACAATGAGGAGGAAAATCGTCATTCCAACAGAAGAGATCTACAATGAAAAGTATAAATTTTCTCCATCTACTCCAAACAGATAATATACAAACGGCTCAATATTGACAAAAGAAAAAAAGAAGTCAAACTCACAAGAAGCAAAAGACGACGGCCTGCTTTGTCTGCCAACCATGTAGTCACCCCAGTCGCTATGACCTAAATGCATCAAGATTCTTGTTATGTTTGCAAATTGAGAATATTGAGTGCGAGACCAACTGTGGCTACATTACCTGAACAGCACCGAGACCAACTGTGGCTACATTACCTGACGAAATCCCTGTTCAAACACTAAAACTAATAAGAGCCATTGCACATTAAATAAATCTGACTTCCAGTCAGTTTTCCACTACAACATACATGTAATACAGGTATCTATGACTGTACTATATACACAATAATAAGGTGGTACACGTACACACTTCCTGTTGGGTCAAAGGAAACAAGTAGCAAATGATATCAAAGTATTTATACGGTTCCGTAGAGCATCCCAACTATATTCTTTCATATAAGTGGGGAAACTTACCCGCAGATTCAAAAATGGTAGTGGAATAGAATAGAACACCGTTAATTCCACTTAGTTGTTGAAGAACAAGTAAACCAATTCCAATCTACAAGGGACCAGTTTGTGAAAACAGTTAGTTTTTGACATATAGATCACATTTTGGATTAGAGGATACCAAATTAGAGAATCAACTCTTTTGGACTATAACTCATACCATTAGAGGAAGCCAATATCTTCTTTGTTTAAGCTGTGCAAACCGAATTGTTGTTCTTTTGGATGTTGATGCTACAGACCTCTGCCCATTACATATCAGACAAATTATTTACATAGGTGAATTTCCAAGAGTGATGTGGTCATAGCATAGTTCAAATGACATTATCAGGAAATTATGCCTTTGTACCTTGATTTCACCGACTTCAACCGAAATATCTGTATCAAATCCTCGGAGAACTTGCAGAGAAGCTTCAAAATCCTCTGTCATGCCCATTTTTGCCTGTTGAGGTCAAAACACAAAAAAGACGACCGTGATATCATATTTTGCATTGTAACTGTGATCAAGAGGTTTCTGTGAACTTACCAGCCATCGAGGAGATTCTGGAATGAAAAAGAGCCCAGGTATCAATATCGTACAAGGCAATATTCCTGAAATTTTACCCGTGTATAAATCTTCTGTTAGTAGTGTACTCTTGAATAATTAATTTCCTTCCTTAAAGGAGGATAAGAAGTTGAAATTTCACTGAATGTAATTAAAGTTATTAAAGTTAATAGCATGACTTGTCTTTGCTTATGGCTATAGAGAAGTTGTTATAGAAAACCAAATACCACTCCACGGATGCCAAAGGTTTAACCATGACAGTACTGAAAAAGTTAATTGGCTTGGGAATGTAAGTGACGCAATGGAGCCAAGTTTAAAGTGTTCTCTGAAATATCAAATAAGATGTCCTTTATGTACTCAAATTTCTAATTAACATTAGGAAGCAAACAAGTTCGTTATTCTTTCAAGTAAATTGAGTTTAAGAAAATCCTACATCCATGACAGGTAAGAACAAGTGATGTGAAAACTACAGTGACTTTTTAAGAAGATTACCCAGAACTGCAAGTATCCTCCATTGAACAAAAAGTCCAAGCAGATAAGCCAGCATTATTCCAATCGTTACAGAGAGCTACAGAAGAAGGATTTTAAATAATCTGATTAGAGACAGATGTTAGTAACCACTAAGAGCAACTCATGGTAAAAATACGCTACTAAACAAGGCCAACCTGATTGACTGAACCCAAAGCGCCTCTTAAGTTTTGAGGTGCTATCTCAGCTATATATACAGGCACCTAGCAATGGTCAAACCAAATCAGTACTCTCACAGTTCCAGACTACACATTTTCGACAACAGAAACACTTGAAACAACTTGAATTTACCGTGTAGGAGATTATTCCCACGCCAAATCCTTCCAACAACCTTCCCATGTAGAGAAAAGAAGAATCCTGCAAAAAGAATGATATCAGACAGCAAGTTCCCGGCTGCATTTTTTAGAAGTTATGAAAACTCACTTTGGCAAATGATATGGCAAGCCAACCGATAACATTAGGAATAGCCGCGATCATTAAAGACTGTAATTAACAAAACCCCGGATTAGAATTAATCAAAGCTGCTTAATAAGGAAAAGAACAAGCGACTGAATCCTACCCCTTTGCGTCCAATATACTCAGAAATCTGACCGCTGGCTATAGCTCCAACCATAGCTCCCACATTCGACAAAGAACCGAAAAGCGAATACTGACCCAGATGATAATAAATAGTTAGAAACTCAAATTAAATTAAGGAAAAAAAAAAACCCAATTCAAAAACACCGAGATTCAAACCTCTGATACTGTAAGTTTTAGATCCTTGATGATTGCTGATTGGGTCGGAGAAGAATAGCCAGTCTGCAAAACCCAAAAAAGTGATTCATAATTCAGCACAAATGAATACAACAAAAGAGTACAATTGAGCTCTCTGCAATCAGCTTGCCTAAAACCCAATAGCTCAAGGTTCTCTAATGGCGGAAAACGATTGAAGAAGAAGAGCTGTGCTTACGGTGAAGCCAAATTGGATAGGACCCAGAGCGACAATCATGACACAAGCGACCACAGAAATGGAGCTATCTCGAATCACCTGCGACGAGCCCATCATGCTGGACTGCCTGGAACCCATGCGGTACCAACTCCCAGTGTGGAGGAAGGGCTTCCGCAGATCTCCCCTCCCCTCTTCACTGTCTTCCCGGAAACTCATTTTTTCGCCTTCTCCGATCAGAGAAACAGAAAGTGACGGAGCTTTCTCGCCGCGCGCAGAAAGTGGTCGACGAAATCCCCCAACGAAAAAAACACCGGAAAAATAAAATAAAATGAAAAGATGGATAGCCTATGGGATGTGGGCGTTCATTGTGATTGTATGTTCCATGATTATTGTGTCCAATCGTCCGTTTATCGCGTTGTGCGGCTGCTCTGCTGTGCTGTACGACAGCGGTCCTTGCCGTTACCTCCAGTCTCGTGGTATGACTGTACAACCGTCTTCTCCTTCTGCCACGTCTCCTGTGTGTGAAACAAATCTCCCTTCATTCCTTGTGTTCTCCTGCATCTTCTTATACTCGCATGTGTGCCAATTTGCTCTTTGTTTTATTTTATTTTTATTACATAAATTTAAATTTGGAATATGTGATTCAAAAATTTCAAAAGAAAAAGGTAGCCAAAAAATAAAAATAAAAAACAACAACGTGGGGATGCAGCATTTTTTACTAAAATAGTTACCAATTACAATCCTAAATTTTCGTTTT
Organism: Cotoneaster glaucophyllus; assembly: GCA_036320875.1. Taxonomy (NCBI): domain Eukaryota; kingdom Viridiplantae; phylum Streptophyta; class Magnoliopsida; order Rosales; family Rosaceae; genus Cotoneaster; species Cotoneaster glaucophyllus. The sequence continues at coordinate 1,419,109 of CM070073.1, read as the reverse complement.
TAATTGATATGGCGTGTAATATAATATTTCTTACTTTTCTAGTGAATAATAAGGTATAAGTGGGTTTGAATAAGATTAAACGAAATACATATATATATATAAGTTGGCGTCTCTAGTACTATGCCAAGTTAATTTCCATGCTGTGTACGTGTCTAATTGTTTATTTGATGAAATTTTTTGAAATTGTAGCTTGATCAATTGGATGGTTGGATATAAGAGAATGTGTCATCTCTATGCACATGATATGATTTTTTGTATGATTGATCTTAGCGAACACTTTTATAAAGGAATGTATCCTCCGTCCTTAGAGATTTTTCAAAATCAATCAAGTACGTGCAACTTACTATGCACCAATCTCACTCCATGTAAGTCTAATCGGACCAATTGGTTGATCTAGGTGCTCAATTGAAATTTTTCTCCCTATTAGTGATTGAATTATTACGTAAATGTTGATTAACGTACTTATTTTTTTATCAACAACACACCACATAATTTGTAAATATAATTTAAAAAACTAATCAATCTAGCATTACTTTTTAAATTTTGTGAATAGGGATTATCTTTTCAAATGCTAATTAAATGAAAGCCATGTTAGTTTGTTGATATTTGTAATTGTAGGCCAGTGGTGTTATCATTAAACAGTATGTCTTATCATTGTCCTTCCTTTCAATTTCTCGTCAAGTTGCACATATTTCTCTCACCTTCTGGTTTCTTCTTCTCCTTCAATTATTATTAACTATTTATTGTGTACCTACCAATTGAATCCAAAACAAACAAAAAACACGTGCTTTTCCACGCTTCTAAATTTATCTACTAATTTCGCCCTAATTCTTTTTGTTTAATCTTAAACGCACAACTTTTAACTTGTTAAAACACGTGATTACAATATTGGGTTACTGAATTGGATTTGTCAGTTCTAATCATGTACCTAACAGTCAGTTTAAGAGTAGATCTGATATTTTGGACCCGACCCGTTATCCCAATCAGATCTGTTAATATTAGTATTTGGATGAATGCTTAAATGGTTGGATCGCTAACGGACGAACCCGTTAACAACTCGTTAAATAACAGATCACTTTGGGTCAACCCGTTAGACCCGTTAGTTAAGGATGTTTTAATAATTTTAGTAAAGTCTTAACAACAAAAAATAAACTCTCTGCAAAAAAAAAAAAAAATAATAATAAATTTTAACGGGTGAAACGGGTCGGGTTCAGGTGACCGGTTAGTTTAACGGATCGGATTGAACCCGATCCAAACCCAATAAACCCGACCCGTTTACATGTCTATTTAAGAGGCACCCTTTCATAAGAATCTCAATCAATGTCTTGATAAAACTTGGAGTACAAGTGCCAACTTTCGTATGATATCCGAGTAACGTGTTGTACATTGAAAATTGATGAGTCCTGTGTAAAATAGATATTTTTTGTTGTTGTAATTTTCACGCTCTCAATGTCTCTTTCAACGCTCATTGTTTTTCTCTATTAATTATTATTTTTATTTATATGATATTAAGACCGAAAAAAATGAAGAGTAAGAAAATCAGTTGTTAATGAATTTATTTGCATGCAACCATGCACGTGGATACCAAACAAAACCATTTGTCGCTGTTTGTTGGTCCAATTCTACGACAAACGGAGTCATCATGTTTTAGTATATGCTCTATCAGGCGGGCCCTTCCCAAGGGGGATCCTCAATTTTTAGAAAAAATTGAGATACTCTCTTGATCGTTAGATTTGGTTTTAATGAAATTATGTGATTGAGATTAAATCATATGTCACATAATCTCAACCATATAATTTCATTAAAGTCAAATCTAATGGTCAAGAGGAATCTCTTTTTTTTTTCTTTCAAAAATGGGGATCCCTCTTGGGAAGGGATTCCATGCTGTATAGTTTTAGTGAGATTCTTTCAAACTTCATCTTATTCTTTTTTAGTACCAATATACATAGAGATCAACTTTATAATATGAAGGGTCGTTACTGTAACATTTTGTGTCAATAATATGATTTTATATAATTAAAAATTATATATACATAACACGACACTATCATTGTGCCAATCAAATATAATGAGTTTTTAACCCCCTTTTCTTTAGTTTTATACCAAGGAGATGATATTTGAGATTAAAACACCCTCTCTAATTGCACCAGGTTACATGAGAATTACATGTGTAGAACTTTCTCCTTTGTGTGGAAATTTTCGTATGGCACTCATATTGCTACATAATATTATAGGGAGTTTTAACGAAAAGCTCGCGGTACTGTTCATTTTAACGAAAAACCACATTTTTACACTAAAAAGTCAAACCTGGTACTATTCACTTTACCCTTTATTTTGTCCTTATCGTTAAAACTCAAAGTTTTTAAACCTTTTTCATTAGTTTTCCTTATTATTAATCTTCACATGTTACGAAATGTGTATAATTTATTTGTTAATATTTACTTATGTCTATAATATATCAACTCTGTTATCTATTTATATTTTAATACATCAATTAATAATACGAAGTTTTGAATGGAAATTGTTTTTTACGTGCATATTGTTTTTCACGAATAAGATTTGATCAAATCTCAACTTTTTTTTTAAGGAAAACTAATAAAAAAGATTTGAAAACTTTGAGTTTTAACAATAATAACAAAATAAAGGGTAAAGTTAATAGTACTATGATTGATTTTTTAGTGTAAAAATATGATTTTTCGTTAAAATAAACAGTACCGAAAGCCTTTCGTTAAATTTTATTTTATTTTATTTTTTATTTTTGGCCTTTTGCGTTGGTATGCAGGAGAGGGGCCGGAAATTTAGTTCTGTTTATGACGAGATCTTTGGGTTTAGGCCTGTTAAATTGTGATGTTTAAGGCCCAATCTACAGTTTACATTTCCAAAGTTCTGTTTTGATAATGGGCCCTAATTGTCCAAAAGGCAGTCGTCACTCTATGGTATTGTTGCAACCGATCCATTAATATTTAATAAGCTTAACGGGATTAACAGTTCACGTGGTAATAACGTAGTTGGAAGACAGCGCTTGTCATCAAAAAAAAAAAAATTATATATGAGTCGTACTTGCAAAGAATTAATAAAAATTTGACAGAACATTCACGCTAGGCCTAAAACATGACAAACTTAAACTCTTTGATGGAACATTCACTCTAAGCCTAAAACATAACGAACTTCACCACAAGAATTTAAGATCTAAACTTTTATCACATGAGGTATCTCAATCCATATAGAGCAAAAAAGATGCCTGATGATCCCTAGGTTGCAGCATGTTCGGTCGTTAACTCCTCACACCGTTGGTGCCATTTATAGGACCAACCGATGCCTCACTTGCACAGGTACCTACATAGTATAGTGTCAATCACACATTCAACATAGCGTTCAAACTCATCTGCCTTCCAGAACCAGGGGTCTTCAACCCTGCTGCGCATGATTAGCCAGCCTTGCGATGACAAAATGATTAGATGTCCCCCTGGCTACGGTTCCCTGCGGTCCAAACCCGGTGCCGCATTAGGTTAGGGTGTTGGGCGATAATAGCTCCCCCACATCCCAAAGCGCACAATACTAAGGACTCATTTGGATGTACTTTTAAAATGTCTAAAAGCTCTTTTGGTTAAATTGATTTTAAGTTCCAAAAGCACTTAAGTGCTTTTTGAAAGAAGCATCATATATGTGCTTATTGCAGGAAACACTTAAAATACTTTTCCAAAATCCACTTGAATTTTTACTAAGGATTGATATAAAAAACATTTCCATCAAAAGTGCTTTCAATCATTTTTAAAACACATCTAAACGAATTCTAAGTAATCAAAGCCAACTCACATTACTGACTAACGGTGGATAATCATATTTCTTATAGGTACTAAATACAACTCCATGGATGAGCAAGGTCATTATTAATCAAATTAGGCATGTTTAATAAAATATAATAAAAAGAACAATCAATTTGTACTGCAATTTTGCAAGAACACAATGATTACTCACGTGCTACACGCGCTCAGAGGAGCGTCGCACACCAAAGCCCTAATTGGATTTCTTTATTTATTAACTTTTCATTTGGTTAGATTGCAGAAATCCACCTTGTAGCATACTTATAGTTCACTTTTATCCATGTAGATTATTTTATTTCATATTTGTCCTCATAGATTGGTTTCATTTCGACTATTGGTCCAATCCGTTAACTCCAGCGTCTATTTTTATTCACGTATACTTTGTGTACATCGGATTTTGGACCAAGATACCCACCAACCTCTATACGTGGTTGAATATGACTTGGATTTTAATTTGCACAAAACATAGGAAAAGACTTCGTAAATCTAATAAACATGTACTATTGATTATTACATTGTATGACCGAAAAACCTATGTTTATGATACGACCATGCATTTTGCTTTAGAGGACCAAGATCTTCAAAACATAGGTCACCTCCTAAACATTCGAAATTGGGAGATTGTCTTATGCATGATCATAATAATTACGTTGGACATGAGGACACACCACTCATGCTCCACCATAACCAATATGTACAAAACTTAGTGGGAAGTCGTCACCAACAATTGAAAATTAAATTAATGTAATCCTGAATTATCTTAAACGAAGAGTGTTCTAAACGGTGGTGGTTAGTTGAATATCGGTTGATTGGCCCAAGCCCACGCATCTGAGGTCTGCTTTAATAAAAAGACATAAGATGAAGTTAATGTGTTGGACTAATAGTGAAAACGGAACTAATCTGCGAGGACAAAAGTAAAACAACATAATTTGTAAGGACGAAAGAAAAAACTCGAGTAAACTACAAGGTTGATTGCTGCAATTTATCCTTATTATTATAGAGATGAACTTTTTGCTTGTCGGAGGAGAAAACGGACGCCACCTGTTGCTTTCTTAAACGACTCTCGGATTCGCAGTGAGAGAGAGAGAGAGGAGAAATAAAAACACAAAAATACAAATCCGACTGAGTTAAGACTTCTGAGTTTGTCGCTTAAACTCGTTCGGAAACTCGTTACAGTCAATTCTTAAACTACATTCCCTTCTCTCTACACACAAACACTCCCAATTTTCAATGTATCCAATTCAATCCTCCTACTGAACCACCGCGCACTCCGCCACCTCTGCCACCTCTGCCACCTCTGCCACCTCCGCCGACACGGACGCAGCCACCGCCGTACGTATTCTCAGTCAACCCACCCTTTGATTTTGAAACACACTCACCACATATGGGCGAGCAAACACAGGTCCAAACCCAGGCCCAAGACCAGCCCCAGACTCCGACTCCGGCTCAGCCGCCGCCGCAGCATGACTCCATCGACGACACCACAATCGCTCAAGTCGGCCCCACACCCACCGAACTGAGCAATGCTCCGTCCAAGACCTCTTCCCCCCCTTCCAAAATCCCGTTCCGCCCCCGAAAGATCCGGAAGCTCTCGCCCGACACCGCCGACCCCAATTCCTCCCATCAAATCGTCGCCGTATCCGAAACCCCCAAACCCGTCGCCGCCACCAAGGCCTCCAAGATCAAGACCGTCCCGCAGCGCCCCGTTGCGGCGCCCAAAATCGTAGCGCGGCCGCTCTCCTGCGAGGGAGAGATCGAGACGGCGATTCGCTATCTCCGAAACGCCGATCCGCTCCTAGCTCCGTTGATCGACCGCCACCCGCGGCCGACCTTCGACAACTTCCACACACCCTTCCTCGCCCTAACCCGCAGCATTCTCTACCAGCAACTCGCATACAAGGCCGGCACGTCGATCTACACGCGCTTCATCGCGCTGTGCGGCGGCGAGGCCTGCGTCGTACCCGAAACCGTGCTCGCCCAGACGCCACAGCAGCTCCGGCAGATCGGAATTTCGGGCCGGAAAGCGAGTTACCTCCACGACTTGGCGCGGAAGTACCAGAACGGCATTCTGTCGGACTCGGCGATTGTAAATATGGACGACAAGTCGTTGTTCACAATGCTGACGATGGTCAACGGGATCGGGTCTTGGTCTGTGCACATGTTCATGATTAACTCGCTGCACAGGCCCGACGTGCTTCCGATCAACGACCTCGGAATCCGAAAAGGCGTTCAGCTTCTGTACAATCTCGAGGAGTTGCCTCGGCCGTCGCAGATGGAGCAGCTGTGCGAAAAGTGGCGGCCTTACCGGTCGGTAGCGACCATGTATATGTGGAGATTTTCCGAGTCAAATGGGGCTCCTTCCAGTGCAGCCGCTGTGGCAGCCGGTGCTTGTCTGCGACCACAGCAGCTTCAGCAGCAGCAGCCGCAACAACAGCAGCAGCAGCAGCACTCGCAGCATCCCCAGCAACAGCAGCTTATGGATTCCCTCAGCAGTCTTATTAACATTGGGTATAAATTTTAATCCCTTTCACTTTAATTAATCCTCAAATAAATCCATTTGCTTGATACTTGTGCATAGTGAGTGTATTGTAGGAGTGTTCGCTCGAAATGCCGGGTCTTGTACTTATCGAAAGATTACTGAGTTTGCTTGAGAATATTACAATTTACAATTGTTGAAGTTGTGCTTCACTTTCTCTGAACTATGTCGTACTATGTGGGAGTGTAACACTGCATGTGTTCACTCGTAGAGTTGAGCTATTGTTGAAGTTGTGCTTCCCTGCTACTTTGTTATACGTTGCCTATTTTGTTATGTGCTTATAACGTTGTCATAACGCAAAGTAAGTGGAACTTCTAAGATTCTATATACTTTCGACACTCATCTCTCATGTTCCCTCCATGCTTTTTGGACTGACAAACCACCTAGAGTTAGGGGCATTTAGTTAACGTTACAACGTGTGTCTTTTTGTTGGCGTAATGGAGAAGAGAAAGGAGATTTGGCCACTTCTACTTTTGTTAAAATAACTGTGTCAACATGTTATGTGAAATTTAATTTGAGGTCAAATTTACCTTCTTCCACTGAAACAGAAGGTGAACACGTACATCATGCTAAATGTAAGAAGATAATAACCATTCTTTCTTTTGGATTTAAATGGTAGACATAGGTTTTATAACATGTAGCGATGTAAACTGACTACATCGCTTTCTTCTTCTGTTACTGAACTCCCTATGCACCCTCTCTACTCCATGGGTTCTTGCGTTGTGTTAAACTAAAGAAATAAATTGGTACTCTTTCATTTGGACCACAACCAGCAACTTTTACTTTCTACCTCTCCTATGGCAATGCTTGAATTTCACAACTTTAAGTATTTCCATTTCAATGCTTTGGCATTTATCCAAAATGCGAAAGTTATTTGGAATTTTTTTGCCGTAGAAATCTGTCAGTTTGTGTTCTTCAGTTTTCGTTTCTTTACACCTTAAACCTTTCCCTAGTGATACCCCAAAGCATTTCATCTACATTTCATCGTCTTAGTGTATTAGCTCTTTTTCTTCATTAGAACCCTTTAAGAGCATACGTAGGTTGTTTCCCAATTTATTCACGTCAGCTTAGTTGCTTGGTATTCTTCCCGAGCTATGAATTATGAAGCATGCTTGTACTTTTCTCAGATGTAAATGTGTATAGTAGAACAAGGTAAAGCCATCACTTTTGTTGATGATGGCTTTATGATTTTGACCAAGATATGGTATTAGTTTTGTGGTTCTTCAGTTTTTGTTACTGTTGGTTTGTTGTGAAGAAATTTCTTAGAGACTCAGAGCCCTTAAGAGTTTTCTGGGTCGATATAATCTTTGAGGACCATGCACGATAGTAAGAACTATTGGTCTACCATTGCTTGTGGGTCTTGTTTTATATATATTCTAGTCGTCTATGAAAATATCTTCTTATTGCCCCTGTATCTGGTTCAGCGGGTAGTAGTGGTAGATTTTCGTGAATCAATATTACATGATGCACCATACATTTGCAGTTTTTCTTTGTTGCTTGTTATTTGATTGCGGTGACCATCGATTTCTGTAATTGTTATTTTGAGTATGAACTCTGGATTGGTTTAGATAGATCAGTTTTCATCGTATTTAGCTATTTGATGGAATAAATGTATATATGTAAGAGTTTTAATTGTTCTCACTTTCTATGGAAGGAATGGTGCATGCATTCATGGTGAACTATCCTTTTCCATGCCATGTGATGCAGGGCCTGTTCCTGGGCACCTTGAACGGGAATGGAATTGAGACGTTTGTCGGTCCATCCGCCATCTTTTCTCAACTCAGCTTGGGCAGTGCAAGAATAGTTCGCGTGCGGAAATTTTGCTGCTAAAAGCTATGTGACATTCAAGCCCTTCAAACTTCCAAGGATCAGAGTGTATTGAACCCTATTCTGTAATTATGTTTTGGGATTGAATAAAAACTCTGTCTGTGCTCAAGTTTTATTGTCTTCAATTTAGAAAACACCCAAAGAATGCTATGCTTCAACGACTTTACCCCCGAAGGTTCAGTGGACACAGAAAACACCAACCACCTGTGGATGTGGTCCGGCGCTCGGTGTGGGGGGCTTCAATATCTGAGACCATAATTTGGCTGATTTGGATTTTGCCCTGGTGCTTAAAACAGCCCTGTGCATTTTTGTTTTCAAGTAAATTTCGAAGGACAAGACTTTAGCTTCCGTGAGGTGTATTTTCTGGATTCGGCTTCTCACTTACCGGTTGATCGCTATCGCTAAGGTACCGGTGCATTCACTATGTTTCAGTTTAATTCCTGCATTCAGAACTTTGAGGATGATGCCAACGATCTTCAGTGACTACGAGGGATTGCTTTTCTTGCCCTTTTGAGTCACTTCATGTTTTCCGCCCAAATGAGCCGGAAATTCAAGTAGTGATGATGCCCAAAAGGTCCCAAACCCATGGTTCATTTGGGCTAATATCCCATCAGTTAATGTGTTGAAGAGAGTGAGAGAGATGAGCTTCAAAACAAAAGGTCAGAAATGGTTGAGCTGTAAGTTAGAAGAATTTAGGAACAACCAAGTAAAGCTGTGAAAAGAAATAACGTGGTCGTATTGTACCCAACAAGCATCTCGCTTCGTCGACCGGTAGAGAGTAGAGACAAATTTTTTGTATAAAGCATAGTTTGAACTCGGTTGTAAGAGGCCGATCATGCTACTTATAACATCGGAAGGGCATTGACACAAGTTAAGAATATAAGTGGTTCCTGGATCAAATTAAAAGTTAAGAGGGCAAAGTAGAACAAGGTCCGTAAGGCCATCTCCAATCCAGAGGGCCAGAAGGCCGAAAATAGCCCAAAAATTGTCTCCAACCGAGGGCTAGGCCAGAGGGCTTTTGAATCTGGGAGGGCTCCACGGAATCCCAAAGGGTCAAAGGGCTGGCTATTTTATTTTTGTCTGTTGGCTTTCCTGTCGGTTATAACCGACAAGAATGCTTTGAATATTTTTTTTTTTTTTTTACAGTTTTATTATTATTTTTTATTTACAAAATTTTTCCTATAACTTCTATTTTTCATATATTTTTTTTAAATTCTATTTTTTTCCAATAACTACAAAATTTGTTTCATATTTTTTTTAAATTTCATTTTTTCCTATAACTTCTATTTCACAAAATTTGTTTCTTTTTTTTTTTAAATTATATATTTTTTTCCTATAACTTCCTAAGCTTTTATACAACATTAAATTAAATTAAGTAACATGAAACAACATTAAACAATATGAAACAACATTAATAACATTATACGACATAAAAAAACATTTAACAACATGAAACTTAAACAACATTTTAGTTGTAGTTTTTAAATAATAAATTATGTTTAGCCCTTTGGCCCTCGGTTGGAGACGGAGACAAATATGGTCATGTACTGTTCATTAAAATATTAATATCTTGAAGAATCTTGGAGGGCCAGAGGGCTCAAACGAGCCCTCTGGCCAGCCATCGGTTGGAGATGACCTAATAGCGGGGCCTTGAGCCCACTGGTAGTGGCGACAGGGTCATCCCCACGTGCGCAGCCCAAAGCCTAATAGCTCATTTTTCCACGTGCCTCGTCCAACGGTAAAAAAATTGAAAAATTTTCTGTTGTGCCACGTGACACAATCTAGCTCATTTGATTTGAAAAAAAAATTGAAAATCAACCGCCAGGACTAATCCAAAGATAAAAAAAATCCAAAAACATTTCAAAAAAATCTATAATTACCAACCATCTTTTTAATTCCACGGAAGATCCATACACTCCAAGGGAAAACAGACCGAGCAACACTGATTTTATCCCCTAAGTTTAATTAATAATGCTTGTTGTAATAGTATTTTTTGCCTTGTATTCGAAATCATTTATTGGAATCAAACAATCATTTTATTTTCAAAAAAAAAAAAAAAAAAAAGCTACAAAATTCACATTTATTTCTAAAAAAAAATTGTGAATAGTAATAATTATTTCCATATTCACACTGATAAAACTGCACAAAGATAATTACTGCTCAAATTGAATAATAAGAACAATTCAAGTATTTTGCCCTGACCCTCGCCCTCCCAAAATGAATGAACTTGCCCTAAGTGGACACATCATTCCTTCCACGTACAAAGTAACATAGGATTAAAATAAAACAAACCTCCTCATTGTAGTAATCGGCAAACATTTAAATAAACAAACATTATGTTTCACCATCGTCCATGCTTTTTAATTATGTCTCCGATACTCCAAATCTAATCCTCTGGGGATATACCTGTCACGCAAGAAATAAAAAAGGTAGGTTCATGCAAATATACGTATATTCTCTCCTCGTGCAATAAAAAAATCGGCAAACACACTTCACAGACGGCAACTAGAAAACATGAAACTTCGACATCAACACTTAAACAATGGTGATCTGCGACGCTTTCTTTTTCCAGTTGTTAGATTAGAGAGTGGGATATTCTCCTCGAATATCTCTTATTCTCTCCTTTCTTTTTCGGGTTTCATACAACATGGACAACGCCATATGTCTTTTTCTCTACATCTCTATGCCAATTTTGGAGGGAGAGTTCAGCTAATCGTTGTATTTTATCCGAAATTTCACTTTCACTTATGTGGTTTTTTTCTTACGTTTTCGTCGTGGTAGTTTTATTCTACTTTCACTTTGGTCCAATGTTCTTTATGTTTGTGTTTGTGTACATCATCTCACTCAAATGTAGGACACCTCTCACACTATATCATGAGACTTCAGAATTGAGAATACAACAAAAATATTAATGGTTAAAAGTGAAAATCCATTTAAATTGTGGGACTATTAATGCAATTTAGCCTATTTTGAAACTATAAAATGCACTAAAGTGATTGTATAAGCCACTTGGAAAAAAAAACCACAAAACAAACACACACCACCATGAAGAACTATGAGAATTATGACCCTTCCTATCCTGACCAGCCTGTGGTGGATCTCTACCTTCCGGTATGGGCTAGCCTCCCTGCCTTCCGGTCCAAGCCGGCCTTCGTTTGGGTTGAAGATGGCTCAGCCAATGAGGCCACTTCAACCCTAACATATGGTCAGCTGAATGACTCAGTGCAGTGCATTGCTTCTCACCTGCTCATCCCACTCCAAAGAGGTGACGCCGTTGTCATCCTATGCTCACCAGGCCTCGAGCTTGTTGAGACCATTTTCGGGTGCCAACGAGCCGGCCTTTTGAGCGTGCCTGTTTCCCCGCCCGACCCTTCTTTCACTAACCAAAACTTCCACCACCTTATAAGAGCCCTCTCCCAAACAAAGCCTAAAGCTGCCCTAGCTCATTCTACTTACATCACAAGAATTCAGCATTACATATCTTTGCCATCCTCCGATAAAGATCTCGTCCAAAGATTTCAAAATCTTCGATGGATTGCCATAGATGACATCAAAACTAAAGATACAACGTTACAACATTCACCATACAAAGGCTGCAGAGCAGAGGACTTGTATTTGGTTCAATACACTTCAGGTGCAACTGGGATCCCAAAGCCAGTGCTTGTCACGGCAGGATCAGCTGCACATAACGTTAGGACCGCGAGAAAGGCCTATGATGTTCACCCGAACAGCGTGATCGTCTCCTGGCTGCCGCAGTACCACGATTGCGGCCTCATGTTTCTGTTGCTAACAATTGTGTCCGGTGCCACATGTGTCTTGACATCGCCCGGCGCATTTGTTAACAGGCCACGGCTTTGGCTCGAGCTTATTTCGAACTTCAACGCCACTTGCACTCCAGTTCCGTCGTTCACATTGCCGCTTGTTGTCAAACGCGGAGGGGTTGACAAAGGAACTTCACCTATAAATCTATGGAGTATAAAAAATCTTATCATTATCAACGAGCCTATTTACCGCGACGCGGTCGAGCAATTTGTACATGTGTTTAAGCCTTATGGATTAAACCCGTCAGCAATTTCTCCATCATATGGCTTGGCAGAGAATTGCACGTTTGTTTCGACTGCGTGGCGATCAGACACGCCATTGCCATCCCACAACAAGCTCTTGCCAAGCGCAAGGCTCAACGAAAATGACGACCAATTGGAGGACATGAACATTGTGGTAGTAAACGAAGAGACACACGAGGCAGTCGAGGATGGGATCGAAGGAGAGATTTGGGTTTCGTCTCCGAGCAATGCGTCTGGTTACTTAGCCCACCCAAATTTAACTCGTGAAGTTTATTACGGAAGACTTAAGAACAAGTTGAGTCGGCCATTTCTTCGAACTGGCGATAGGGGTGTCGTGAAAGGAGAAGATCGGTATCTTTTCGTGACGGGCCGATGCGCAGACGTGATCAGACTCCGAAACGATGACGTGGGGATGGAAATCCACCCTCATTACGTAGAGACGGCGGCGTATAACAGCAACCCGGGATTTCTGAGAGGTGGGTGTTTGGCGGCGTTTGAGGTTTCGAACACCGTTGTGGTGGTTGCGGAGACGCAGAGGATGGAGAAAGACATTGGAGTTTTGAGGAAAATATGTGACGGAGTGAGAAACGGTGTGGTTATGGAAGAGGAAGTGGAAGTTGGGACGGTGGTTCTGGTGAGAAGTGGGTGTGTGCCTAAAACGACGTCGGGTAAAATACAGAGATGGGCAGCTAAAGAAAAGCTGGTTGGCGGGAAAATGGGAGTTTTGATGGAGGTGAGGTTTGGGGATTACGGTGGCTCTGTTTCAAGTTTGGGGGTTGGAGTTGGTGAGAGTGAGGGGAGAGGTGGCGGGAGAGGAGGAGGAGGAGGGGAAGGGTGGGGAAAAGTGGCGGTGGGTGAAGAGAGAGAAGAGATCTTTCTTTCGTTCTCATCAAATGCTTCAATTCGTCCCCCGTTGCAATCTTTTCTGTGAGAGCATATCCTATAAATTAAACCAATAATTATATGTGATTAGAATAAGGTTGATGAGTTTTCTAATAATAATTATTTCTAGCGCCGCTGCTAGGGATTGAATTCAGAAACTTGTTGCGTAAATTAAATAACAAAAATTAAACTCATTAAGTCTCAAATTTTAGTGCTCGCAAGTATACGAATCGAATGACAATATAGCATATAAGCACGGATATCGTCCCACAGAGATCGAATTGACTCTAAAAATCTTACTAACTAAATTGAAACAAATTGTAATTGAGAAGCTTTAATGGAAAAGAGAGAAAATTTGAATTAAACTAAAAATGAAATATGACTTGAAAATAAAATGCATGAAATAATAAAATTAAAAACATAAGAAAAGAAAACCTAGGACATCCGAATTCACCGTAACCAATTCTACTTAATTCGCTTAATATGTTATGCTCAAGTAGTTCCCCAATATTGGTGATCAATTTTCCCTAAATTATTCGACTGTCATGACATCTGGTTACATCAAAAGTATCATTACATGCTAACCATCTTTGACATCTAGATGGATTTAAACAAGTAAGAACTCATTAAGCTCTATGGAAATCGTTGGAAAATCACACAAACCCTAATTGTATGGCATCTACAAATAGGTGGTTATGGTATCAATTGCAAGAAGCTAAACCCAAGTTAAGTATGGCATCTACTCTAACTTGCATCAAATCAACCTAATTTAAACCTAGATGGTGATCAAGCATCTAAATAAAACTCAAGCGCATTACGAATAACAAAAGATACTCAATAAAGAAGTAAAACATGATAATAATAATGCCATAAGACAATTAAGTATTCATGATCAGGCTACATCGTAGACCTAGAAAAGAAAAGAAACTAGAAAAGCTCCTCTCTTCCCTTCCTTGCCGCAACTCCCCATCTAAAATATGATTTTTGGTTCTGTTTTTGGTGGCTCTCTAATTTAATAGGGAGAAGTAACCTCCTTATATAAAACCCACGGCAAGAAGGTGTTCAAGAAAGAAAAATAACAATTAAAACCTCACTAAAATCCTATCACTAATGGATTTTAAGTCCTTATTAAAGAAAAGGAAAAATAAATGGAAATAATACAAACTAGAAATTAAGTTCTCTCCTAACGTCCATTGAAGAGCATTCCCATGTCTATTTGATTCCAAAACTGCTCGGTTTCATCTTCTTGTTGTAATGCACATGTCTTTGCGCAGCTAGTTAGCCACGTGCTCCACTGGAATTACTCTACACACCCAAAACGCTCATTTTCAATTCATTTTGCATAACTTCAGTATTGAATGCCTATAAATGAAAACAATATAAATTAGTGCATTTAACCCATTCATATATACAAAATCCATAGGAAATATATGATGAAATTATATGAAAATATGCACCTATCAATAGTTCTAATGAAATAGTCGCACATATTATATTTTGGTCTCGGACGAATTAGAATATGATAAATTTATTTTGCGGTATTGTTTAATAATAACACAATACGTACCCTTTTATTTAAAAAATCTAACTAACCAAGATAAAAGTATTGCCGTACTTACGTAGGAATTACACTGTATTGATCATATGTACTTCGACAAATACATTTTGGGAATCCTACCATATCCATGTAAATATATGACATTGAGTGTAATAAAGAAAACTCGAAAACCAAATTTAGTGTTATGTGATGAAAGAAGTCCTAACTTCAAGTCCAATTTTTTATATAATAAAAAGGATAACACTATGTTTATTTTTTTGTTCAACGGTAGAGAACTTCATTAAACAAAGTTCAAATAGACAAAGTACATTTAACATATTCCTAGAAAAGTATGACATATTGAAGGAAAAAAAAAAAAAAAAAAAAAAAAAAAAAAAAAACACTCCACCTGTGCAAACAAAACATGAGTAATGATTCATCTTTACGGTATTTATAAAAATAATACATAAAAGAAACACATAAAAGAGCTTCAACCCAAAAAGAAAAATCCTCAACAGTGGCCCACCCAATAGAAGCCCAATAGTGACTAGTAGAGAAAACCCTAGAAGTGTAGGTGATGGTGACAAGTCGCAATTGCCTATAAGAGGCGACCAACATCCCACACAGCCAATTTTGCACCATAAAATAACAATTGTTTACCCCTAGATCTTACCATATACAGAATTTAAAAGCCGCAAGTGGTGGTGGTGGGGTGACGTTTTCACTTGGTGGAAGTGTCATGGTTTCATCCCCTTCACTGCTTTGTTTCTATTTAGCCTGTTGGTGCTAGCCTCTTCGTAGGCTCTCGTGTTTGGTTTTGGTTTTCCTGGTTATGTTTCCTCTTGTGTTTGCTTTGTTTCCTCTTGTTTATCAAAAAAAAGAAAAGAAAAAGTTAAACCACAAACATACAACATTATAAAAAAACTACCATTCGATTGGAGCAGCCAAACCTCACAATTATATCCAAAGTGAAGAGGTGGCGGCTGGAGCTTTTCTTATTAGAGGGTGGAGAGTCGATGACGATTGAGCTCACCAGAATGCATAGGCATAGTGATGGAAAACGGCATTTACTAGGATACAATTGAATTTAAAACCTTCTACCTACAAATGGAAGATAAATGATTAAAATTGTAGTGCTAATTGATTAACAAAATAGATAAGTTTTTACCACAAATAAAACAAGCTTAATCAAGGGGTAATACTTTAGGACCCAAATGCCCTTTTGGAAAAATACATCTCATTATCAAATGCATGGACCCCAAGAGGGACAATATCCGTAATTGGGCCTATCTATCTCCCAGGTTGATAGTGATTGGTGGTTATATCAACAATACAATATTATTAAAAATAGTGGGTCGTAGACCCAATAGAACCGTTGAAAAACTAGATCTTCAAGCTTTGGTTTGACTAGACGAGTTGGGCTTTTAAGCTTTGTATATCTTTTTGAATCTTTCGGGCCCACATTTGTAGGACCTGTTGCCCTTTTTTTGCTAGGCACAGGACCCTCTTTCCTATAGGTCAGTGATTCAGTGGAGAAACTTGAAACGACGTCGTTGAACTCTCATGCACTTCCCATCAGTGATTCAGCGGAGAAACACGAAACGGCCTCGTTGATCTCTTATGCACTTCCCTGAGCTTGGAGATTATCATCACTTACCCTCACCGTCAAGTGGTATTTCTACCTATTTGTACGTAGGTCTTAGATTCGACTTCGATACCAAATAATTATGGCTAACTCTTTCTGTAATTTAACCTAAATCTCACTTCTCGAGTGCAAAGGAAGAAAGGATATTGACTGTAAAAATCACTTGTCGATTAAAGAAGCTGACATCTACGGGAAGGTTTGGCACCTTGATGTCGCCTTCTTGCCACCTGAGGTTGTAGTAACTTCCAAATATTATGTTGTTCGCTCATTAAAACAGTACATGACTTAGATTAAAAATGTCATGAGACAGTTTGGTCCATATTCGGTGTGGACCGTCGCTCGACTTCTTTAAACTTCAAGCAAATGAAGAACTAAGTTTTAAAATGTCATATCTGGTTTTTCACAATCTGTTATTTCTAACCTAAAATTCTGTATAATACCTTGCAGATAAATTGATGGAGTTATAATTGATGGAGTCATGCTTGCTTGCAGTATGCTTTCATTGGATCTTCTTTTGTCAGTTTGTATTTAAATAATCACACTCCTGACATGCCTAATATAATTGAGTAACGTCCCATTAAATTTGTGAGCCATGGTGGTTAGGTATCCTCAGGTAGTGAAGTAGATGTGTCATCCAAAATGCAGAATCCCAAAAAACTCTGTACAATTGTCACGTTCAGACGCGGTATTATATACATTTATATTATAACATGTGAATTTTGAATATATTATATATTAATTATGTCGAACACATGTATTAACATGTGAGTCAGTAATTTATTAAAAAATATTATCCCAAACCCGAAGGGTATTATTTCCAAAAAGAAAAATACATTACATTAAGACATGTAAGATTTGAATTAAACCGCACAATGAGTTAGTCATTTTCAAGACTTTACACTTATAAATACGTAAGATTTGTGGAGGTACATTCATAATGGCTTAATTTACTGTATAATAGTGACGTTGCTGTTTTTACTGTTTAGTTTTTTTTTTGGAAAGATTTTTACTGTTTAGTTTGGTTGAGAAAGGAGCATATCACTGAGCAGAAAAAGTAGAAGGAACAGATTCCGTGTACATTTTCTCCATTATTTCTGTTCCTTAAAACATATAAGTGCATTAAATTCAATGTTGAAATTAATTTTTGAAAGGAAAAAAAAACTTGAATATAATTGGTGGGAAGCTGGATTAAAAAAAAAAAAAAAAAAAACAGATGAACGGTAGAAGCAGGTAGCAAGCGCAGAGGGAAAAGGCAAGTACGGTAGATGGCGGAAAGGTAATGCTAGAGAAATCAAATTTTTTAAATTAAATGATATGATTGTAGTTGATTGGATTACTAATTAAGTGTCGATTAACGTGATTGTTTTTTTATCAGTAATACTTCATTTGATTTAAGAAATTTGATATCTCTAACATACTTGTTTCTAATCGGTGATATATCATTTGATTTAAGAAATTTGGTATTCCTAGCATTAGTCGAGAGAGAGAGAGAGAGAGAGAGATGGATTGCATCCGAGAAAGGAAAGGCAATGCTATTTGGTTTGGTTGGGGCAAGCGTGGTTGCATCAGATCAGAGCGTTGCAGAAGCCCGCACGTTAGCTCTTTTAATTCCTCAGCTCCTTGATGCTTATGAATTTGAATCAGAATCAGACTCACAGAGCTAGTGAGAGACAGGCTGAAATTAAGAGAGAGAGGAGAGAGAGGGGAAAACGACAAGAACAATGCTGTGGACCATTTTAACAGTACTTTTCACTTTCACCCACTCTCTGTTTAGTTATTCTTGCATGGAATCCTATTAATTGTAACGCAATTTAAATTTAATTTATGTAGTAATGATCTAATTTACTATTGAATGTGAAAATTTATTCGCGTTTGAGCTGTCTTTTTAATCATTGTAATTATTTTAGGTAAGTTAATTATCTGCTTTATAAATGAGCGTATGAAGATTTATTCACATCTAAGTTGTCCTTTTCAATTACCATGTTTGCTTGAGGTAACTAGTCAGTTATACTTGTTTGTAATGTAACGAGAGTATGAAGATTTATTCGCATTTGAGCTGCATTCTCTCGAACATTGTGATTGTTTTAGGTAAGTTATTTGTTTGTACAACTGGCAAATAAAGATTTATATGTGCGTTGGCTATCTTTTTCGATCATCGTGCTTTAAGTAAGTTAATTGTTTGTATTATAACAGGTGAATGAAGATTTATTTACATCTGAGCAATCTTTTCAATTACCGTGTTTGCTTTAATTAAGGGAGTTTTAACGAAAAGCCCGCGGTAATGTTTACTTTAACGAAAAATCATATTTTTACACTAAAAAGTCAAACATGTTACTATTCACTTTATCCTTTATTTTATCCTTATCGTTAAAACTCAAAGTTTTCAAGCCATTTTTGTTAGTTTTCCTTTTAATTAAATCAGATGTCTGTATTAAAACGAACGTAGGAGGATTTATTGGCGTTTGCTTTGCCTTTTTTTATCACTGTGATTTGTTGAGGTAAGTTAAATGTTCGTATTATAACATTTGTATGAAACTTAATTCACATTCGATAATTGCAATTGTTTCATGTAAGTTAATTGTTTGCACTATAATATATGTAACTAATGTCTAATTTATCCCACATTGTTACTTGCACGTTAATTATGTCTTGGAAAAAATAGTCAAGACTAAGTCTATCCTTGAATTCCAACGATTAGTAAACTACAAGCTTTAATTGTTTCAATTCAAGAAATAATGATTTAATTTCTTTACAATTTCAACAAATGTAGCACGTGAAGTGCACATCCTAGGTGTTTTTATCGTTTGAGTTATTTGTATGTTTTCAAACCTTTTTTTTGTCTCATTGCTGAATCGTGAAGATCTATTCGCGTTTGAGCTGCTTTATCGATCATCGTAATTGTTTCAGATAAGTCATTTGTTTGTTTTATAATCTATACAATTGAAAAGAGCTAACATTTAAACATCCCAAAATTCCAATTTACCCTCGCATTGTCATTGTTACGAAAACTACATAGACTACAAACTATAACTTTGCTCAAGCCATGCATTCAACAACTCAAAAGTCTCAAATCATGATTTGACTAATGAATTAGTAGTATCCTAATCCTTGTGGCCTACCAATGGTGTTGAACCTAATTAAGTAAAAGTTAATTAGTCTTCTTAGTATGTGTTTAATTAAGGAAACAATAAGCAAAAAGTGACGAATATCAAAGCCAAGCTTACGTCCCTTCAAGGGGTTGCGGAAAATGGGAAATTTTGGGTCATCTGAGAAGTGAAGTGTGTTGAGATAAGAAATGGAAAAAGGGGGCAATAATGGAAGAGGGGGGAAAGGGTTGAGGTGTAAGGGTTAGGCCCCACTGTGGCAGGGCGTGGGGAGGTCTGAACATGACGTTGTCGGTTGTTTTGTAATCTGCAAACTTGCAAAGACAGAGAGAGAGCCAGTGTGAGCAGTGTAGTACACTACGCACTCCTCCCTCTCACTCCTCTCTCTCTCTCTCTCTCTCTCTCTATCTTTCCGCTTTCTCTCTCTACTCTCTCCCTCTCTCTATTTTTACTTGCTATACTAGTTGCTTTGGTTGGACTCTTATCCTTCCCGCTGGCCTCACCACAAGCAACCAACCTGTCTCTTGTTGGAAGCACAGAAGCACAAAGCAGCAACATCTCAACGGACCCAGCCCAAACCCAGCACATTCCCAGCTCCCTCTCTCCCTCTCTCTCTCTCTCTCTCTCTAAAACCATAGAGATGTTCAAGTAGTCATGCTAAAGATGCTGTTGCCGCTGTTTGTTTCTATCTCTCTTTTTCTTACAAACTGTGAGTGTTTTATCTATCTCTCTTTCTCTCTCTCTCTCTCTCTCTCCCCATAAAGCTGTGTTTTTGGCAAGAACTGTGGAAAATTACGGCATGGCCAGGTTTTGGTGGGATTAGCAATTTAGCACCCTAATATTTAGTAATAAGTTGGAGACAAGAAATAAATATACATACTAGGAACAGGATGGATATACATTTAGAGTTTTAGCTACATAGCTATATATATAGCTTCTAATTTTGTCATATATTTGAAACATTTTTCTTCCTTTTTGTGTTTGTTTATTTTAGAACAGCAGAGATTAATTAACAGAAGGACTTGGAACCCCAAGAAAGTACACAAATACTGGTTTGAGATCAATGAGACGATGATGCTTTTGTGACAGCTTTTGGTATTAAATAATTGAAGATTGTGTGCTTTTGTGACAGAATATCAAAAAATCCATGGATTTTAGAGCTCAAGATAACGAAATGAGGACGTCAGGCTCGCTAAGCTATGCTCATTTGAGTACCAAAGAGTCATCGCCGTCGTCAGCGGCAGCAGCACCAGCAGCAGATCACCAGCAAAAGAGAAGACTTGGGATTCACAATGGCACAGGAAGTTACGGTTCTGCCACTGCTCCTCAGCACCAGCACCAAACCCTAGACAACCACAACCCAGCTGCTCTCCCGTTGCAGCCGTTGATCCGCGACCCAGATCCGGATCGTGCCCTATCCGGGACCCCGGTGGCCCAACATGGAACCGGCCTCAGTGGCAGTGGTGGTGGTGGTGGGCCCAAGTCTTTGGGAAAAGTTGTTAGGTACAGAGAGTGCCTCAAGAACCACGCGGCGAACATTGGTGGTAATGTGTTCGACGGCTGCGGAGAGTTCATGCCGAGCGGCGAAGAGGGGACTCTGGAGGCTTTGAAATGCGCGGCGTGCGACTGCCACCGCAACTTCCACCGCAAGGAGGTGGACGGGGAGACGGCGGCTTTCAGTCCTGGGTCGAGAAGGTCGAGCATAATGCTGACTCCACTTCAACTTCCGCCGCTGCCTTCGCCTTCCTCGGCTCTGCACCATCATCATCACCACCACCAGAAGTACTCGATGCCTCCGATTGTCCAGCCGGTGAACGTGGCGTTCGGGAGCGGCGGAGGAGGGACGGAGAGTTCGAGCGAGGATCTGAATGCTTTTGAGGGTGGAGCGGTGCCGCCGTTTGCTTTGTCGAAGAAGCGGTTTCGAACAAAGTTTACGGTGGAGCAGAAGGAGAGGATGATGGAGTTTGCGGAGAGGGTTGGGTGGAGAATTCAGAAGCAGGATGAGGAGGAGGTGGAGAGGTTTTGTGCGGAGGTGGGAGTGAAGAGGCAGGTGCTTAGGGTTTGGATGCACAACAACAAAAACACCATTAAGAAGCAGGGTGACGTCACTGCTGCTACTAATGCCATTGCTACAGGTCTGTCTTTTGACAATGTGGAGGAAGAAGGTGGGGAGGGAGCGGCAGGCGCTGAAGATTAAGTGGAGATTAAGAGTAGTGAGTAAGATTATGAGTGTTAATTAAGTGAGATTTGTATAAACATGAGAGAGGCTTAGGCTCCTAGCTTTAGCTAGACCAGATATTTGCATGATTATGATTGTTTGTCAGTAGTGAAGGGAGGACTTTGTTATTGCTTTTATTATTCTGCTTTAATTTCTTCTTTAGCAAGATCTTGTATTAGTTTTGCCATGCCATGGAATTGTGATGGACTTTGATGGAGAAAAAGTTGGATAAAGATTGCAAGGAACTCTTCTTAAAAAATGTGAAATATCTCCGTATTTTGAGTCTACTTGACCTCACGCTGATTTCATTTCGTGCGACTTGATCTCACTTTGATTTTGTATAATGTGAAAGCTGCTATAATCGGTCAACTTTACCAAAAATCATTCTCCTTTGGATGATGAAATTTTGTAATATTATTCTAATACTTTGGAGTTTTCAACTGTAAAGATCGTATCTAAGAGTCAAAAACCTTAGAGCATAAGATACTCCATGACATAATAAAATTTGAGACTTTGAAGGAAGGAAAATGAAGTGCGTAAAACTTCACGTGAGTATGCTACGAGTTTGTATACTTTGATTGGCCTCACACTAATTTTACATCTAATCTGACTTATCTCACGACAGTTTCATCTAATGTGAAAATTGGCTTAACCCACCATTTTTTCCAAAAGGTTTTCTCCATGTGATGAGGCTTTGAAGGGAAGGATACGAAGTGTGTAACTCGACATGAGTATTCTGACAAAAAATGAAGAAATAAAAACATGACATGAGTATGTTCATGTCATGTTTTTGTTTTGTGGTCGAAGTAGGCTTAATTGGACCTTTCCATCGATTTCTATAAAGTCCAACATGAGTTTAGAGATAGATGCCCACAATGTGCAATCCTTCAAAATATTGGCATTAAAATACATTCAAAAGAGTTACATGTGAGAGAGATTTTTTAGCATGTGAGAAATATAGTCAGGTACACCAAGTGTAATTGATTGGAAGTAAAAAAATTACCGCATGTTCTTAGTCTTAGAGCGAATACTATTACCTCAACTAATTGTCAATGTCTTTGAAATTCCAAATCAAATTTTCGACTGAATGAGCCCCATGGCGAAAGAATTTGTAACTGAAATGGTTTAAGAGTGGCACCAATCTTATATTTGATTCTGCCACTTATTCTTATCTGTTACATTAAAAGCAAAGCTGGGTGCAAAAATTGTATAAATATGATTTAATTACAACATATTCTTGAATCCCTTATTTTACAAAGAACATACACAAATCTAACATCTGTAGCCTCAACCATTTCACGGCATTAGAACAAGTCTACCTGACTAGCAAAAGCCATCAGATATCCATGGGCCACATTTCTGATTTCTGCATCTACAAACCATCGGATATTCCACCTCATCAATAAGATTAAACGAGGTAAATCTTGGTCCACAAAAAAAAAAAAAAAAAAAAAAAAGTAATTTCAACCGTAAAATTATGACAACCAGATTATCCTGATTCCGGTTTCTTTGAGCTGTGATCATGGTCGTCCGATCCCAAACCCACATCACTAGAAACTAAACATGAGTTAATACATAATCAATCTAATAAATTTGATAATGTAAATATAAACAATAAACCAAAAAAAAAAAAAAAAAAAAAAAAAACGATAACTTACTGGAATTTGTCCTTAAACCAATCACCCCATGTTGATGTTGTCTCCCTTGCTTCCTTGAAGGCATCGGAAGCAGATTCAGACATGCTCTCGGCCGCACCCTTGGCAGTTTCCATGAAATTGTCATCACCCAACACCGCATGGATTGAAATAAGCAACACCAATGAGAAAATCAACACGAACGCGATCTTTGCCATTTTTTGTATTGTTTTTCGTTTTGCTGTTTTTTTTGGTTTTTTGTAGTCTCTCTAAGCAAATAATTAAGAACACACAATTTATTTATTTAGAACTTAAACTCAGGATTGAAATGGTGTTTTATTTATAGGCTAAGGGTGACGGATCATGGTCATGGGGCCTATATTTGGTAAATGTTTAGGGTGAAAATGATGAGGAATGCTGTATATAGAGTCTAAAATTGAATTGCCGTTACTATAGATAACAGAAAAGGTCCTTTATTAGGAGTGTGGTATGGTTTGTTTGGCTTGTGAACGAATTAAACGAGTGAAAGCGAACCGTATATTCATTGCAAGTAATTTATACGAGGTGTTATTAATTGATTAAATCGTATTAAAACGGCTTGGCTAGGGAGACCATGTGCGGGAGAGATTTTTCACTGTGATTGGAACACGATCCGCTGCACTAAATGTCCTAATACAAGTCGTTAGATACTTGAAACAAAATTTCAACCCCTTATATTATGACACTTGTATACTAGACCGTGTTCTCTCGACACACTAAAAAATTTCTCTTTGCGATGATGATAGCCAGATAAGATGATCCGTGGGCCATACACAAAACATAAATATCTTTGGGCCTAGCCCTCTAGGTCCAAACTAATGTGCTCAAATAAGTCCAACTACTTTTCACTTAGCTAACAAAAACATTTAATTCGTCGCTATTCATCAACTGGGGATGTAGCTCAGATGGTAGAGCGCTCGCTTAGCATGCGAGAGGTACGGGGATCGATACCCCGCATCTCCATTTTCAATTTTTCCCCTTTTTAAGCAAAGTATACGACAATAACAACGTTGTCGTTTCTTCGATATCATTTATTTAAAATTTTCAAGCCAAAGATACACGGCCTCGATCGCTTTATCTATTAACCAACAATCAAATCGACGGTGCATATTTTCAGACTAGTCGTAAGGATAGCGCCAATTGTTCTTATTTCCAAAACCAAAACGATAAAATTTCCCGCCTTCTTTGAACCGATCTGATCGTCTCTCTCTTAAAACGAAACAAGATCGAGTCCGCGATTCGGATCAAACTGCACTGTATATTGCATTTCGTCTTCGAAATTTCAAGATCGAGTCGGCGAGGTGGATCAAACAGCTCTGTAATCATGGTCGCCGGTTATCCGAGTCGCTTCTTAGATCGTGCCGGAACAAATTCGATTTAATTTCTCGATCGCATGCGTTTCCGTCTCCAAAGTAGCAGAGGTCAGTGGACAACACTTTGATATTGTTGCCGATCATGCATTTCATTAGTGATATAATTTACGTAATCTGTCTAATTATTTAATCCATTTGTTAATTTGAGATTTTGAATCACCTACAATCTGATCGATGAATTGCTTCACCGGTAACAGTGTTTGTGGATCTGTTAATTTTTGTTGTTTTAGTTTCCGATTATGCATTTCGTATTGTTTCACTTTAATTTATATAATTTCTTAATCCACTTGTAATTGCCTATAGTCTGATCGATGAATTGCTTGATCGATGCACTTTCTGTTTGATCTGCTAATTTTTCTTAGTCGTTTTGGTTTATTTATCCTTTTTTTTTAATTGTATTTCATATACAAGCAATGTTAGGGAGATAGATTCGAGATAAGATCTCGTGTGCTAAAATTTGATTCTAATCACTTGTGATACAAGCTCGTTGACGTTAGATTGCGGTTTTAGTTCATGAAAACAGAAACACATAACATATATTTTCAAGCAGAAAATCATTACAAAAGATAGGAGAGGAAACACATAGGGTTTTTTTTTTTTTTTTTTGGAAACTACATAGGGTTATTTGTCACTTACAAAAGTAACACATTCACACTTAAGTCTTCTGGTTCCTCCCATCAGATCTTCAGATTTTTCATAAGCCTGAATAGATTAGAAGTAATTAGCATTAGCATATAAAAATTCCATCTTCCAATTATGCATAAAAAATCTTTGTAGATAATCTCAAACCTCCAAGTTGCATAATCAATTAATTAAGCATCTTTTGAGCCAAAAAATGTGATTATCCCAACACCCCAACTGGCATTATCTTACCAATCACACACCCGCATACTTAATTAGCTTAACACACATAATTAGCATCTTTTTTCTGGGAGCTTCGTTTTGGAGTAAGACGTGTCCTATTTTTAATACATATTCGCTGACGTAATGCATCGATTACTGTAGTGTGTATTTGTGGAGAGATTTTTCAGTGTGACCGTCATACGAGGTGGTACACCACGTGTCTCTATATAAATGGTGGATTATGTGTGTTAAAATGTTAATAACTTAAAAATTAAAGTTTTCCATCACTTGCATAAAAACACGTGATGTACTATCCGTATTCCCGTCATAACTAAAAATTTCCCGTATTTGTGTAGGTATACCTATATATCTATAAACATTTCATGAACTCGAAAAGCTGCCAAGAGGTTTAGCTAGATCGTGACTGTCACTAGCAAATCCTTGGGATTAATGAGAGAATTTCATAAGTAATTAAAAAGGGAAAGAGATCGAGGATCTCTTCTACTAAAGTCACCGAATCAAGTAATTCGAGCCTTCTAAATTTCATTTAACGGCCTATGTGTTTTGGCCTCTTAAAAACTGTGACAATTTTTTACTGTTAGATAAAATTTAAAAGGTCTGTATCACTTGATCCGGTGATCTTGATGGAAGAGATCCGGAGGATCCGAAGAAGAACTCCATTAAAAATGAGTGTTTGGAGTAACACAATGTTTCTCAATTACTTTAATCATAGGACCATGTGCGTATGCCATCTAAAACAAGTATGGATTAGATTTCATGTGGGATTTCTTTTCTTTCTTAGGAATTTTAGTTGAATATAGTATGGGATATGGATGGATATACAAAAAAAATAACTAGACAAAACATATAAAATTTCTTTGGGAGGACTCAAGTTAGTGTCTTTGGTTTGAACTGTCCCTTCCAGAAGAGGAAAACATTTCGAATGACATTATGGAAAGGGATACGTGAACAAGCTACAAACCCATACTGCTCTTGAATCCCATGTCGAGAATGTGATTCTCACGTCGAAAAATTAAAACTGTATGTAATAGTTTATATGATCTTTTGTTTCTTTAGGCATTAACAATTAATTTTACGTTGAATGTTCAAATACTAAGATGGTATCAAAGTCGGGTTATAATTGCACTGTAGACACTAGAGAATCCTCTACGGCTCTAACACATTTTCTCCACTAGGATGTCTTAGTTTCCTAAAAGAAAAACTTATTTTCATCCAATTTTACGTTGGTAGCGTGAATTGCACATTGAGGAAAAACCTAACATAATAGTTTACATGATCTTCGGCTTCTTCAATCATTGTCAATTTGTTTTGAGTTGGATGTTCGAATTCTAATACGACATCAAAGCTGAATTACGATTGACATTATTACAATACAAAATCTCTAACACCCTTTGTGCACTAGGATGTCTGGCTACTTTCTAGAAGAAGAATATAGACATGGATATTAGCTCTGAATGCTTAGAAACAATTAAGAGATTATAATGAAAAATGAAAACATAGCTACTCTTACCTCTGCTCATCACCAAATCCTCTGTTGCTGCCGCTGCTTCCGGCGGCCTTATAATTCGGTATCGGGACTTGGCCGGATTCTATGTGCATGAGATCATGCACCAGAATCTCATAGTGCCTCTTTACTTCCTCCACAGTTTTTCCGCCCACGGCCTTGGCCACATTGTGCCAGCGGTCCTGCGTGTCCTTGTCGTACACGGCAAGCGCCTTCTCGAACAACTTGTTCTGCTTCGGCGTCCACGAGGAGTTGAGATTCCTCGAGGAAGAAACCGATGCCATCAGTAATCTTAGGGGAATATATGAACACGAAAGTTGGAATGAATCGTACGGCGATTGCAGCGAGCTGGTAAGAGGAGTGATAGAGGAGCGTTAGGGTGCTAAAAATTAAAAGATAGTTTACAAAAGGGACTCAAAGAGTGAAGAAGTCAAGGGACTGATGGTATGGGCAAGAGTTGGCCATGCTCCTTATAAGCAGGAGGACGAGAGACTCGTGGGGCTGTGGCAAGTTGGGAGAACCTAAAATTATAGCATCACGTTATTAGTTTGAGATACTGTTATAGTGATATATTTTCCGATAAATTGAAGAATATTTAAAATTTTAAGGACAA
Organism: Cotoneaster glaucophyllus; assembly: GCA_036320875.1. Classification (NCBI taxonomy): domain Eukaryota; kingdom Viridiplantae; phylum Streptophyta; class Magnoliopsida; order Rosales; family Rosaceae; genus Cotoneaster; species Cotoneaster glaucophyllus. The sequence goes on along the minus strand of CM070073.1, from coordinate 1,391,445 downwards.
AGAAGATAGGATTCGCTTTGTTGAACAACGCTAATAAGGACAATAAGCAAAAAGGAGGTTATGTGATTTCATCAGGCCTATCTCTGTCTTCTCATTATTTTATCTCATCAGCAAGTGGGATTTCTTGAGAATTTACAGCCTGGTGAGGATTAGATATTCCCAATTCGTAGTCTACCCTTATTGGACAACTTGTGACTCGTATTATAACGTCTATGAAGGAGTATTATGACTATTTTGTTGAGAGTATATCACGGCGAAGAATGAAAGTCTAGCATGCTTAAAGAGTTTTCGGATCTTTACTTTTATTGTGAATTGGCTTTCGATAGACATTTATAGTTTAACATGGTATCCTAATTGGGTTATTCGTGTCATAGCCTAACAATTTAATGTATTCTCACGTTACTCAATAAGAATTGATCATGTGTTAGGTTAAAAAAATGTTGCATGTAGAGATCTGTTATAAGCACGACACATGAGAACGTCTAGCATTAGTGCTTCAAAAATCTTAAAATTGTCCTCTTATTCTCAAATAATTTTATACTTTTTTTATAAATAATTAATTTTTTGTTAGATGCTCACGTTCTTACATATTTTTTTCATGATATTTATAGGTTAGTAATAAATAAAGAGGGCAAGAGAGTATGCAGGCATGAGATCTAGAGAAGTGTGATAGTTGAGCTTCATCACAAAAGATACAGACAACAAAAATGGTGATGATTTGATGGAATACCAAAAAGATGAAAAATGATCTGATCATGCACGAAGGAAATTGACGATAATTTTTCCCTTAATTTGTGGTGTGTGTGAATTGCTTGTCCCATTCATCCACCCTTCCACATCTTTTTAACATGTCAGAGTCGAAACACCAAGTTTCGAAATAAAAGCAGAAGTACCTCACGACCGAGAGATTACCGTCACACTAGGTGATACATTACGTGTTTTTATATAAATAATGAGTTATGTGTGTTAAAAAGGTTAATAACTTAAAAATTAAAAAATTTCACTACTTGCATAAAAACACATGATATATCATCCGTGTTTCTGTCACAACTAAAAATTTCTTCTCATGATCTAGAGTGGGGCCTGCTATTAGATTAGGAGAGTGGGATTTGTACGTAATTGATAGTGGAACTTGGAAATTTGAAAATGGTGGTTCAGAAAGCAGCTTCTAGCAAGCGACATTCCGAAATGGACTTTTGCGGGATGGCCTTGCTGCTGGCGGAATCAGCAGGGGCAGTCAACAAAGTGGTGCTGTTTAGATCCTGTGTCGGTTTTGGTATGCAGTTTACATGCTGCGATAGTCGATGATCAGAATCCATGTAATTGTGGATTTCTTGGTCACAAGTAACAAACTTTTCCTTGCTAAATGATGCGTATAGTAATAATGCAACATATGTCCTTCAGAATTCTAAATTTTTCGATTTTTTTACACTTTCAGAATAAACGGAGAACTCAACAGTTAAGCGATTCCAAATCGAAAAGGACATGTGTTACAATATTATTACTAGTGATCGAACCATATTGGCTAATTACATTGTCTTACAATTCAAATTTTAATCAGTTACAATTAGTGTTTCCTTTGACATTACTTGTTTTCATTTCTTCAACTCTTTTCAGCTACCTTCTCCTAACTCCTTAGTCCTTGCATATAAACCAAATCTAGCATAAATTTTTCTTAAGATTTTAGCATGACCTAAAGATTTTGTTGTTTTTCTACACTTCCTTTGGATTTTAGCATGACCTAAAGATTTTGTTTTGGTGAAAAACCATGACCTAAAGATTTTGTTTTGGTAAAAAACCATGACCTAAAGATTGTGTTTGTGGGAAGAGGTAGATCCACATGCCACCGACGTAAATTTGAGTAATCTTTGGTGTTTTGTTTTCCTTAGCCGCACCAACACGGTGGACCCTAGTGGCAGGCACAGACACACAGTCGTTTGATGCAAAGAGTCAAATCCAAGGACTTACATGTTTTTTCTGCTAACGTTGATGGTCGCTTCTGTGCTTTGTGTTTGAATAATTTACATTGTGCAACATGTTTTTAACGAGCAGGAGAATGTCCGATGGGGTTTGTTCCGTTCAGCCAAGTTGCTTGCTGGGATTCTTGCCTTTGGAGATGCTGCAGCAATGGAGGAGCAAGGAGATAACATATATATATTCAGGTAAATGTGCTTGAAATCTTTGTTTGAAAAATCCACTATATGTCTTTGATTCTTTGAATTTTTAATATATTAAGTCCAGTTGTGATAATGTTATGGATCCCTTTTAATTCTTGTGGAATCTCTGTTCTTAGTTATCCCATCTATAGGGTCCCCCCACCCCTCCAAATTATTTGACTAGTCCCTTGTTTTTAGGAGGAACTTTTCTCCGATAAGAATGATATTGGGGCGATATCTTAAACTAATATAGCGGTATTTTAGACCAATTACGTATCGTCATAAGAGATTAGTTTCTTTTTCACTATCAATAGAGAGAAATTCTTAGGTTTGAACGATCGGACCACGTAGCTGTTTGACCTAAGAGACAAAACTCCGCACCTATTAATACTCCTCTTGAATTTCAGCCCTATCCAATGCGTCTGATTAAGACAAACACGTGGTCGGGTTCGTCTTTACCAATGAATTCCTCCTCGTAATGGCCTCAGAGGAAGTATTCACAATTAAATAGCTAAGAAAATGACGAATAAGATGTTTCTTTCACAGTCCATGACTTTTGAGGACCCAAAACTTTTGACATCTGATGTCCTTTAGATTGGAAACAGGCTATTTGGTCTGACCAAAAACCAATGACCAATTACTTTGGAGGAATTGGAGTCCAGCTTCCCCACCACACAAAGGTCCAATCATCTGCCACAGAAAAGCTTCGAGCTTTGGAGGAGGACCACTCTAAGAGGAGAACTTTTGCATAAAATCTTGAGCGATTTTTGAATCTTACATGGAGAGAGAACAATCCTGTGTTGATAGAATGTTCGAAAAGATGAGATGTTTCATTTGCCAGCCAATGGGAGTTGTGCAATCTTGGTGCTGAGATATATGCCTTGTAGTATGCCGAACATATCAAATTTAGAGATCCTAAGAAATTGAAATTGAATCTGCAATTTCTAGATAGAGTATATATGTTGCGTTCGAAATTGGATGCAAATGGGATCGTGAATATTGTTCCTTCGCCCGACTTCTTGTCGAAAGACCATATTGTCCCATTTTGTGTTTACAAAAAATGGTTGGTTGGTGTTTAAAAATGGATCAACGAGATCGACACTATGAAATCACTCACACAAGAACATTAGGATTTTGGGTGTTCGGGTGATGTTTCATTATGGTAATGTAACGCTACAGTTTGCGTGAAGGGTTCAGAGATTAGAGATAATATGAGAGTGAAAATAAACGGGTCTCTAAATGAAGAGAGTGGATCCTAAAATGACGGTGAGGGAACTTTTTTTTTTTAAGAGAACCCTCACCTATGCATAGGTGGGGCTAAGTGAGGCTCGAAACAATCACTTGAACTACAAGTCTCTTGTCTTTTATTTCTATCAAAAGTACTAAGCACTAAAAGCTTATCACACAAGCACTTAATTTATGAGAACACATGAATTTTTTGGAAACCTTCCTGCTCTCAACTGTCTGAAATACAAGTCTTGTAAAGCTTTCTGTTGGAGGTATTTCTGTAATTTGCTCTACGGTAATTTTGATGGACAAAACTGGGATGTTTCTTCTGATAGTATTCTCCTTTAATGTACCCATTGAGTCGCTTCAGTTCCCCACTTTGCTGCTCACCCACTGCCCGGTCGGATGTTACTGTTATTACTTTGTTAAATAGTTAAGTTCATAACAAAAATCGCGTGTTCAAAGTCAATTAGTATCTAAGAATGTGAACTTGAACTGACCTCATTAGTCATAATCTCTCCAACTCTTGTATAGATAGGCGATCTTTCCTGTGCAATTACTTGGAGGTAGTCTGCTCGGTTTATGCCGCCGCGGTCAATAGAATCAGAATAACTTGTTGGGACATTATTTTTTCATGCAGTTGGTTCTGTAAATAGTTTACCTCTTTCAGTGATGATTCCTGCAATACGTTGTTGCTCTCCTGGCTTAAGCAACACTAACGACCCGATATTAAACTAAACATGGTAAGTACCAAAAATTATATATGACAATATTTGGGAATTTCTTATATATTCATTAATCTCCAAAGTGGAGTATATATAGGAGTTACAATTGGTATTACATATGTACTTCGTCAATGTGGGACAATAGACTACTATTTACACTTTAACTAATACATAACTCGCAACACTCCCCCTCAAGTTGGTGCAAAGATGTCACGCATGCCCAACTTGTCAAGCGAGTTGGAAAACACACTATTAGACACAGCCTTGATAAGTACATCAGCGAGTTGATCTTCAGATCCCACAAACGGAAACATAATAATTCCAGCATCCAATTTTTCCTTGATGAAATGTCGATCAATCTCCACATGTTTTGTTCGATCATGTTGCACTGGATTATGAGCAATCTCAATAGCAGCCTTGTTGTCACAATGGAGTTTCATAGCACCATTGGGTTTAAATCCAAGATCTCTCAATAATTTGTTCAACCACAACAACTCACATACACCATGAGACATACCACGAAACTCAGCTTCAGCACTTGACCTAGCCACCACTTTTTGTTTCTTGCTTCTCCAAGTAACTAGATTATCACCCACAAACGTAAAGTATCCAGATGTAGACCGCCGATCGCTGATAGAACCTGCCCAATCTGCATCTGTATACCCTTCGACATTCAAATGACCATTCTTGGAGAAAACCAAGCCTCTACCAGAAGCCATCTTCAAGTACCTCAAAATACGGATTACTGCATCCATATGAGCTTCACTAGGTGAGTGCATAAACTGACTTACCACACTAACTGCATAAGCAATGTCAGGTCGAGTGTGAGACAAATAAATTAATCTCCCCACAAGCCTCTGATACCGTTCCTTATGAGTAGGAACTTGATCTGGAAATAAGCTCAAACGATGATTCTGCTCAATCGGAGTATCAACAGGTTTGCAATCCAACATACCTGTTTCAGCTAACAAATCAAGAACATACTTCCGTTGAGACAAAAAAATACCATGCTTGGATCGTGCAACTTCGATTCCAAGAAAATACTTCAATTCACCTAATTCTTTCATCTCAAATTCAGTAGCTAGGTACTTTTGAAGGCGTTGTATCTCCTTCTGATCATCACCAGTCACTATCATGTCATCAACATAAATAATCAATGCAGTTAGCTTACCATTTTGTCGCTTTAGAAACAAAGTATGATCTGAATGACTCTGGACAAAACCAAACTTCTTCATTGAACTTGTAAACCTCTCAAACCACGCTCTAGGAGATTGTTTCAAACCATACAAAGCCTTTCACAATCTGCATACAACACCTTTTCCAGGAGATGTTCCGATACCAGGTGGGAGATCCATATAAACTTCCTCCTTGAGATCACCATGAAGGAAAACATTCTTAACATCAAACTGTAACAGAGGCCAAGGCCAATCCTGGTTTGTTGCTAAGGACAAAAGAACACGCACAGTATTAAGTTTAGCAACATGAGCAAAAGTCTCCTGATAGTCCACCCCATAGGTTTGAGTATAACCCTTAGCAACTAATCTGGCTTTATACCGATCAATAGAACCATCTGCTTTGTGCTTAATAGTGAACACCCATCTACATCCAACAGTTTTCTTCCCGTTTGGTAAAGGAACCAAATCCCAAGTAGAATTCTTTTCCAAAGCTTCAATCTCAACTCTCATGGCATTAACCCACTTAGGGTCAGACAAAGCATCATGCAATTTTGTTGGAATTGATACACTAGATAGCTGACATATGTAAGATGCGTATGGTTTGGACAAACGATGAGCAGACATATAATTGTTGATAGGATATTTGGCTTTGGCATGCATATCAAGCTCATACTGTACTTTAGGTTTTCCACGATTAGTTCGTGGAGGCAACTGATAAGTAGAAGAAGAATTGTCAGAATTTACCTCATGTAAGCCAACATCTTGTACCAAACTGTTAGAAGAATCATCACTGGACGAACCATCATCAGACAACTCGTTAGACATACCAGCAACAGGCAACCGGTCATCAGAAGGTAATTCATCAGACATACTAACATGCAACTCATTGGGCACATCTGATATGTCGTCAGTAGAAATAATGTCGGGAATGACAGGTGATCGATCACTATCTATAGCCAACTGATCAGTATCACGCATCATAATAGGTTATGTCTCCAACTCTGTCTGTAACACATCATCCATACCATCTCTTCAAATCTGCACTTCACTCCCCCTCTCCCCCTGAAGTGGAGAGTCGGAAGAGGGCTTCACAAAATATGCAACTTCCTCGTGGAAGGTGACATCCATGGTAATATAAGTTTTTTGAGTCGGAGGATGATAACATTTATAGCCTTTCTGATTGTTACCATACCCAATAAATACACATCGGAGAGCACATGCATCCAGTTTACTCCGCTGATGAGAATATACATACACATATGCAATACACCCAAACATCTTCGGAGGAAGTTTTGATACAGAAACAAGAGAAACATGTTTTTGTAGCACATCAAGCGGTGTCTGAAAACCAAGAACCCTACTTGGAACACGATTTATCAAATACACAGCAGCCAAAACAGCATGACCCCACAAATGATTAGGAACACATTTATCCAACATCAAAGAGCGAGCAACCTCCATTATTTGACGATTCTTCCGTTCGGACACACCATTTTGTTGAGGTGTAAACGGAGTAGTCGTCTGATGAATAATACCCTGATCATGAAAAAAACATGCCAAAATGTGATTCACATATTCTCCTCTGTTATCAGACCTGAAGACCTTAACTTTGGTCTGAAACTGAGTAGATACCATAGCACAAAATTCTTGAAGAAGTAAAGGAACATCACTCTTATTCTTCATCAAGAACACCCAAGTTAATCGAGTACAATCATCAATAAAAGTAACAAACCAACGGAATCCATTAGAAGTAACTTTTGCCGGACCCCACACATCAGAATGTATTAAATCAAATGGCAAAGTAGCTTTAGAATCACTTACGGGAAAAGAAGCACAATGACTCTTAGCCATGACACATGTTTCACACTTGAATTCTGAATCACTACAAGTGCGAAACAAAGAAGGAAATAGATGCTTCATATAACTGAATGATGGGTGTCCCAATCGTCGATGCCACAACCAAATTTTATGTCTGTCATCCACTTTAGCACTTAAAGCTTGATGATTATTTGAACAAGAAACGACAGTATCCTCCATAGTCAAGATGTACAAACCCTCTATTCTTTTACCAGGACCAATTATCTTCTGAGTTTGAATGTCTTGAAAATAACAATACGTAGGGTAGAAGTGAGCAGAACAATATAACGTATCAAGAAGTTTTCCCACTGACAAAAGGTTGCATTTAACATCAGGAACAAGTAAAGCACGAACCAGTGATAATGTCGGAGTAAGAGAGATAGTGCCTTCACCCTTCACAGGGGAAGGTGCTCCATTTGCACTAGTAATATACGAATCACGAACATAGTCACTTAACTCATCAAACATTCTAGGGTCACTGGTCACATGATTAGTAGCCTTAGTATCAATTATCCATTTATTTGTTCCACCAAGATGCATAACAACACTATGATTATATTGAGTCATTGAATTAAATCATGAACAATAAAGGCACAAAAGATACGCAGCAGAATGAAAACAATTTACCAGAATACTGTAGCAAAGCACTGTTCGTAATACTGTAGCAAATCATTGTTCACGACACTGTAGCAAATCATTGTTCACGATGCTGTAGCAATCACTGTCCATGGTACTGTAGCAGGAGCGCTGTACTGTAGCGCGGCACTATTCACTTTTTTTTTTCCTTAAACGAAGGAAATCAAGACAAAAGGTGGGCACCAAATTAAAGCACACAGGTCACCAAGAGCGAACTGCTCTGATGCCATATTAAACTAAACATTGTAAGTACCAAAAATATATATGACAATATTTGAGAATTTCTTATATATTCATTAATCTCCGAAGTGGAGTATATATAGAAGTTACAATTGGTATTACATATGTACTTCGTCAATGTGGGACAACAGACTACTATTTACACTTTAACTAATACATAACTCGCAACATTTTCCATCTGTAATTTCATGCTCATATGAAACTTAAACATGAGTGTAGTATGAATTTCATATTTACATATGCATGGTAAGATCGTACATTTATTTTACTGCACCGGTGACAATGTCGTTCGTTTTGCACCAGTACATCAGCCACAGTTGCATTCTCTTGTCCTTTTTCCTGTGCAGGTGGCAGGGACGGCCCAATCCCAGTTCCAGTGCTGGCAAGGCAATCGTCGAGACTCAAAATAATTGGGGGAACCAAAATTATAAGGGTAGTATATTTATATATATTTTCATAAGAGTATAAATTTATAAAATTTGGTTAAATGACAAAGAAATTTAACTAGAATGGATGGTTTTGTTATTTGAAATTAGTGAGGAGGTCTTGGGTTCAAAACACCATGTGTGCTTATATATTTATCAATTTCTACAAATTTCTTTTCATAAAAATAAAAATATATAAAATTTGGCTAAATGACCAAAACGTTTAATTAGAATCCATGGTTTTTGTTGTTTAAAATTAATGAGAGGTCCTAAGTTCGAAATGCTAAGTGTATGTTTATGCTTTTCAATTTTTACGAATTTTTGTTTGGTTGTTAATTTATTTTTAATTAGTAGCTAGTAGCTATGTGGGTTGTTATTTTTAAACATTTGTTCCAATTCAAGTCTAATCTTCAACAAAGAGTAATGCGTTGACCAAATTTGTAAATCATATGACGTGTCATCAAAAAGTTTAATTTAGTACCAATTTATTACTTATATATATCAATTAAAGACTAAAAAACATCATTATTTTTTTAGTCCCATATTGACAAGGTTAGTAAATAAGAAAAAACACCTCACGATTTATACAAAAACACTTTAAAAGTTCAGATGGAAAACAAAACTCATATCTATCTACTTGTAAACATGGAGTTTTTTTGTTTCCTTCTTACGATACAAAATAAATTAGTTTTTCCATATTGCTAAATTATTACATTTGAAGTGTTTTTCTAAATATGATTTTATCGATGTCTTACCTGTGACATGAAGTGAAGTTTATTTCGCTTCTACATTGTTTACTTCTTTGCCAGGTTACTTGCACTGGTGGAAAATTTATATGGAAAGCTAGCTCCGTTTGCGTTACCTAAATTCATGTCGAAACTTCAAAGCCACCGGGGAATCCCAGACGTAGGTAAGTTTCTCTCGCGAGAAGGCGTGATTGAGCTGAAAGAAAAAAACGTGGAGATTTTTCAGACAGTAGCAACGCTTCTTATATATCACGTGAACTGTGCTCGTAAGACGGCATCCCAGCAAAGTATACGTACTCAACATGCCTGTCGGGGTCCTCCGAAAGACGAAAAGAGGGATTCCAGAGCTGTTAGGGAAGGAAAACCTGCCTTCGGGAATTGCCGATTTCTCATGAATCATAAGTTTGTAAGAGAAGTGAGCATCCATACCCAGAAAAGGTATAACAAAATTTGACAGAAATCCCAGAAAGTTTCCAAGGTATCTGATACAATTTCGATATATATACAAGACCCTTGATTAAGTGGTGTGCATCCTTCATCTTCTTCAACAAAGCCAATCCTTCTAGTTTCCAAACCATACATGGCAAACAAAAAGCAATCACAATCACATCGCTTTCGGTTCCCTTGGCGTAGTCGTAGTTCTCAAGTAGAACCCGACCCACGTCCAGTGGCTAAAACCCAAAACCCTGCACAGACTACCACCTCGGCCCCTGTTGAGCGACCACCATTTCGGCCTGCGGGGAAAGCCCCTGTGAAAGCCTCTCCTTCCCAAGCTCAGGCTCCATTGAAGATTGAACCTCCGCCACCATCACCATCTCGTTCTACCACCGAGTCCCAAAAATCTTTTAGTTCAACAACTCAAACTCGGGTTGAAGTTGATTCCTATCCATCCTCACCATCTCGTGCTGCCACCGAGTCCCAACAAACTTCTAGTGCAACATCTCGCACAGCCTTTCAACTCCAAGGAGCATCACAAGAATCCCTTCAAGCGCAATCGCAGCCCCACACTCGAGAGAACTCTCAGCTTCCTTCCTTGTCTGCTGAATCTCCATCACCTGCCACTCAACCAGAACCAAAGGAACCATATGCAGAAATCAGCACATCCGAAACTATTCCCAAAGCTCAGAATAATGCTCCAACCGCAGAGCAAACTCATGCAGCTTCCACAGAAGCTGCAGAAACAGTTGCTTCACCCGAGAAGGCAGATCCTGATACCGTTGGCGGAGATCAAAAGCACCAGGCCGAATCAGAGACGGAGTCGAAAGAGCATGAAGAAAGGGAGAAACTACTGCAAGCAGTGATAAAAGAAGAAAGGAACAACGATCCGGGTTATAAAGAACTGATGCAAGAAACAGCCACTCAACTTCATGCTGCAGTAACAGACTTTGGAGAGCGCGCCAAAGACCTACTTGGAGTTGTGCCGAAAGGTGAGCAACGACACAAAAAGCAAGAAACTTTTGACAGAAAAGAGACATTAGCCAGCACCACCTCCAGTTCGAAACCAACCAAAATTCCAAAAGACAGAAGCACCTCAAGGGTTCCTAGTCAGAAGATGGTTTCATCGACCGCGGAACAAGCTTCCCTGCATAAAGAAATCAAGGAAGATGCTTTGGAAATGAATAAGTTGGCCACCGAGGACCAAATGCTTGAAAAACCAGTTAGCGTCGTAACCCTATCTGGTGAAAACAGAGGAGCAACGATGCACAAAAGCTCAGAACCAGAGAACGGAGAAGAATTCATGCCCATACACCGCAGTTATAAGACCAATCCAGATGACAGCTTGGAAGCTATTACCGATGGAGAGGAAAGCAGCGAGGGGGAAAATTTCGACCAGACGAGTCAAGATCATCAGAGGATAGCATATATCAACAGCAATGTACAGAGTATCAATAATTCTATAGTGTTCAATACTTCTGTCGCAGAAAGAAATCCAGGTGTTCAGTCGGTTTTTTCTGAAAAGCCAGCAGAATCCATCAAGCCAAACGGTAAATCAGAGCCCCTCGAAACACACAAGGCTGAAATAACAAAAACACCTGAGAAGCTTACTCCACTGTGAGACGGAGGTGCCTTTGAGGGCTCTTCATGGAACCAAGTGACTCGGACTCAGGTAATCCTGATAAGCCTCGGCATCATGGCTGTCGCTATAGTTACGATATTGGGATTTTCTACTAAGATCTGCCAGCAGATATGTAAGAAAAATATACAGCATGTATAACTGTAACCATACTTGTATAATACGAGATTAAGTTAATACGAAATATGTGCAAAATTGCATTTGAATATCAAGATTCAATACAAGAGACCCTTATGAGAAAAGACGGATTTTCGTACATCCTCCAGTTGCATACAACTGCGTTCACGCAAATAAATAAATTGGCAACTTACAGCATGCTTTATACGGATTACTGCCATTACACAGACTACGGCAACCTCAGCAAAGGCACTTGCTAATGACCAAAAGCCATAGCTTAAAGTGCTCTGTTTCAAAAGTATATTTACAGTTCATTCTAAGGGAAGACGAGCATGATGGTCATGTGATGCGAATGGACAGTAATCATTCGCAGGCTGGTTTCGTGTCAAAGCTGCTCAAGCAAATTGCGAAGGCTTGGAAAGCAGAGAGAGGGTAGCGATAGTCCATTGTGAAAATGTCTTTACCAATCTTCCCGAATTGCAATATTACGTTCTCTTCTTCAGCCAATGGAACATTATGACAAGGCTCTGCAGCGGCCACCAGCTGGAAATTCTTCACGGAGGCCACTGTAACGCGTCCCTTAAAATTCAGACACCAACACTGCAGCTGCTCGTGCCATCTAGGAGCTTTGTTTTTCAAAATGACCGGATCTTTTGTGCCTTGTTCCAAATCCGTTGTGGGGTCACTAGAGCAAAAGTTGGCAAGCTGCTTCGATCCCTTTGAAACTTGCAATGCACAGCATTTTGGAGGAAGGCAGGTCGCTAACTCTGTTGGTGTAGGAGCAACGCCCCCTTCTTCAACTGTTGACATGGGGATTGATTGCATGATGCATTGCATTCTCCTTGGTCCCCTTGTTCGGAGGATATTGAGCTCGTACGATACAGTAGCAACACTATAGCTACCAGCAGTCATCCTTGGAGATACGTTCTTCGGATTAATTTTTCGATGTGACTGATAATTTGTTTGGATTGCTGAGTCTTGTGGAGGCTGACTGTCATAAACGGTAAACTTGGATCCCAGAAAATTAGACCTGTTCATTTGCCAATAAATTGCACACAAAAAAGAATGAGTCGCGGTCGTAATGAGCACAAATTGAAAAAAAATCGTGGCAACGATAAAGATACATAGTAAAGCTTGCCTCAATTTTCCAACATAAGTAATGCTTGCTCGAGAGAATTCATCTGCAGCTAAGGAAACAACAAAGTGTGTGCTTGTTGCCCGTCTGACCTTCCTTGCTGCCAGCAATAACTTACTCACGTCCCCACACAGAGCTATAGATTTATAAGAAAGAAGGAATTAGTCGCTGGCTTAAAAATCCACTCCAAAAGAATTTGAACACCGATATCTAACACGCACCCAAGTCATGATTCGTGAATAATAACGGGAGAAGCATCCTTACCAGGGCTAAGACCAAGATACAGTAGGTATGTTGAAGTTTCTCTTTCCCTCTTAATAAAGCACTGGATCGGATGATCTCTTGGTCCCGGCTAGTAAATATATGCAAGTAATGAGGAAAGTAAAAATCTTCAGCAGGCCAGTGAAAGTCACATTCAGTAAGAATAACCGGAAGAAACCTCGATTTATCGAAAAATACCTGCTTGAGTGAGACAGGGAAGGTAAGCCAGCCACATTGCTCTGGAGTCTTGACTATCCCTTTCGTAATCTCCCTCCACGACTTGCAAACCGAAGCGCAAGCAATCACATCCCTCCGAGCAGGCCAGGAAGTCTCACTCGCTTCAACGCGTTGGATTATGTCGAGAAGCAACTCCGGGGGCAAGTTTGCCCACTTGGTTTGCTCAACTGATGCAGGTGATGACAATGTATGTTCCGGGGCAATGTGAGATTTCGCACGGCGGCGCGTGTGCTTCCTCTTTTCCCCTCCTCTTCTTGATTTCTTCCCCTTGTCATCTCTCATCTCGAGTAGCTCGTGAAACACGTTTCTGAATTGCATCGCTCACTGGACTAGTATTTCCACAACAACTACGATCACAGTTCAAATGTTGTAGATGATATTTTTCGTGATTTCGCAGATCTAATTATACGAAAAGTTTCCATAAGAATCTATACGATCAAGTTATAAGAACATAAACAATCAAATTAAATACTCAACATTTACACTAAATATCAAAACTTTCACATTCCGAACCTGAATTCGCAAGAAAAATGTCACAAAAAATGCAAAAAGTTGAGATCCTATAAAAACACCGAAAATCTGGATCGCTTGAAGAAGCTCAAAAATGTACTCTACAGAAAGAGTGTGATCGAGAGAGAGAGAGAGAGAGAGAGATTGTACCCTATGCGTGTGGGCATTTCAGGAGGCTTCTAGGAAATTACCAATGTCGGGGACAAATACAAAAGCTTTAGAGAGAGAATGTGAGAGGAGAGCTATTGGCCAGGTCGGCGAGGCAAAAAACGAACAACGCCAAAGAAGCTGATATTTCAATTTCTGAATAAATTTAATTTAAGTTGAATTGCCGTGGAGATTGCGGTTGTTTACAGTTGGTTGCAGCAGCAGGCGCCGCGTCAGTGCCACCACCACCACCTGAGCCACCACTGCGCCGCCACTAACACCTGACCCTCTCTCTCTCTCTCTCCCTCAACCGAAAAGCTGTCTCTTTTGGAAGAGGAGGTTGGAATCCTCCTCCTCTATAAAGCGCCACGGCGCCCTTTTTCGTAACCACCACCTATTTTTTGCCGGTTAAACCACCGGGGCCCCACTTCCACGTGTGCGCCCTCACGCTTGCTTCAGTGCGTCCTCCGTTGCGATGGCCCCGCTTTGGTGGAAGATATGTTTGTTTGTGGCCGCTCTTTTAACCGGGTGCCCATCCTACGGTCGCGTCTGTCTGATTTTCTTATGAGAACAGTGTTACATATGCATACGAGTCGGTTAGTGACCAATAGGATTCTTGAAAAATAGAAAAATACAGCAGTTTACAAATACACATAGTTGGTTAGTAGTTGCAAAAAGTGAAGAACATACAGCTCTATGACAAGATTTTCCACTATGGAAATCAGTCTTTTTCAGAAGATTAATTAAGGCAATATGTGGTAATTAAGTTTATTCATTGACATTTCGTAGAATATTTGGTGAGCTTATTGTTGTCAGTCAAATCATGTTGTATACATGTTAACTGATATCGACATATGCCGAAGCAATCTGACGAGGATATAGAGAGAATTTGCCGAGTGTTGTCAACACAACCTGTCGAGATATTCCTAGCAGACATTACATCAAACACTTGGTAGACATAATAATTATTCGTATAAAACATTCGGAGGGTTCTGAAAAGATCTTCACATGTATGTTTTCTCGAACTCCGAGTGCTCCTTGGACCACCTTGCTCCTAATGTCCATCCGCTCCTACAACCAAATAGAGACGTGAACTAGTCATACTATGATTGAAACAACTTTATTTTACGTATTTTCAATCCACATGAAGAGTGTGACAAGCAGCCGAAAGTACACCAATTCTCAACACGTGCGAGTAGGAATCATTCACACTTGGCGAGGCATGGCCTATTGGGACGTTCTCGTTAATTAATAAGAGAATTATAATTGGCATTTTAAAATTTTCATTGTGCACTCTTCATAAATGTGTTTTTTTTTTCTAAATATAAAAATTTTAGAGTGCACAATTAGATTTCTGGATTGCCAATAACAATTTCTTCTAAAAGTATGAGGCTATAAATTAGATCTTAAATAATAAATTTTCATTGTGCACTCTTTCAAATATAGTTTTTTTTTTTTTTAATATAAAAAGTTTGAACTTATTTTTTAAGTCGTAACTAAGAATAATGATATTCTTACCATATTTTTGTACCACAATTGTATACCACCTTAGTTAGCATCTGATGTGGACAGCTACATCATTAAATTAACTAGCATTTAATTTTAAAATGTTAATCAATAATTAATAAAAAGATTGTTAATTAAATAATGATTGTGGTATACGAGGAGTCTTCTTTTGCCAACTAAGATTATTTAAGTGTTTTAATTAATAAAAAAATTGAAATTAAATGATGTAACTTGTCCAACTCATCTACCACCTAAAATGGTAAAAAGATATAGTATAAAATTGTGGTAAGAATAGCATTACTCCTTAACTAAAAGACCTACTTATTTAAAGCCTTTTTGGTTCGACTTACTGTATTATCTTGATATATCGTCCCAAAAAAGATCCACAAGGTCCGAGACTCCGAAGCATGCAATGCATGCATGGGAAGTATAATTATATATTGATTCTTCGCTCGAACCCACCAAAAGTTTTGCCTGGTGGTATCGGAGAAATATATAAATATGGGAATATTCTCGTAAATTTGTACGAGTGAGTTTTAGTGTTTGGAGTTGAAGCCCCGGGCGGGATACCCAGAAATTATTTGACGGACGAGTCGGTGTCAGCAAGGTCACTAGCAGCAGCCACACTTGCACGTGCTATTGCCTTTATCTACGTGCTTTTGTTCTTAATTATTCTAGGGTTTCGTTTTCATGCATCAGTTTTCTAAATACAGTGAATGGGCTGAAAGATGAATGCGAAAGTGTTAGGCAAACAATTTAATTCATTACTTAACATCAGGGCAATCACTGGATCGGATTGGTTTGGATTGGATTAGCTTTGTTGGGTGTTTTGGAGGAAATGGAAAGCAGAAAGACAGGTCTTGTCTTTCAATCTCAGATGAGATTGTTCACCGGAAATATTAGAGCTACGTACGTTTGGGAGGAAGATTGTTATGAGACGGAATGTTATTGTATTAGTATCTCTAGTCAATCACGAATTGAAAAAAAATAGTTAAAACATGTCGAGTATGGTTAACTTAAGATTCTGCTACTTCAACATTCTAGTTGTAAACAAGTTTCTATATATCTTACGATACAAGAAAAAGTACAACTTCACGGACTTAAGTGATTATCAACTAAATTTTTCTTCATTAAGATGCATGTAAAACAGTTAACTCGTATGAAAGATGTAAAGTCCCCCACTAATATTAAGGATAATCGTGCATGTGTGCGTCTTTCGCTTGCAGATGAAATAATTATAGACAAATCCACGTGTGAGTGATTCTTAGTGCCATTTCACAAATATGATTAAAGTATTGACAAAGATATTTATCCTCTTAGTCATATATTCATAGAATGTTAATGAGATCTAACCTCTAGTTTTGTTGGTGGAAGACATGATTAGCCATGGTCCACTCAACCACCAATTTAATTATTTTAGTTCAAGTATTCAGATCATAACAAGCATAATTCATATATCATATTAAAAACAAACAAATAAGTCCTTCCAACTGGCAAGGTGGGAACAAGTAGGCGTGACCAAAACATTTAGCAAAAATTATTAAGCAGTGGCAGCCATGATACTACTGCTGGACTTGAAGGTACTGCCAACGAGGATACACCAAAGCTTGTTTCCCCCAAATTTAATTGATTGTTAACTTTCGCAAGAGAACCACCTTATATAATAATATAATGTTATGTGAAGAAAAATTTACACAACATTATATCTTTGTATAATTAAATCGGAATGCAAGATGATTGTGAATCTATTCATATAAATCGTTATTGAACATGGAAAAGGTTTGGGTAGTGAAGAAAGTTGAGGTTTCATCATCAAATCAATTGACAATATAAAGAATAGCTCAATTACTAATAAACATATGCAAGGTCTGGTGTGGGATTGATACTCTCAACACGCCTCCTTATGTGTGACGAATTTTCAAGCTTAGCACGTGGACAACACAAATTGGATGACGTGGAGCACACCGGGGCGTTCACAAGAAGGATAACCAACTTTGATATTATAAAAAAAATTGAAATTCCACTATAAAATCAATTTACAATATGATCAGTGGCCCAATTATATTGGTACTCCCAGCAGGTAGCCATGCCCCCTCCTCCTTGTTTTTATAAAATACAGTGCCACAGTTGAAATATCAGGACAAATGCCAGCTATTTCTGTGTAACATGCTATGTGGAATTTTTTGCTAATTGTATTATTTATTTATTAAGCTAGTGATTTCATGCAAGATCGGGGTTTAAGGGACTAGGCCGGTTTTTCAGAGGAGTTGCCTCTTCTTTTTAGGTCTCTTATCGACATGTTTATTTTCGTGCATGACATATGGACTGGACTGGAGGAATAGACAACAATGAGAGCCAGAAGATGGAATTAGAGCCCACACCGTATAAAGAACTACACGAAATCTTTGCCATTCAAAAAGGAAAAGTGATTTTGTATTACGGTCTAGTGGTATTCTCTTTCACTCGTAAGTGAAAAGGGTTTAGGTTCGATTTAACGAATTTGAAACACATTATTGCTAGCGAAGATTGTAGATACTATTGTTTGTTAAAAAAAAAAAAAAGGGAAGTGATTTCCTGTTTCGATTTACTCGTTTATTAGTGTACGTACATGAGATTAATTTGCATTAGAGATTTGTGATCAAAATATCATTTTTGTGTCTAAACAACATTACTAATTAAAATAATGTCACAACGTGATGGTTACACACACTACTATATAGTTTTAAATTCACTTAAATAATAACACTAGTAATTATTACTAATCAAGAAATCACATGTCTATGACATATCAACCTTATCGTTCATCTATTATTTAAACAAAATTAATAATGCTAGAAGACATATCAACTTCATTGTTGATCTGCTTGTCAGCTACAATAATACGTACCACTTAATTAGTAATACAAAACCAAACACATATCAACTTTATCGTTCATCTATTTGTCCGCTACAATAATACATACCACTTAATTAGTGATACAGGTTTTGTATAAAATTTAACTGTTGCAAAAATCTATTAAATTCTTATATACAAAATCTAACTATTGTTTTTACAGACTACTCAGTGGTACGTAAAATAGAAGAAAACTTCTCTTGTTGACATGTTTATTTTCGTGAATGAAATGTGGACTGGACTGGAGGAATAGACTATTATGCACATGACAGAAAGAACTAGAAGAACTATTTGGCATTCAGAAAGGGAATGCAATTTCAGCACTCAAAAATCTTTCCCCAAAAATAATGGAGTCCAAAGGCAAGGCGGAATCCCAATTAAATCGGTAAAAACGTTTATTGCTGCCGATCGACTGCTTGAAGTCCTACCTGAACATGGAGATAGTATTCCTACATCTACATAGCATGTATATGGGAGCAAACCACTATATTTACAAACATCTACTTATCTCACAGAACATCTCTCTTTGTTTCTCTCTACGGATCCCAAGCCCCTGCATTTACGAGCACAATGGCTAAATTTGTGACCCGTATGATCAAGTGCTTCTTCTCCATGGCCTTATTACTTCCCACTTTTAGGCATGCGCTCTCCCAAGCAGCTCAAGTGAACATAGCCCCGGTGCCCCCAACGGTTTCTATAACCGTCGACCAGTTTGGCAGCAACGATTACACTAAAATACAAGACGCCATCGATGCTGTGCCATCCAATAATGTCCTGCCTGTGTATATTTGGGTTAAACCTGGCATCTACTACGAAAAGATTAATGTACCTTCAGACAAACCGTTTATAACAATAAGTGGATCGACAAGTTATGCAAGCGACACCGTGATAACGTGGAAGGAATCCGGCGAGATAAATGAAACCGCAGTCTTCACTTTATGGGCATCTGATTTCGTAGGGCGCAACTTCACAGTTCAGAATACGTATGGGACGGGTGGCAAAGCAGTTGCACTGAGAGTCTCGGGAGATAGAGTAGCATTCTATGGTTGCAGCATTATGTCTCATCAAGATGCCTTATTTGCCGATATAGGCAAGCAATACTACAAAGACTGCTACATTGAAGGAGACACTGATTTTATATTTGGAAGAGCTTCTTCTTTATTTGAGGTACGTATGTGACAGCTATATATATTTACGATAAAATCATTTGGACATGCAAAACTAACACACTCACACTAGCAGAATTGTCACATGCATTCGCTTTCGGAACAAAACGGAGCTATAACAGCCCAAAAAAGGGATTCACCGTCACAAGATGCCGGGTTTGTGTTCTTGGGAGGTGAAATCACTGGCGTGGGAAGGGCAGTACTAGGAAGGCCATGGGGTCCCTATTCGACAGTCATCTTTGCCTATACTAAGATGTCGGATGCGATTCTCCCACAAGGTTGGGACAGTTGGGGCCGATCAACTGACTACTTAAGGTTTACATTTTCTCATGTTAATTTTTAATAATTAGGTTAGTTATTTTATTTAATTACTCTATTTATTTATTTGTTTTAATCTCTTTCTAATTTAGTTTCAACTTGATGGGTATGTAGTAAAGTTTACTATGGTGAGTACAAATGTACTGGAGCTGGAGCCGTGACAGCAGAAAGAGTTGCGTGGGAACACAACGTTGCGCCAAAAGATTTTACATCCTTCATGAACAAGGTTAGGGGCTTTGGAATTGGAAGCTGGCAAGGTTCCGATGGAGGAGGATGGAAATATGGAGCTCCCCCTCGTGTCGGAAGAGATGGAGGACGGCAACAAGGACCTCCTACTCCTATTGGAGATGGAGGGAAACAAGGATCTCCTACTCCCATTGGAGGTGGAGGGCAACATGGACCTCCTCCTCCCGTAACTAGAGAAGGAGGACAATATGGAGCTCCCGCTTCCTTTGCAGGAGGATGGCAACATGGACCTCCTCCTTCCATCGCAGGAGGAGGACAATATGGAGCTCCCCCTCCCTTTGCAGGAGGATGGCAACATGGACGTCCTCCTTCCATTGCAGGAGGAGGACAATATGGAGCTCCCCCTCCCTTTGCAGGAGGATGGCAAAAAGGACCTCCTGCTCCGGTTGGGGGAGGAGGGCAACATGGAGCACCTCCTCCTGCCGGAGGAGAACGAGAAAGAAACAATGGAGGAGGATGGAAACATGCAGCACCCATTCCCATTGGAGGAGGAGGAGGAAGAAACAATGCAGGATTAGGGCAACATGGAGTTCCCACTGTAGGAGGAGCCTCCATCGAGGGGTGGGCTGATGTGCAATGGAGTGGTTGTGAAAAAGGTGCTGCCCGTCCAGGCCTTTTGGGATTGTTTCTTGTTTTGCTTCCTTTAATCCACTTGTCATAATTTTATGAGGGGTAAAATTTTGGGCAAAACTTTTATGGGGGCGAGTATAGTAGAAAACTTTGTAAATCTATTAGTTTACTTTCCTTTAGTAATCAAGTTGTAGACTTTTATAGTTTGAGACTTAAATTTAGTGACAAATGTAACTTTTTAAATGCATGCATAGGACATGTATGAATCCAAACAATTACTCCTTACAGTGTTTTTGTTTCCACATGTGCCACGAGAAAAACTAACAATAATCAATATTAGTTGCACGCAATGCAAAAAATAAAGTGCGTAAAGGCCTTTTAGTAGCTAATAACTTCATTAGTTATTGATACGCCTTTCACATTCCCACTTAGCTAGTCATCGACCAAATTTTTGCTCATTTTATTTTATGTGATTAATATCAATGATTTTTTTTGGTTTTTCTTTTAGTAGTGCAATGGCCTTAGACCTATGGCGATGGCCTTTTTTAATTCATTGTGAGAATAATTTAGACCAGTTCCAGGCTTCCAGCTTTATTTTACACCGGTGGCAGCCAAAGTCAAAACTCCAAATCCAAGCAACTGAGCTGCCTGCTCAAATAACGTAATGGGTGATAAACCCTAATATATCACACAAATGACATACTAATTCTACTTCTTAAGCAACCTCAAGACTTGTGTAACATCAGTAATCCAATTAGGCCGCCATTACAACATTTCATATCAATATAATCTGATCTTAACCACCTCATATCACTCATTTTAATTTCAAACATTTGTTTCTTCAGTCTCAAGGTACAAATATCCTGCCGCCGGCTACCCTGGAAATTCCTTACAATTATCCTCCACACGCTTACGTAAAAAGTGATTAATTCTAATAATTCTTCAAACACTTTATTGTCAAGAAAACGGCCCCACCTCCCTTGGCATCCACCTGTAACTACTATATAACAATCAACGTCCATCCATCTTCTTCAACATTCAAATTTCAATCCACGTTCTTCAATATTCATATCAACGTACGCATATATTCATTGATTTTTTAAGAGTATTTGAGCCAAAAACCTCTAATTTCGACCATGGTGGCTGTTTGTGGTACTTCTATGACGACCAAGTGCTTCTTTGTCATGGCCTCATTGTATGTTCTTCTGGCGCTTTCTCTAGCAGAAGCAGAAACAACTCAGGGGTCCACGGCAATTCTAATAACCGTGGATCAGTCTGGCAAAGGCGATTACGAGAAAATACAAGATGCCATCGACGCGGTGCCATCGAATAACGTCGATCTTGTGTTCATTAGGGTTAAGCCTGGAGTCTACAAAGAAAAAATTACTGTCCCCGCGGACAAACCCTTTATCACAATAAGTGGCACAAAGGCAGTTGACACTATAATTAAGTGGAACGACAGCGGAGATATATTTGAATCTGCAACTTTCTCCGTGTTGGCTTCGGATTTTATAGGGCGCTACCTCACAATTCAGGTAAATATATTTATATGTGCGTGTGCGTGTGCGTGTGCGTGTGCGTGTGCGTGTGCGTGTGCGTGTGTGTACGTAGTACGTTTCACATGCATGTCCATACATGTATACGCTTGAATCTAATAATTTTAATTGCTGAATTCATTGCAGAACACTTATGGAAGCGGTGGTAAAGCAGTGGCGCTAAGGGTCTCAGGAGATAGAGCAGCCTTTTATGTGTGCAGAATTTTGTCTTACCAAGATACCCTACTTGACGATACCGGCAGGCACTACTACAATAACTGTTATATTGAAGGAGCCACTGATTTTATATGTGGAAATGGTGCTTCTTTTTTTGAGGTAACTTATATAAGAAAACAATATTGTTAGCGTTTTGTTTTTTGAAAATTATTGATTTTATTGTTTCAGTCTAAACCATCACACTATCACGTGTTGTTATCAATCTGTTCATGATACACTTCATCTATCTATATATTATAATATGCGGATTAGTAACTAGTAACATGCATGTGATGTTAGGACCATCAGCTCAATGATTTCTCAAGGATTAATTAGTATGGTGCTAATTCATATTTTTGGGCTTCAATTGATGAATAAATTAATTAAATTATGCAGAAGTGCCATTTGCATTCGATTTCGAATGGAGGAGGAGCCATAACAGCCCAACGGAGGATGTCACCTTCAGAGGACACTGGGTTCTTTTTCTTTGGGTGCAAGATCACTGGCGTCAAAACGGCAGTGTTAGGAAGACCATGGGGTGTCTATTCCAGAGTCATTTTTGCCTTCACTTACATGCCTAATATCATACTCCCTCAGGGTTGGAACGACTGGGGAAACTCAGCCGACCAATTAAGGTAACTCTAACGAGAATTTTTGTTAGTATTCCAAAATTATTACTGGCTGCTCCTCCGTTTTTTATATGATGACTATTTTCGATTGCTAATAACGGCTTTTTTTTATCCTTAATTTTGTAATCTTTTTTTTTATTTTTTTATTTACGTTGGATCAATTTCTAATTTTGTTTAAATTGTTGTATATGCAGCTCTGTTTACTATGGACAATACAAATGTTCTGGACCTGGAGCTGTGACATCAAAAAGAGTTGACTGGTCAAGAGTCCTAACGAGTGAAGAAGCTGCACCTTTCATAACTAAGGACTCCATTGACGGCAAAGCTTGGATTAGGGCAGCGCCTACCAGTTTCAAGAAGAAGCCATTTTCCCCCAAGAATTGACTAGTTAATCTTCTTGTGTGGAAATATATGTATAGTTTTATAAATATTTGATTGCATAAGTTGTTGATCTCATGTATTAATTAAAACATTCTTTCATTGAGTGTACAAATATATATACATCAATTCAATTTCTTTTATATAATTGTTCGAGTTCGTTGCCCCAAATTAATCTCCAAAAACTTCTAGACTAATCAAGTAATGATAATCATGCCGTAAATTTCAAGAGTATCATGAACGGGTCCCTTTAAGATTTACGATGGAAATAAATAAACTAAAATGTTTTCAAATAATTTTTTGAGACAAAACGATAGGGATTTTATCTAAAGGCTCCTCAAACCAATAAATAAAAGAAATTAGAAAATAAAACCAACTTGGCCAATTTATGAGCCACAACATTGAATAATCGACGAAGATGACAAACTCGAGATGCGGAGAATCTTTGGAGCCCTAGTTTGATATCATCAGAAATCAGACCCAATGCATAAGAAAAGAAATAGCAATTAATGTAAAATACTTTAAAGAAAGAAAAAAATTAAAATGAACGACAGCATGCATGATGCATGCACGTACTACGTTGAGACCTTCCAAAAGAAATAAAGCCCATTAATCTGGTTATGGCTTGCATCCTCTAACTGATCAGCAGCTAGCTAATGAAGCTGATAACTCTGACAACTAATTGGCTTTCTTGTATTAAGATTCTCTCCCTTCCTATTTTTCCCTCCTTCTTTTTCTCTTTTTATAAAGAAATGAGATAGGATCCTCGTCGGTTTTTTTTGTGAGGATCCGATGATCTTTTAATTATGTCTGCTTATCGTATACTGTGTGATAAGTTTTCGTTATGTACTGTTTGTGTTCAATTTTAAATAATATAATTTAAAATAATTTCTGATCGTACGATGTACGATGAAAAGACAAGATTAAAGGATCCCTAGGATCCTCACAAAGAGGATCCGGCAAGGATCCTATCTCTAAACAAATCAACATAAAATGTTGACGTGATTTAATCGTGACTGTTTAGATAAAAAGAGAAAAAATGAAAAGAAATGCAAAAAAAAAAAAAGATAAGAGAATCTTACTCCGCTCAGTTTCCTGGGTGCGTGGTATGGGTGGTTGGACTATAAAAAATAAAAAAACATATCAATATATCCATTACCCATCTCACTTTAATCTAGTGTGCAAATCCATGCGACATGTCCAAAATTCTCGAGTATTGTATTGCCGGCTTATATCTAAAACCTGTGGGCTGCCGCCAGTATTACGTACAACATTCATCCACAAAAGTTTAACTCAGTGGATAAATCAGTCTTATTAACGTAGCGTCTAGCTAGCTTGCAAGATATTACTTTTGCAATTGGGGGGATAAGAACGAAGGAAAATATATGTAAGGCACCCAAGTCATATATATATATATATATGTATGTATGTATATATATATGTATGTATGTATATATAAGATTAACTTGTCAATAAATTTACAGAAAGTGAGGAACTGAACTGAAGATCGTATTTGTAGAGATATATGATCATCTAGTCATTTGTGTTTAGTTAAAGCAATTTGAAGAGAAGTGGGTTCACTCATGGCAGTAGGGGACTCACCTGTCCTAATAAAGTTCAAGCCACGTATTTAATCCTAATCCTAATCCTGTTACTTGTATTAATTTGTAGCTTATTCTGGAATTAATCCATGTGTTTGATTATTTATTTCACTTAATTGCATATTAAGTTAACTAATTGTGGGTCGCAATAATCTTTAATTCTTCAGGAGAATACGTGTGCGCAAGAGGAATCAATCACTCTTGACCGTTGGATTTGACTTTAATGAAATTGTGTGGTTGAGATTGTGTGGCTTGTGTTTTAATCTCAACCACATAATTTCATTAAAGTCAATCCAATAGTTTAGAGGGTGTCCCCATTTTTTTAGAAAAATGGGGATCCATCTTGGTAAGGGGCCTGATATATATATATATATATGCATATATGTAGTACTCCTTTTATGATTTTTTTTTTTTTTGAAAGAGACGATAGTAGATTTCATTTCATCTAAGTAGTAACAACATACAACTTTTGCATTAGTGTCTAGCACCTTCCTCTACAAGTAGATCAATAAGAATACTTGGAGGAGAACCATGCCATTCACATCTTTGGCTCAGAGAGAGACCGGTCCGGGCAAGGCGATGAGCGGCCGAGTTTGCATTGCGGCGGGTGTGGGTAACAGTAGCTTCAATGACTGATTGGAGTAGTGCTTTGATATCCTCCACAACTTGTCCAATTGGTGACAAATTTAGGATAGAATTATTCACCGCCTCCAAAAAGAGATATCCTCTTTTTATGATGTTATTGTTGCGCGTATAGGCAACTGTTTCTAGCAACTCATATCAAGAAGAAAATTACAGAAATCCAACTCGTTTCCGGTGACCAGAACAAGGGACGTCACAGGTACTGAAGTCTGAAACAAGCCCGAGGGCTCAAAATATCATAAACAGCAATGGCTGGTAACATGTTAATTAGCATCATAATTTTCTTCTCATTTTTTATTTGTAAAACATAAATAAATAATTAATAATATTATGGATATGCAGGTGGACAGTGCGCAATTGGGCATTTCTGAATTAACCTCCAATATCAGAAGCCGATTCCGACACTACTAATGCATCACAGTTTCATGTATCCAATAGCTCGGCCCCTAAATCAAACGGCCATGATCAAATCAGTCCCTGAGCTGTCCTTAAGGCCCAAGAATCCGGCCCATAAAAGGGTCCATATGCTTGACCCGTCAATCATGGGCTCCTGTGCAAACTAATTTGATCCGCCACCTTTTCTTTTTCTTTTTTATTTAATTTTTAAATTGTAAGGACCTTATGACTTGGGAGATGGAGTTTCTTGGTAGTCATAGTTGTGTTTCTATTTAAGGATCGTTCACTCCGACAGTTGAGATGTTACATCACGATTTTAAATCAGAAGAGAGATTTTAAAAAATAACATATCTATTCACTGTCTTTTAATAATCTTTCGAGCTGTTGCATAATTTGGTCAACTAACCGTTCAACATTACTTTTAAACAATCTATGTTCTTAGAATACTCTTTCACAATCATAAGCCTTACAAACATTCATTTGCGAGGCTTCAATAAAAAATGTAAACAAAATAAAAAGAAAGAGATAAACACATTATTTTTATATTTTAGATGACTCGTGGAACTTGAGGATGGGTTGGGGGTAGCTTGTCCTTGCATCTTCGTGTTTTTTATTTTTATTTTTTTTCCATGAAATGATTCGTTTTGTAAGTGGTTGAATGCAAACAAACATGGCGTGACCACGCTTTCTTAGCTTTCACTAAAAAATCATTTTGCCTTTTCTAAATTCTTGTAATTATTTTTGCTATTAATTATGATCTTTAATGAGTAAAATAGTTATCTTCAATTGGAATTAGGTCGTGGGTCTTATTTATACAAATGATATATTTATATTTAAAGGGTATGAGAATAAATTGGTAGCAAAATCATCATTCATAGGATTCGAATCTAAAATCTCTCACTTGTAAATGAAGAGAAATATTATTAGACTGTAGTACTAAGTAACATGTAATGATCTAATTTTTATTTAATACGTTTGCGGCTTGGTTGATAACTAGTTTTTTAGAATGTTTTTGAGTTTTCTATTAGCGTATATGTTGTATTTAATACGTTTGCGGTTTGCTCTTTTTGGACGAAATTGTTGTATTTTCTTTTCAACTATACTTGTATTTATATTGTTTTTGAACTTTCTATATTTTTTTTCTATTTTTTTAATTAGTGGTTACACAACGACAATAACGTCTTGATCACGTTAGGAGTAAAGTCTACGAATCTGGAATAACAAAAGTGTAATAGTCCGGTTTTGCCCTTCACCAACCCTTTTCTTGAACAGCTTTACGAGGGTAGTTCTAACTTTTCACCTAGTATTTTTGCTTCTAATTTAAGAAAAATTATAAAGAAATTTTGATCTATCCTGCGGTAGGTAAGATCTGAACAATATTCTCATAAAGTCAATTAAACAAAGAAAAATAAGGTGAACAGTCAATCCCACCATTACAATTTGTCACCTTCCCATCTAGAAGCATATGATATAATATTATATAATTTCGTCCATAAATTGTGCTCTTCTATTCACTTCACAACTTCATAAGTACACGCACAAAAGAAAAAAACTGGGAAAAAGAAGAAGAATTTGAGATTCTTTTTTCGAAATTCCAATGGCGGAAAAGAGTAAGATTTTGATCATCGGAGGCACTGGCTACATCGGAAAGTTTGTCGTCGAAGCGAGCGCAAAGGCCGGCCATCCAACCTTTGCTCTGGTTAGAGAGAGCACGGTCAAAGACCCTGCCAAGGCTAACCTCATTGAGAAGTTTAAGAACTTGGGTGTCACTTTGCTCTACGTACGCATATTCATATTAATCTCTCTATAATCTCTCTTTGTGTTTAAGTTATGTTATGGTGGTTAATTATGGTGATTAATATGCAGGGAGATCTTTATGACCATGGGAGTTTGGTGAAGGCGATCAAACAGGTGGATGTTGTAATATCGACGGTGGGTTTCATGCAAACTGCAGACCAAACCAAGATCATTGCTGCCATTAAAGAAGCTGGCAATATCAAGGTTAGTGTCTCTAATTAACCAGAGGATCTATCGGTCAGGTTGTCTGATCAAGTGACATTCAACTATCTAATATTAATATGTCATAGTGTCAATATGCTTGTTAGTGATAATCCATGCGAAAATCGTTTGACGACTTAAAATTATCGGACAGTCCAACTCAAATTTTGTTTCCTTCTAATTTAGGGGTTTTTAGGTGAAAGATTTGCAAAACTATGGGGATTAATATAAATATAACTTGTCCTGTATTTTATACAGAGATTCTTCCCGTCGGAGTTTGGAAACGATGTGGATCGAGTGCATGCAGTTGAACCAGCCAAGTCTACGTTCGACCTCAAGGTCCAAATCCGGCGTGCTATTGAGGCCGAGGGCATCCCCTACACTTACGTCTCCAGCAACTGCTTTGCTGGCTACTTTCTGCCCTCATTGGCACAGCCAGGTGCCACTTCTCCACCCAGAGACAAAGTCACCATCTTAGGGGACGGAAATCCGAAAGGTAACAATGTCAACGAAAGTACTTCTGTTCATATGCGATTATATTCATAAGCAATTATGTTATAAGTACTTTTACTAGAAGGCACTTGGGAGGTTGTTCATGGAGAAGTACTTGCTAGGTGCCTCTCTACAAAGTAAAAAAAATGGTTTTACTACTCAGAAGCACTTTAATTTTTCTACCGAATAGTTCATAATCGCTTTTATTTGTACGCAATTGATTTGATCCATTCAGAAGCAATCTCAAATATGCTCTATATTGTTTGTTAATGTTGCAGCTGTGTTCAACAAGGAAGATGACATTGGAACCTATACGATCCGCGCCGTTGATGACCCGAGAACATTGAACAAGATCCTCTACCTGAAGCCTCCACAGAACATCTACTCCTTCAATGAGCTTGTTGCCCTGTGGGAGAAGAAGATTGGCAAAGTTCTTGAAAAAGTCTACGTCCCAGAGGACAAACTTCTCAAGGATATTGCAGGTCAGTAATTAATTATCCATTTTTTGATACAAACGATAGTGGAAGGGAAGGAATTCAAACTCGGATCTCGAGTGCATGAGCGAATGCTCTTAATCAAACGTGCTATAGCAGTAATTAATCATGCATTACCTTAATCATGGTTTAATTAATTAATGTTGCTGGTTTTGCAGAGGCCCCAATTCCAATCAATGTGATATTAGCAATCAACCACTCAGTGTTCGTGAAGGGAGATCATACCAACTTCGAAATCGAGCCGTCGTTCGGAGTTGAGGCTTATGAGCTCTACCCTGATGTGAAGTACACCACCGTGGATGAGTACCTTGATCAATTTGTTTGAAGAGATTAAGATCACAGGACTTCTGCTAATATGTGTGCCAAATATCTCAGAAAAAATAACTTTAAATGTCGTTAATGTTGTTTGAGCGGAAGAATGTGTGCGACGAGAACAAAATTTACGGAGTTTTAATGTAATTTCTATGTTTTTCCTGCACATTTGTGGTTGGTTTTGATTTTTAGAGATGTCAAAACGCTTTGAGAATTGCCTAGTGTATATCACGTCACGGTGATACGAAATATAAAAATAAGATGATATATTCTTGGCTGTATGGCTGTATTTACAATTTCTCGCTAGGTTAATTGTCATGGACTCACGAGTAACATAATCTTTTGAATATAGAACATACAACCCCCATATGTGCATTGTGTGTCTCATGAGTTACAAAATCTTCTTGTCACCCCCACATTGATCTCACTCAATAACCTAATCAAACAGCCCTAGCGAAGTTTATCTCATTTTTAATATGCAACTATTATTAAATGCTTTGGAGCAAAGCACATCACTAAGTTACAAAATATTTTGAACATAGAATTCATGCATTAACGCTGTTCATAGAGCATCTCACACAAGAACACGAGATTCTACATATTTTATCTCACACGACCCCACACTAGTCTCACTCAATGTGAGAACTGTCCTAATCAAGCAGCGTAGCGAATTTCTCTCCTCCCCTTATACCTTTATAATCATTACGAAAATGATACTTGGTGGCCAAACGCACAATAAGTTAAAGACGAACAGAACACGCATGACTTTGACACACGAAAGGAAGCACTTGCACAGAGCAAGCAACCACCATCACAAGAACAGAACTAGTGGTAGTCACATTTCTATTATTGCACTATCGATCCTTATATTACAAGCCAATTTACATTTGGTCCCTCAAATTGCAGCACATTAGACCAACTCCAACAATGACTTATAACCTAAAATTCCCCTTTCACCCTCCCCACCCCCCAAAAAAAATCCACTCTAACCCATGAGCTAAAATAAACCTAAAACCTAAAACTCAAATAAGGGCCAAATTTAGGTCACATTTTAAGCCACAAAGTAAAATGAGCACATCTTTTTGTTCAACTTTTTGAAAACAAACAACCCCACGTGGGGGTGTTTCCCATTTGTCAAACCAATAAAGTCATCCAAGGATCTCAATTAAATGGGCTGTTGGTTAATCCAACGGTCCAGGTTCAAATATTTTAATGTATTGATTTAGTGATTTTTCAAAATTTATCGGAATTTAAATATTTTTAGGTTAAAATGTTCATATAATTAATTTAGGATAGTCTACATAATTTTTTTTTTTAAAAAAAGTTAATTTTAAAAAAATAGCCTTAATTCATTTTTTACTAATCTCGGGCTAAAATTTTAGGCCAGAAGGGTTAGAGCAGAAAAGATGTTTCTGGGCTAAATATTTTTAGGTTTTAGATCACCATTGGAGATGGTCTTACGAAACCAACCCAATTAGTTGAACTTTGTCTTGCTTGCTTAGGAGACAACCCCCGTGTCACAAAGTCTCGAACTCTATACGATGACAAGAAAACATCCATTATTCAATGTCCTTGCTGACACATAATGTTTCCTCAGCTTATGCGTTTCCTTTCTTTTTGGTACAACTAACATCAGTGGAAAGGACCCACTAGCTCTTAATCTAGCGTTTCATTCCCCCTCGACGTCCGGAAAACGAAATAAAAATACATTTTACAGGAAACCAGTGCAGTTCTCTTCCTTGTATTAACATGTCACACTTAAATTTTTCTTCCAAAGATGATAGGAGAGGCTCATACCGAAAAGTGCGAGCTTTAACCCCGAAGTAGCTTTCATGCATGAAGAACAATCTAACCTAAATTGCTATAAGAATCCGACTCTGACTCCGACTTAATTTGACTTGAACTTAGTATTGTTGATCAGAAATCTCAATGACTCTAAAAAGACCTTTCCAAGACTGGTTTCTCCATGCTCCAAACCTGGTTTTAGTTCCGAAACTGGAGCTTGTGCCGGTGACAGTGATGGTGATGCTGCAGGGGCTTCTGTAGTCGGTAGAACTCTTGGTCGACGCTGTGCTTCATATCCTATGATTCCAATCAGTCTTCTACCTTTGGTTCCTTCAACTTTCTCACCTGCAAACACGAAGCAAAACAGATTACAACAATTTCAAAGCACGAAGAAATCCGAGAGTACAATAAAATGTTCGCAATCTCAGTTCTCTTACCATTTGAGTCCGAGTAGGGTTTGGAAGTCTCCGAAAGAAAAACCAGTGTCGGGGTGATGACAGTAAGAGCAGCCCAGAAGAAGAATATCACAACATAGGTTCTCCCACTCATTTGTTGCCCGTCGGGGGTGGAACAGAGAGAAAAGCCGGTCTAATTAGCGAGACAGAATATTATGCTTCGACTCCAGGGTTTAAAGAGAAGAAACGGAATACAAAAAGAGAGACAAGAGAGAAGAAATAAGAGAGAGAATGGAGAAGAGACCTTGAACACTATTAGCTGGCCGTTGCATAAATAATTATGTGATTATAAAAAACTAACTTAATTAGACATGAATTGTTTGTCAAATTATTAACAACTACACTTGGTGATTTCGTTGTTCAGTTGGTGGAGGGTTGTTAAACCAATTAGGTGCATGATTTGGACATCTACCTGGCAACCCCAAGTACACCTGCTAATCATAACCCCGCTTGCTTAATAACTCGATTTAATTAATACAACGACAATAATATACTCAAAACTTGGCAGTCAGTAATTCAGCAGCAAGTAAAGCGGAAGAAGAACGAAAGTACAGGTAAATATCCAACAGGTTAGAGACAAGTGAGAATTATCAATTTATGCAAGTTTTCACGGCTCATTAAGTACTAATTGTAAGCAAATTATCCTAATAGTGAGCAAAATTCTAACATATCTATGAACTTTGCGAGTATTAACATGAAAAAGTGTTCAGAAAAACTAAAAACATTCGAACACTGCACTTCTTTCGCCCACTGATTCAACCAAAGCTTCAGTCTGAGTTCGCTGCAGCAGGTCTCTGCCCTGTATACCTCTGTAATAATCAAGGGGAACAAGTAAAAATGTTGAACTTAGGGAAACTCCCAACATAAACAATTGGTCCTGCTTTAGGGAAAAAAAGGTAAATGGTGGCTGAACAACAATCTAGATCTCTCACCTGTTTTCCGATGCTGAACGGTACATATTTGTACTTAATCATGTGCATTATCTGGCGCTTCATTGTAAGAGCAAAAAGAACGATCCAATAACAGAGGAGAATGGGCCAGAAAACAGGGACGTCAAATGCGGAGAAGAAGGTCATCAGAAAGGCGATACAGAAAGCCTTTGTAATGGAATACCTAAAACCACACAAGCAAGAGCATAAATTACTGAGTCTCAGTTAGCAGTCATAAAAACCTACTGAACACATACAAGCACACATTAATTGCAATTGTGTAAATGTTACAAAGTGTAGTGCAATGACCATTTTCAAATCGAGAAAGAAGAATCTCAACTGCTGAAGTCATTCACACAATCCTAACTTCCATTCAGTGCTATCAAGAACTGCTTCATAAGAACCCCATTATCCTCCATATATTTTTCACTCTGTTGTCGATGAGGTGCCATCAGCGGAACCATGTTAATGCCAAAAGATCCTGTTGACTTATCAAGCTTCCTATTAAGTTCACACTTCCACCATCCATACAAGCGTACAAATTTAAAGCATACATACAATTAGCCAGAACCCCGCCTTCCTGAGCCCGGGGTTTTTTGGTATGATCTAATGTAGCATTCATATAAGTGCTACTCAAACGTTTAAATCAGCCACAACACCTACTTTAGATCACACCCAAACAGGGCCGGCCATGAGAATTTAGGGGCTCTAGGCGAGCCTTCAAGTAGGGGCCCTAGAGTTATTTGACACCCAACTCATTGTATATTTATATATATAAGAAACTGTTTCGCTAAATACATGAAAAAGTTCATTTCTACATAAAAAATCATTAGAATTCATATCCAAAGAAGAAAGATGTGCAAACATTACTTAAATATTACACGTCTCGTGTTTTTAAACGCAAATGTATTAATTAAGTTTACGTAATCTAACTTTTCAACCAATTCTTTTTCAATTGACAAAATAGCTAACACATTCAATCTTTCTTGTCACATAGTTGATCAAAGATACGATTTGATCAACTTTAATTTTGAGAAACTTCTTTATGCAGAGACAACTGTAATTGGTATGGTTAACAAAATTCCCTATAAGAAAGAAACTCTAAAAATATATTTATATATATATAAATATTATATATATATATACACACACATATTTAACAAAATTATATATATAAATATATACAGAAAATTATGATTGGCACTCCAAAATTCTCATTCTACGTTCCAACCTTTCTATATTTGGAAAGAAAAATACAATTGTGAAGATTGTAGGATAAGATTTTTTGAATGTCAATAACACTTCCCTATATATAATAAAATATAAATTAATTGGGGGCCCCCCGAAGTGGGGTCCCTAGGCGGGCGCCTACTCCGGCTACCTGAGGGCCGGCCCTCCACCCAAAAACCCATAGCAAGTACATATACGTTGCAACTCTATAGCAAGTACATATACGTTGCAACTCTCACAATTCTACTGAGGAAGTTGTTCAATTACCAGAAATTGAACTCGGGAAGGCGGCGAATGAACGGCTTAAACTCATCGGAACCCCGGGTTGGCAGGGAAGCCCCGTCCGCTTCGAGCTCTGGATCAACCTTTGGTGACAGAAACCCAATCAACAGATTCAAGATATAGATTCCCAGGCCGTATGACACAATGTAGAACCCTTGAATATAGTAAACTCGGAGCACATAAACCACCGCCACAGCAAGAGTCCCCAGCCACCTGTGAACCGGGTTCGGGGTCGACCGGTCCAAGTAGTACTGAAATGTCCTTGAAAATTCGTCTCTCCACTTCGCCAACGGCGCCACCGCCGACCCAGCATCACCGCCCTCAACTCCTTCCATCAATATTTTCCTGAACATCCATCAAAAGCAATAGCCCAAATCAAAAGATTAGATTCTGTTTGGTTCCCGAGAAAATTAATCACCCGATTCACCTCTAGAGACGTATTAATTCGGGCCTAACAATTCACATTTCTGGGTAATCAAAACCTAATAGTTTCACAAACCCAGTTTGGAATCAAACATCTTTCTAAGGAAAATAAATTAAAAAAAAAAGGAAACCTTTTCAATATTATCAAAAAGAAAAAACCAATAATTTAGTTCAGGAAAAATACGAAAAATAGGAAAAAATCTTTACCTTGAAGAAAATTGAAGTGTGTTTTGGATCCGCTGAGAGAATCTAACTGTAATCCAAATTTCTAAGCGGATCTGTGTGAATTTCGTAAGCTTATTTACTAGTTAATGTCGGTGCAATTGTCCGTTTCTTATCTGTTTCCTTTTTCCAAGAAAATCGAAATGGGGAAGAACATCGCACGCTAGCCCTCAATTGCGTGCGCGCGATTAGGCATCGAAACGCACAGCTTCGTGTTTGACAAATTAACCGCGTCCTTTAAATGGCTGTTCGGCTTAGCGGTTCGTTACGAGTCCAAATCTTCTGCACCCAAATTTCCCTGTGGTCCCTCTGTGCCTTTGCTTTTTGAACTAAATATAATTAATGTTAACTTGATAATAATTAAAATAATAAAAAATAAACCAAATCCTCAACCAAAAAACAAAGACACAGAGGGGCCACAGGGGAATTCGGGTGCAGAAGATCTGGACTCGTTACTTAAAGCCTTTCAACAACATGATATTATCTTATGTTCATTTCAAACGTAAATTTAAATCACATTAAGTAAGGGTTTCATCTTTAATCGATTTTTTTTAGCGACATCTGTCTTTTAAATTAAGTCATTTCCTAAGATGGCTCCTGAATGGTATTTCTTACCAACTCATGTCATTCTCTACAGAAAAGCAGAGACTTTTAGAGGAAATAAAAATAAGAAAGAATATTTTTAATGTAGATAATATCATCTGTTAGGAAAAAAAAATCATCCTTTTCATTAGAAAGCATGAGGCATCCCACCACATTATAAAGCATGAGGCATCCCTTGCAAATATGGAGATTGATATAGAATTATGGAAAAGCAAATGTCAAACATTGCCTAGTAGCGTATAGAATTATGGAAATTAGTACTGGTTTTTAGCCCATCCTTAATTATAGTCAAATAAGACAATTAATCAATTTTGTTGGTCACTTCGGAAATCACTAATTTGGCTCCAATTAAATAGAAACCGGGGATGTTTTGGTAACTGCAGTAGCCTGGAAGGGAAAATTATGTTCAATAAATTCAAAATGATTTCTGACCGCACGATATACTATAAACGACTAGGTGTAAGAATCTCTACAACTTAGATCCGGATGGGATCCATTTACCCTACCCGGTCATTTGGGCCATTGCCTTCGTTTTTCTCCGGCCTGCTTCAATTCACAACAGACAGTCAGAGAGTCGGACAGAGTGGCAGTGAGCGGAGGAGCTGGTGGTAGCTGGCGGAGAAAGTGAGAAAAAGATGGGGACTTTAGGACGAGCAATATACACTGTCGGATTCTGGATTCGGGAGACGGGCCAGGCCATTGATCGCCTCGGCAGCAGCCTCCAGGGCAGCTACTACTTCAAAGAGCAGCGTAAGCCTAAGCCCTTTCTCTCGAACCCTAGATCCCATCTTTTTAGCTCAATCTCTTAATTTCGAATTTGATTTATTTTTTATGATTTTGGTAATTTAGGGGCTGTTTGGTTCGCATTTCGTATTGATTTCGACATCGCAGCTGTTGAATTAGCATGAAGTCTAGGGCTTTGCTTTTCATTTGATTTGATAGGTAATTGTAGAATTAGATGGTGTGTTCTACTAGTAGATTATTATCAACCCAACATTAATTTGATAAATTTGTTATATGGGCGTTCCTGGAAATCGTTAATATTTATCATTTATGTGAAACGAAGATTTTTGGAGCATTTCTGAGTATTGGAAGCAATTGGGTCTTCGTAAAGGTGGTAAATTGGTGGCCTTTCGGCGTGTTTGTAGTCAGTCGAGCCATAAGCTCAAATTTTTACGATTGAGGAGGGGGAGGAAATGAAGAAAACAATTGGAAAAATAAATATATTTCCACCCATTGGTAGTTTGGTTCACCTAATTTTGAAAAGCTAATACATTGTTCAGCAATCAGCATAGCACATTCTTAGTTTGCGTACATGGGCGATTCAGGATTTTTGGGTTTTGCTTTCTTTTTTCTGTGCATGAGGATGGTGATTATGTTCTTTTCTGTAGTGTCTCGGCATAGAACTCTGATGAACGTATTCGATAAAGCTCCTGTGGTTGACAAGGATGTGTTTGTGGCGCCAAGTGCCTCCATCATTGGCGATGTTCAAGTGGGAAGAGGGTCTTCCATATGGTATGGATGTGTTTTGAGAGGTAAGAACTTCTTTTGAGACACAATAATATACTGATTTATGAATGATTTTCTCAGTACAATGGGACCTTTTGGAAGAAAGGACGCTCATTTTATGATGCTTTATTCTATTTTATTTTTCTTTTATCTTTTTTGTTGGTTAATGAGCTGATGATTTGTTCTTGATGTTTTTCATATCTAGAACCTCTTAATTCTTCATCCGTTGTTAGATTTAGGGAGAACTAATAAAAAGTCCCTCAAACTTTTTTTTTTATCGAAAAACACTTGGACAACTTTTCTTATTATTAAGGACATTTGATATATTACAAGGACCAAAAAAAAAAGAGAGTCACGCTTTATGAGGGTTTTGAGTAATAAAAAATGTCTTTAATAATAAAAAAAAAGGTGCCCTTAATGATAAAAACAGTTGTTTAAAGAGTTTTTGAATAAAAAAATGTTTTGCGAGAGGCATTTAAAAATCCATGATATCAAATGCATGCGTTTCTCATAGCATCAATCCATATTCGTTTTTATTGTTACTGATGCACTTTACAAATATCATGGATTTCTTTTAATATCAAATGATCTTCACTCAAGTTGCGAGATAAAACTAGGAATAAGTGATACTAGGAATAGTTATCACTTATCATATTTTCTTTTCCATTGTGTCCTGTTTCTCAATGTATATGGAGCTTAGCTTGATAAGAGTAGTGCCTTAGTACTTGTAGTAGATTAGTTATCTGTTGAAAATTCGGTTTATTGTCAATATAGGTGAATATGAGCTGTATTTGTTTATGGAATGGTGGATTTTGGTGATAATTTGTAAAACTGTATTTGTGCTAGGTGATGTGAACAACATCGTTGTTGGATCTGGAACTAACATACAGGACAACTCCCTTGTTCATGTTGCGAAGTCAAATTTAAGTGGGAAGGTGTTACCAACCATGATTGGAGATAATGTTACTGTAGGTGAGTAAATGTGATGTCAAAGATGTGTTTAATTGGAATTTGGAGTCGGTCTGATAGTAGTTCTGATTAATTTCCCACAAATTACGCAACAAAAATTTGCTTTGAGCAGGTCACAGTGCTGTTATACATGGCTGTACTGTTGAGGATGAGGCCTTTGTTGGCATGGGAGCCACACTTCTTGATGGCGTCGTCGTTGAGAAACATGCCATGGTAGCTGCTGGATCCCTGGTGAGACAGAATACAAAAATCCCCAGTGGAGAGGTATGTCTAAAAGCCCACACACTGACCCTCTTTATCCTTCTATTTGCAAAGGATATTGGAAGTCTTAACAAGCATGCCAAAAGTAGCTGAGAATTTGAATCTATGATTCAGAATCCAGATCACTGACCTAAAACATATTCTACGTTGTTATCAACGAAATACATAATTAAAAAAAAAAAAAAAACAGTTATTCCAAATATTTCTTATATCTCTATCTTCTTGATCTTTCTGGAAGTCAGAGAACTATATTAATGTGAATTCTGTGAATTATGATTGTGCTTGGAATTGCATGTTATGGTTTCGGATTCAGCTGTATCTAGACCAGCTGCGTGAATCTTTAATTTCTGTGGTCTGTGACCGTCAATTGTGGTTGAAAACTTTGTTTCATTTTAGAGTAAGCAGTAAAATACATTTGTGTTACAGTTATGGGCAGGAAACCCAGCAAAATTTCTGAGAAAGCTCACAGATGAAGAAATAGCCTTCTTCTCCCAGTCAGCCACCAATTACACTAACCTTGCACAAGTCCATGCAGCTGAGAATGTGAAGTCGTTTGATGAGATTGAGTTTGAGAAGGCCCTCCGCAAGAAGTTTGCCCACAAGGATGAGGAGTATGACTCAATGCTAGGTGTTGTTCGTGAGATTCCCGCAGAACTTATTCTTCCCGATAATGTATTACCAGATAAAGCAGCAAAGGACCAAAAATGATTTCGTTAGTTGTTTTTGTTTTTCTGCGCATTTTAAACTCAAATCTTGAGAGATTTGGGGCACCAAGAAATATTTTTTGTTGAGTACAAATACATGGAAAAGGTATCATTTCCTTTCCCAATAATGGCCGACTTGTTTTAAGGCAGAAGCATGAATCTTTTCTGGCCATCGGATCTCCTCTTTCTCGGGTTTTCAGAAACTATATTTTCTTCTTCGGCGGTTTGTATGTTGATGATGGGTTTTTTCGTATCCACAGGTACCTAATTTCTCCATTTGTAGTTGATTTGTATATTCATCTGCCTATTCATACCAAGGTATAGCATGATACAGAACCGAGCGCAATGGCTTTCTAGGATTCATATAGTTGGCCCCACTTAGTGGGAAAAGGCTTTGTTGTTGTTGTTGTATTGCACTCAAATAGAAGACAGGAAACATCGTATTCCTCACGCTCTGTGGTCAATGGGGATGGTGATGGTCGATGTTTCGATGTGGGGTGGATTCAAGTTTGC
>CM070073.1:0-2500 GCA_036320875.1 Cotoneaster glaucophyllus | reverse complement strand
GGTTTAGGGTTTAGGGTTTAGGGTTTAGGGTTTAGGGTTTAGGGTTTAGGGTTTAGGGTTTAGGGTTTAGGGTTTAGGGTTTAGGGTTTAGGGTTTAGGGTTTAGGGTTTAGGGTTTAGGGTTTAGGGTTTAGGGTTTAGGGTTTAGGGTTTAGGGTTTAGGGTTTAGGGTTTAGGGTTTAGGGTTTAGGGTTTAGGGTTTAGGGTTTAGGGTTTAGGGTTTAGGGTTTAGGGTTTAGGGTTTAGGGTTTAGGGTTTAGGGTTTAGGGTTTAGGGTTTAGGGTTTAGGGTTTAGGGTTTAGGGTTTAGGGTTTAGGGTTTAGGGTTTAGGGTTTAGGGTTTAGGGTTTAGGGTTTAGGGTTTAGGGTTTAGGGTTTAGGGTTTAGGGTTTAGGGTTTAGGGTTTAGGGTTTAGGGTTTAGGGTTTAGGGTTTAGGGTTTAGGGTTTAGGGTTTAGGGTTTAGGGTTTAGGGTTTAGGGTTTAGGGTTTAGGGTTTAGGGTTTAGGGTTTAGGGTTTAGGGTTTAGGGTTTAGGGTTTAGGGTTTAGGGTTTAGGGTTTAGGGTTTAGGGTTTAGGGTTTAGGGTTTAGGGTTTAGGGTTTAGGGTTTAGGGTTTAGGGTTTAGGGTTTAGGGTTTAGGGTTTAGGGTTTAGGGTTTAGGGTTTAGGGTTTAGGGTTTAGGGTTTAGGGTTTAGGGTTTAGGGTTTAGGGTTTAGGGTTTAGGGTTTAGGGTTTAGGGTTTAGGGTTTAGGGTTTAGGGTTTAGGGTTTAGGGTTTAGGGTTTAGGGTTTAGGGTTTAGGGTTTAGGGTTTAGGGTTTAGGGTTTAGGGTTTAGGGTTTAGGGTTTAGGGTTTAGGGTTTAGGGTTTAGGGTTTAGGGTTTAGGGTTTAGGGTTTAGGGTTTAGGGTTTAGGGTTTAGGGTTTAGGGTTTAGGGTTTAGGGTTTAGGGTTTAGGGTTTAGGGTTTAGGGTTTAGGGTTTAGGGTTTAGGGTTTAGGGTTTAGGGTTTAGGGTTTAGGGTTTAGGGTTTAGGGTTTAGGGTTTAGGGTTTAGGGTTTAGGGTTTAGGGTTTAGGGTTTAGGGTTTAGGGTTTAGGGTTTAGGGTTTAGGGTTTAGGGTTTAGGGTTTAGGGTTTAGGGTTTAGGGTTTAGGGTTTAGGGTTTAGGGTTTAGGGTTTAGGGTTTAGGGTTTAGGGTTTAGGGTTTAGGGTTTAGGGTTTAGGGTTTAGGGTTTAGGGTTTAGGGTTTAGGGTTTAGGGTTTAGGGTTTAGGGTTTAGGGTTTAGGGTTTAGGGTTTAGGGTTTAGGGTTTAGGGTTTAGGGTTTAGGGTTTAGGGTTTAGGGTTTAGGGTTTAGGGTTTAGGGTTTAGGGTTTAGGGTTTAGGGTTTAGGGTTTAGGGTTTAGGGTTTAGGGTTTAGGGTTTAGGGTTTAGGGTTTAGGGTTTAGGGTTTAGGGTTTAGGGTTTAGGGTTTAGGGTTTAGGGTTTAGGGTTTAGGGTTTAGGGTTTAGGGTTTAGGGTTTAGGGTTTAGGGTTTAGGGTTTAGGGTTTAGGGTTTAGGGTTTAGGGTTTAGGGTTTAGGGTTTAGGGTTTAGGGTTTAGGGTTTAGGGTTTAGGGTTTAGGGTTTAGGGTTTAGGGTTTAGGGTTTAGGGTTTAGGGTTTAGGGTTTAGGGTTTAGGGTTTAGGGTTTAGGGTTTAGGGTTTAGGGTTTAGGGTTTAGGGTTTAGGGTTTAGGGTTTAGGGTTTAGGGTTTAGGGTTTAGGGTTTAGGGTTTAGGGTTTAGGGTTTAGGGTTTAGGGTTTAGGGTTTAGGGTTTAGGGTTTAGGGTTTAGGGTTTAGGGTTTAGGGTTTAGGGTTTAGGGTTTAGGGTTTAGGGTTTAGGGTTTAGGGTTTAGGGTTTAGGGTTTAGGGTTTAGGGTTTAGGGTTTAGGGTTTAGGGTTTAGGGTTTAGGGTTTAGGGTTTAGGGTTTAGGGTTTAGGGTTTAGGGTTTAGGGTTTAGGGTTTAGGGTTTAGGGTTTAGGGTTTAGGGTTTAGGGTTTAGGGTTTAGGGTTTAGGGTTTAGGGTTTAGGGTTTAGGGTTTAGGGTTTAGGGTTTAGGGTTTAGGGTTTAGGGTTTAGGGTTTAGGGTTTAGGGTTTAGGGTTTAGGGTTTAGGGTTTAGGGTTTAGGGTTTAGGGTTTAGGGTTTAGGGTTTAGGGTTTAGGGTTTAGGGTTTAGGGTTTAGGGTTTAGGGTTTAGGGTTTAGGGTTTAGGGTTTAGGGTTTAGGGTTTAGGGTTTAGGGTTTAGGGTTTAGGGTTTAGGGTTTAGGGTTTAGGGTTTAGGGTTTAGGGTTTAGGGTTTAGGGTTTAGGGTTTAGGGTTTAGGGTTTAGGGTTTAGGGTTTAGGGTTTAGGGTTTAGGGTTTAGGGTTTAGGGTTTAGGGTTTAGGGTTTAGGGTTTAGGGTTTAGGGTTTAGGGTTTAGGGTTTAGGGTTTAGGGTTTAGGGTTTAGGGTTTAGGGTTTAGG